>CAWUFW010009316.1:600000-796087 GCA_963921515.1 Calotriton arnoldi | reverse complement strand
GTACATTGCTTGTAGTTGTTGACATGTACTGTGTGATGGGTGTGTGACACACTCATTGAATGTGCTCCTGTTCTGTCTCCCACCCCTAGGTCCCTACAGGCCCTCCGGATTCAAATGCCATGCCACGCATCAGGTGCCTTTCCGCCCAAGGTGGCCGTTGTATTCCGTACAAATAAGACACAGGGCACAAACAGCAGTTAGTGAAAAAGGTGCATTTATTACAAACTGTGACATGTGATTGTGTGTAAGGTGATGACAAAAGTGGTGCGTGCAGTGACAATGAGCTGTCGGTCATGGCTGCGTGATGATCAGGGTGTACCCACTGGTTCTATGTCCATAGTCCAACACACACATGCCATCCAGATGGCTGTTTGGAGTGGGATCGTAGTCCAAGTCAATGCAGTGGCTGGTCAAGGAAGGCTGGCGGAAGGCTGGCTGGCTGCCTCACTTGCGTCTGGAGCGTGCGAAGTCCTCCCGGGAGCTCTGTTTCCTCTTCGGACGGCCCCTTCCACGTTTGCGAGGGGGGTGCCTGCTTGCGACATGCTGGTGGTTGAGGTGTGATCACTGGCTGTGGACGCAGGGGAACTGGACACTGCTGCTCCACCCTGCGCCCGGCAGGTGGTGGCGGAGGGGGAGCTGCTGTCCCTGGCTGTGACCTCACCGCCACCACCAGCTGTCCCATGAGGTCCACGATTTGGCCCATACGGGCGTCCATGGACCTCAGCACCCCCAGCACCTCACGCGTGTCTGAAGCAGACCGGACCCATTGTCCTTGGGCCTCTTCATAGGCCCCAAGGACTCTGGCCATGTGAGGCAGGGCATGGCTCCCAGGGAGGCTGGCGTTTCCCTGACCCTGCTCCTCCTACCAGTCCTGCTGCCACCGGCCTGCCCACTAGCCACATTGCTCACCACGGTCCTCGCTGTGGCTCCCAGGGTGGATCCAGTCGTCCGGGCCACCACCTGCGCTGGGGCTGGTGCCAGCGAAGACGTGGCGGTGGTGGCGGCGGTGGTGGTCGGTGCGGCGATGGTGGCGGTTGCGGCAGTGGTAGTGGCCACAATGACCGTGGGTGTGGCCGCAACGACAGTGGCAGCAGGGGGCTGTGAATGTTCAGCAGCCCTGGATGATGGGTTGGTGGGTAGGAGGGGTCCTGGGAGCGGCTGGGCCCTGCCACACCAGATGGGCCTGCTTGGTTGTCCGTGTCCGAAGAGGAGGACAGATCCTCCAGATCCGTGTGTCCTCGTTGGGGGCTTGTAGGCTGGCTGTGCTGGCTGCTGGCTCCATCCCCAGCATCCAGCAGTTCGTCACCTGTGGAGAGAATGAGATTTGTTATTGTGTTGCACCTGGCGAAGTATGTATTTGTCGTCTGACATTGACAGTTCGTGCAATCTCGTACATGGGTTTCCCGGAGGCGTGTGTGTGGCTGTAGCATCTGTAGTTGTGTGTGCTTGGCAATGGGACTGTGTGCTGTGCACATGTGGCATGGGACGGATTGGCCATGCCGATGGGTGTGTTGCTGTGCCCCTACTTATTGTGACTCTGGTGTATGCGGGATCCTGGCCCATCCTGGGTCTGGTTTGTACTTTGCTTTTGGGGTTCAAATGGAACGCTTAGGAACGCATATGGCAACATGGGGGCCATGCCCCAGATTCGCATTTGGGATGGAATATGCTTTTGGGGTTCAAATGGAACGCTTAGGAACGCATATGGCAACATGGGGGCCATGCCCCAGATTCGCATTTGGGATGGAATATGCTTTTGGGGTTCAAATGGAAAGCTTAGGAACGCATATGGCAACATGGGGGCCATGCCCCAGATTCGCATTTGGGATGGAATATGCTTTTGGGGTTCAAATGGAACGCTTAGGAACGCATATGGCAACATGGGGGCCATGCCCCAGATTCGCATTTGGGAGGGGATATGCTTTTGGGGTACATGCTGTGAGCCATGGGTGCCGAACGTGACATGTGTTGTGGCAGCATGACAGTGCATGGTTTGAGGTGTGTGCATGCTTGACATGGCCTGCATATTTGCTGTCTTTTGTGATTACTGGACATGGCATTGGACGCATCGTTATGAGTGAGTGATAGTTGTGTGCCAGCCAACGTATTGCAGTTGTCCCATCTCCTTGGTGTGTGTGCTGCCCTGTGCCATGTGCATCACTGCAGTGCTCGGGGGGGTGTGGCCCATGTTGTGTGTTGTTGCTCACAGTGTGGCGTGCGCTTCATTGACTTCTGGCACATGGTTGGTCATGGGCATGTGTCTTAGCGTGACTGCTGTATGTGTGGCAGCTGTGCGGATGACATGCCTTTCATGAGACTGGGGCTGACGGATGGGATGGATGGTATGTTGTATGTGCATGGTGTGTCTGTGAGTTTGATGGGTTCAGTGGTGTTCGTGTGCATTTATGTTGTTCCGCTCTGTTGCGTCTAGTGTTGTTTGTCTTACATAGGCGTAGTTGTGGGGTGTGTTGTTGACAGGCAGTAGGGGCTACATGGACAGGACTTCAATGGTGTTTCGGTTGTGTGTGATGAGTTGCACAGTGGCTGCCGTGTGGGACTATATTCAGTGTGGCTTGTGCATGCAGACGTGGCTCCTTGGGTGTTGCTATGTCTGTGATGGGTCATGTGGGGTGTGAGTCTGTTGTTCATGTCCGTGTGCACATTGTTCACTTGTTCGTGACGGTGGGCGGTGCTGCGTGTTCGTCTGCTACGTGACATGTCCCATGTGTTGGTCGTGTTATGGTCCTCATGCCTCCAGTAATCCAGCCCTGTCCAGTTTCCCACCTGCAAGTTGTTCGTGCGTGCACTGTACTGGATGCCACATGGCTCTAAGCGGGGGTGCTCCATGTTGCAGGTCTGTGGGGGTGGGGGGTGTTGTGGGTCGTGGGGTGGCTGGACACCCACTGACACCGATTGCTGTGGACCGTGATGTCTGCCTTTCGGCTGTCGTTGTGCACTGCGGTGGCTGACACGTGGCTGTGGGGTGTGGGGGATGCTCCTCCTTGCTGTGCTGTGGGACTGGGGCCTGGTGTGTGTTGTACTTGGGCTGTCCACCGTCCCACCCACTGCACTTTGTGTTCCTGCCACTTACCTGTTACTTGTCGGTTAGTGCAGCTGTGGCGGACACATGGGTGTGGTGGGTGCTCGTTGTGGCGCTTCTGGCATATTTGGGGACCTGTTGGTGGTTACGTGGCTGGCTTAGTGTACACATGTCCCCACTCATCTTACAGTTGTTCGGTTTGGGCTGTGTGTGGTAGTGTCTGTTGCATGTGTGTGTGATGTGTTGTGTATTGTGTGCTGGACATGGGGGTGTTTGTCCCTGGGAGCTGTGGCATGGTGGTAGTGCATGTGAGTACATAGCGGTGTGCTGGTATACATTAGTTTGTACTTACCAGCCTCCACTCCCTCTGTTAATCCGGCGAGGATCTCCGGATGGATTACGACTCGCACCTTCTCCTCCCACGCTTTGAAGGTCTTAAAGAGCGCGGGATTCCTCCGCCAGTGACGGCAGCCAGCTCTCTGTTTTTGCCCTCCTTCTTCTTGACCAGGCTCTTTACATCATTCCAACGTTTGTTAATCTCGACTCTGTTCCTGGGCAGGGTCCCGACTGCATTGACCTGGTCTACGATCCGGTTCCACATTCTGTTTCTGGTGGCTAGTGGTGTGTGCTGGACCATGTTCCCATAGATTTGTGGGTACACCTTGATGATCTCGTCGACCATGACCGTCAGCTCCATGGGCGTGAACTTGGACATTCTTTGTGGTGCCATGATGTTTGTGGTGCTGGTGCGGTGTGTGTTGTGTAATGTGCAGGGGGTTTGTGGTGCCGGTGTTTGGTGGTGGTGGTGGTGGTGGTGCCGGTGTTTGGTGGTGGTGGTGGTGGTGGTGGTGGTGGTGGTGTTGGTGGTGGTGGTGGTGGTGGTGGTGGTAGTGATGTGTGCGTTTCTGTGGTGTGCTGCTGTCCTTGCTGTGTCACTGTGTCCTCTCCTCTCCTCTCTGGTTTGCAATGTAGCAAGGGGTTGTGGTCTGTGGGAGTGCTGCTTTTGTACTCACCTATGTGGGTGTGTCCTCATGGTCTGTTGTTTTCAGGTGTGTTGTGTCTGGGGTTCTGGCCTTTGTATTTTTTGTTTGTCCGGGGGGTGTTTTCGGGATGTGTACTGTGCTTGTGTATTTGTGCGTGCCTTGCTGTGTGGACTTGTTGGCCATGTTGTGTGCTATTGGTTTTGTGTGCGGATGGTTTCTGTGCAGGTACGTTGGCGCCATGGCTTCTGCCGTGTCGATTCTCATCGGCGTTGTTTGCGCTGGCGGGCGGTATATTTGTTGTTTTTCCGCGCTCATGTCGGTGCGATCGTAATTTCACGTGCGGTGTGTCGGCCGTGAGGGCGGGCGGTTTTGTGTTGTCGTGCGTGTTTCCGTCCGTGGCGGGCGGTTTGACTCCGACTCGGACGTTGGCGGGCAGTATTTTGTGTGCTTTTTCCGCCGATGGCGGTTTTCGGTTTGTGTAATCGTAATGGCGTGGTCGGTGTTCAGGCGGTGTGTGCGGGCGGATTTTTGCCGCTTCCATGCCTGGCGGATTTATTTACGCCGGGTATCGTAATGGGCCCCTTAGTGATCAATTAAACAAATATTATTAATTAAAAACTAAATATTAATTCATTAAAATTAATGAATTTTCCACCCTTTATCCCTATGAAACACACAACCCATACCTAAAATTACACTTAAAAAAGTTATTACACAATTACAATAATTAAATGTCAATTAAATAATAAATAGTATTTGACAAATAATTATCAATTAATTTAAATTAGTTTTCTCCCCAACCTTTACCCCTATAAACCCAACAATCGGCACCGAAAAAATTTAATTAAGCAGTTAACATAATTAATTATCAATTAATTGATGTTAATTAACAACTAATTTTTAAATGGTTAAAAATATATTCCTTCCCAATCTTTACCACTATAAACCCCACAACCTGCACATAACATTTACATTGAAAATAGCTAATAGAACAATTAACATAATTAAATATAAAGTAAATAAATAATATTAATTAAAAATAATCATTAAGGAATTATAATTAAATTACTTCCCACCCTATACCCCTATAAACCCATAACCTGCTACGGCACTAAAAATCACAGAAAATAATTACATTTAATTTAATAACTACTAAAAATGTAACAAATATATTTAAAAACATAAACAATAATTGATTGAAAAATGTACATCATATACATTTAAAATATATACTAAAATGCATAACAATAATTAAAACAATATTTTAAACAACTATATTTTTGCAAACGATATTAAAAACTTCTATATTTTACAAATCAATATTACTTACCTTAAAATAGATATTCTTGACAACAATATTCTTGCTGACGATATTTCCATCTCACAATATTTTGGAAATGATATTTTGGTATGACGATATTTTCACTTTGATATTTTGTCTGAATACCTCTCAAATAAAAATATGGGGTGGGTGACAGCTTCACTTTGTGCATTCCCTGTAGACAGCCACAAACACAGGAAGGTTAGGTGTGTCTGAGCACTCATCTGCATTCTGATGGCTCTTCCTGAGCAGGAAGGGAGGGAGGAGCTGACACTTGCAAATGAATAGGTAGTGTCCTGTCCCCATACAAAGGGTTGATTATCCTCTACTGATAGTCTGGAGCCAGGGCTGGGAAGAAAGGGCCTGTGTGCACTTCAAAGATACTTCTTTGAAGTCACCCCCACTTCAAAGGCACAACTGGGTATCAGATTAAGATTAAGAGTATTTATCAAGCGCACATATCACCCAAAAGGGTCTCAGGGTGCTGTAGTGGGATCAACAGAGAAAGCAGCTATGACATAAGAGCAAGTTAAAACAGCCAGGTTTTCAGCTCTTTTTAAACAATCTGTGGTCTGTGATGGCTCAGAGGTGCTATCCCCATGTCTAGCAGTTCGGACCCTAAAGGTGATCAATAGGTGTTTTCCTCCTGACCTGAGATTTTGGTACATACCAGTTTAGTTTCTCAGCTAGATAGCTCAGCCCATTTCCATAAAGGGACTTATGTGTAATACAGATGAGCTTGAAACAAGTAAGTTTCCTGATTGGGAGCCAATGTAAAGATCTCAAACTGGGGACAGATGGGGACTGAGATGGAAGATTTGACACCAGTCTGGCTGCAGTATTATGCAACACCTGGAGTCTTGTATATAGTTCTTCATTAATGGATGCCATTAGTGCATTTCCATAGTCTAGATGGCTGATTATCAGACCCTGAACCAGTGATTTCCTGGGTTCCAAGGGAATCTATTGGAAAATCTTTTGTAGAGTTCGCATGATACCATAACAGGTGGCCAGCGTATGGTTTACATGGGCATTCATGGACAGCTTATCGTCTATTATTACACCTAGGTTTTATACCATGGATTTAGGCGATGGACAGATGCCCAGGCTCGTCGCCACCTGTCATTTGAACATAGTTCTTGTGCTTTTCCAAATAATATTACCTCGGTCTTACTCAAGTTAAGCTGTAGGTAATTATTTTGCATCCAGTTAGTTATATGGATCATGCAGTTTTTAAATCTATTTCTGGTATCCACAGGGTTAGGTCCGAGGGTAATTATCAACTGGGTATCGTCTGCATATGAAATTACATCCAACCCATACAATCTTATTACCCTTGCCAATGTTGCTACATAAATGTTAAATAGCATGGGGCTGAGCGCTGATCCTTGAGGGACTCCTTTATCAACTGCAGAGCTACAGGAGACTAGGGATTCTTGTTGTACAATAGTGGTACAACCTTTTAGGTAGTTACTCAGCCAGTTTAGGACTTTGCCTCCGACTCCTATCTCTTCTAGCCTCTGTATTAAGATTGTGTGAGAGATGGTGTCCAAGGCAGCCGATAGGTCTAATAGGACCAGCATTGCTGACTGCCCATTATCTAAAGAGAGTCTTATGTTGTCAGCTACCTCTACCAGGGCCGTTTCGGTGCTGAAGCCCGCTCTGAAGCCAGACTGAGAAGGGTCAAACAGTTGATGGCTTTCTAAATACACTGTTAGTTGTTTATTGAACAGGGATTCGATTACCTTCCCAAAATATGGTATAGGGAAATTGGTCGATAGTTACTAAATTCTTTGGGATCTGCCAATTATTTTTTGAGGATGGGTTTGACCCTTGCTGATTTCCATTTGATAGGAACAGTCTCCAAATCTAAAGACAAGTTAAAAATATCTGTAAGACTATTAAGCATGGCAGGAGATAGAATTGACAGGATGTGTGGTGGTGCTAGATCTTCAGGAGAGCCTGTTTTGATCCTGTTAAGTGCATTTCTGACCTCATCCTGAGTTAGTTCAGAGAACACATCAAGAAGTGCTGCATTAGGTGCATTCATGTGGTCAGCCTCTATATTTAGGTCTTCTATCCAATGTTTAGGAAAGGTGTTGTAAATTCTGTCAATTTTTTCCCTCAAAAAAGATAGAAAGTTCATCTACCCAGTTTTGTGAGAATGGGCTGATGTTCTGACAGGGTGAGGGGTTAGTAAATTCTTTTAGGATTCTGTATAGTTCCTTGTGTGAATTAGCTGCCTTGTCAATTCTGTTGATAATGTAGGTTTTCCTGTCTTCCTTTATGTTATTTAGGTAACCCCTGTAAATGTGTTTGTGAAGAACTCTGCCAGAAAAAAGGACTGCTGTGCTGCTAGAAGGACTGCCTCTCTGTGGGGCTGCTGCTCTAGAAAAACTGTGCTTCTGCTGTGCTGTGCTGCCTGTTTCCTGCTGCTGCTGCCCCCTGCCCTGCTGAAGAAAAGGACTGTACACATCTCACTTGAACCCAGAGTGTCTCCAATGGCTTGCTGGCTGCCTCCTGTTCTGAAGTCTCAGGGGCATCAAAGACTTACTTCAACCCTACTACAGCCTCTGTACTCTGCCAACTGAGTCAAGCCCTGCCAAGTGGTGCCAATCCAGTCCTGGGCTCTTGGAAGTGGGTTTTATTGCGTCTTTTCTACAAGAACCGATGCATCAGCGACTTTGCGCCAGTTAGAACCAATGCATTCCCTTTGATGCCGATACATTGCTGCTTCGAGGACCTCTCAGCGCTGACAGTATGGCTCAATTCATTGCCTTCATCGCCCAGAGCATGACGATGACGTGGGACCCTACTGCGCGACTTGGAACTGACACATCGCCTATAATCCTTCGAAGCGGCACTGACACATCACCTCAAACCACTACTCGCAGCTGCTCCTCGATCTCGCAGCTTCTTCCGCTAAGGTACTGTTTCCAGCAGGCCAAGGCTGGTCCTTATATCCAATCCGCGCACCATCGCGGTCAGATTCAACTTTGGATTTGTCCCGGTCTAGCTCGATCATATGTCCCCAGTTGGTGCTGTATGATGCTAAGTGCTATAATCTGATGTAATCTTTAAAAATTAATAACAAGCCCTGATGATGAAAGTACTACAAGCTCCTTTGCCTCCACAGAATGTGGGTAATGCTAGGCTTAATGCGATTCAAGTTCCATGAGTAAACCCGAGTCCTTTCCAAAATCAGAACACATTTCAACCATTTCCCATGTTCGAGAATGAGAGTTTTGACTCTGACAATTCACAATAATGGTGATTGAGGGGAGAGGAAGATTGTGTACTTGGTGCAGTCTTAGAAGTAGACCAGAATGGTTCATTTGAAGAAGGTGGTGGTGAATGGCCACCAAGTGTTATTTCTTATTGATACTGGTGCTACTCGCTCCACTGTTAGAACAACAGGTAGGTTCCAGACCTACCCCTCTTGGGAAAGAAGATCCAAGTTGTAGGTGTTACAAAGAAACACATAATTAACCCTGTGTCAAAGGAGATTCCTGTAAAAACAGCCTCATTTGAAGAGTATCACCAATTTGTTATGCAATTTGTGTCCTGTAATCCTGTTAGGAAAAGATATTTTGTGCAAATTACTGAACAATACTGTACACTTTATAGTGTTGAGTTCCAAAAGCATGATGAGGAGGTTAAATTTAATATGGCCAGACAAGGGACAGCAGTTGGACTGTTCCCTGGGAGATTGGTAGAGCACTTATCTCCCAATTTGCAAGATACGGTGAAAGCCAAAGTGTGGTAAGGTAAACACATCAGACCTATTAAAGGTGTGGAACCTGTCCGAATAATGGTTAAACCTAATGCTGAGTTTACAAGAATGGCACCATACAATCTTACACCTGAGACAGTGGCTGGAATCACTCCAGTGATTGAGTCAATGGTACTACAAGGGATTCTGAGAGAGATAGTTGAAAGTCCATGCAACTCACCGATCATGGGCTTGCAAAAGTCAAACAGCAAGTATAGAATAGTGCAGGACATACACAAAACTTAACAGTATAGTCATTTAATGCTGTCCTGTGGTACAGAATCCAGCTACAATATTGTTTCAGATCCCTGTGAAGCTGAATGGTTCACAGTGGTTGATCTTTGCCAAGCCTTCTTCGGATTCCTTTGCATGGGTATAGTCAATACTTATTTTCTTTTAGGTTCCAAAATAGAATGTTAGCATGGAGCTGAGTTTCACAAGGCGATAAAGAGAGTCCATCAATCTTTTATCAGATCTTAAAAAGAAATCTCAAATCTTTACAAATGCTTTGTAATTCTATTCGTGTGCAGTATATTGATGGCCTGCTAGTGACATCAAGTACTTAAGAAGCCTGTGAACAGGATACAATTCCTCTGCTAAATGATTTAACTGAGAATGGACAAAAGGTTTCCAGAGCAAGCTGCAATACTGTCAAAAAGAAGTCCTATAACTACAACATCTCGTAGATAAAGTAGCAAGTAAGGGGCCACAAGATAGAATTACTGCTATCTTGAAAATTAATCCACCTTACATGCAGAGGGAAGTCAGAATGTTGCTGCGAATGGTGGGCTACTGGAGACAGTGCATACCCATTTTTTACCAAATGGCCAGCCATTACTGAGGTTGATGCATAAAGAGGTGCTTGATCCACTTCCATAAGACAACAATTGCTTAAAAGCATTCCTAAAGCTGAGGAGAAGACTATCTTGTCCTGGCACTAAGAACACCTGATTACAGTAAAATGTCTACCTGGCCACCTTAAAGTGGTTGTAGTCGTTGGTGTCAATATTGAGAAAAGTGAAAGTATAGTCATGGGACATCCTCTTACAGTGATGGTCCCACACTCAGGGGGAGACTCAGTATACGGGAAACAGCAGAATTACAGAGTACAAATTGCTGAAAATATTGTTCTAAAAAGGTGTCAGACTCTTAACCCTGCTACACTGCACCTTCTAAGTCTATGTTAAGGTCAAAACAGGGTGGAAGTTGAACTGTATATGTTATAATAGGACGGATTTTGCCAAAAACGTTTTTGTCTTGATGTTTGCATTTTTTATTTCCTGTAAATATATAATGAATATTGTCACACTTTAAGTCATATCAGTCCTTCGATTTATCTTGTTTTTGTCCTGTGATTTAACTGTGTAAAAGCCATATATAACATGATACATTCAAATGATATATAAAATATAATACATATTAAGTATGTCTTTTGTTTGGTGTGCTTTGACTTATCCCTCTACTTCATAATATTTATGTGATTGATTCTGATTCATTGTCATTGAGACTATGCAATTGAATGACCCGACAGAACACATTGTAGTATTTATTAACTATACCCAGGTTCCTCAGGGACACAGGGTTGCCCCATTATATTTAATGGGGAAGAAGTTAAGCATGACTGTCTCAATGCCACAGATTTGTTTACAAAGTCAAGGCCTGACATTATGGATAAACCCCTGGATCAGCCCAACTATGTAATATTTGTTGGCGGCTCATGTTTAAGATATAATGAGGGAGTTTGAGAGCAGTGTATGCTGTCTTCACAGTTCAGGGAATGGTAAAAGCATTCTGGCATTGAGGTGTCACTTCTTCTCAAGTAGCAGAACTGGTGGTCCTTACCAGCTTGTTATCTTTCAGACCGATTTAGGGTGACAATATTTACCAACAGTCAATATGGCTTTGGTGTGACCCACAGTCAATATGGCTTTGGTGTGACCCATGACTTCGGACAGTTATGGTCGTAGAAGGGATTCATGACTTGGTCCAGATCTCCAATCTGGAATGGAGATTTTTGGAAGCTTTACACTTGCCACAAGAAACTGCAGCTGTTAAATGTGTAGCCCACAACAGTAGAAATTATTATGTAACCATTGGAAACAGATATGCCAACGAAGATGATTGGTATTGTGTAACTGTGGCATGCGCATTAATCGAGAGTTTGCAATTGAATCTGATGAGGATGCTATTTTTTCCATGCTGTTGTCTATAGCTGTGTCAGAAGTGGATAACAAGGATGGGTCATAGCAGGAAGTGTTAAGAATGCAAGTGAGATTTGGGTCTCAGCTGATGGAAGACTTATGTTACCTGATAGTTTGTTATTTATAATTAGTAGACATGTCCATGGACCCGCACATGTAGAGCTGGATGCCATGATAAGATTGCTCAGACCAAATTAGTTCAATCCCTGATTTAGTATTTGGCTAAAGAATTGTGTCTCAGATACATGACCTGTCAGCAAATGAATGAAGGGAGAAGAACCCCTGCAACCATGAGTCACATAGGTAGATCAGGAGGACACTTTAACAAAATGCAATTGGACTTTATCCAGATGCCTGATTGTAATGGGATGATATATATCTTGGTCATAGTGTGCATTTTCTCTCAACGGGTGGAAGCCTAGCCAACATGGAGAAATGAGTCTCACTGTAGCCATACTGCTGTTATGAGAACTCATACCATAGTTCAGAATTCCATTTTCACTGGAGTCACACCAAAGGACTCATTTTATTATTGAGATCTTTAGAATACAGTGTGTGGGACTACAAGTGGGACAGAGATTACATTGTAACTACAGACCAGAAGTTTCAAGAATTGTTGAATAAATTAATAGGACATTGAAATCTTTTTTGGCCAAAGTAAGTGCATCCACTTCTCTAAAATGGGCAGATGCTTTGCTTTTTTAGTATTGATTAGTCTCTGAAGTACTCCTTAAAGTAGAACAGGATTGTTGTCACATTAAATACTCATGGGACGTGCCATGTGATTGCCTGCTGTGCCCACAAATGCACTTGTAAATACTTGTAAATATAATAGATTACATGATTCTCGACTACAGCAAAGGACTGTCTGATGTGATGTGTTTTGTTTCTCATAAAGTTGGAGCTACTACTGCTGTTCCGAATCAAGATGAGTGTCATGACCTTAGCCCTGGTGATTGGGTCCTAGTGAAAAACATGTTCGGAAGTTGTACTTGGAGCCAAGGTGGAAAGAACCCTACCAGGTGATCCTGATAAGCAACACTGCTGTTAAATGTGGTGGACTGTCTAACTGGGACCATGCCTCCCATACCCAAAGAATGAGGTGCCAGCTCGATAGGTGGTGATACTTGAAACAGGTCTTCCTGTGCCTAGACATCCTGAAGGACCAGAGAGGTGTCATACATCAAAGTTCTCAAGCTATCCAAATACCCAACATCTCACAGAGTGGTGTGGAAGTGTCTCCAGAGAGTAAGATCCAATACTAGAAAGAGATAATGCTGTAAATCAGCCACAAGTGCACATGAGTGACACTGACGAAGGAATGAGTGAGAGGGATGGAAGAGCTCAAAAGAGAGAAGAATGGCCAAATAGCAGAGAGCAGTTAAGATTTACGGGCTTTTGTCGATGGTGGTCGGAAAGCCTCCGACCTTTGGTCAGAATTGAAACCCGTTGGTCATTCTGTCTGACTTCCGACAGGCTCAAGGAGACCATCAGCAAGTCGGAGGCTAGCCGTAATCCCAAAGGACGGCCCTACTGCCATTGGGTTTAAGATGCACAGTTTCCGGCAAAGTTTGCATGCCTGCCTTTCCGACATAGAAACCCTGTCGGAAAGTGTGTTTGGGGGCCCCTAGCAGGGCCCCCTTGTATGTGCGGCCTCCAGTTAGAGGTGCCCACCATGGGGTGCAGGGATTAACACCACCTCCCCTTTCCCTATGGGAGCATGTACTATGGCCGGTTTACAGCCGTAACACATGCTCCCATAGGGAAATGTCAGAATGCGACCAAACAGTGTTCGGTAGCATCCTAATCAGGCGGTCAGGACCACCGACCAGAGGTCAGTCGGTCACATTTACGAGATGGTCCGTCCAACATCGTAATCGGCCCCTTAGTGTATGAGCTGAACGCATACCACAAACCATCATCAAAGAAGCAGAATCAAGTGGTGTGAGTGACACAGAAGAAGATCAACAGAGACCGAGGAGATTTAAAAGAGCAAGAGTATCTTATCGCAGGTATTCTGCCCCTGAGTGAACTTAATATACTGACAGTGTGCCCAATTCTATAGCCTACGACCCAAATGAACTTACAGCAGAACTACTAGAACCCCCATGATATATGCCACACCATCACAGTATATATTAAACCTCTGAAATTAACTCCTAATAGAGCTCAACTCATTTGATTGACTGAATTCAGCAGTACCATTGCTTCTTCACATAATGAACTCGGTTTGAATAGACGGTGTCAATAAAAAATGAACTTTACAATTATTGCTTAAGAAAAAACAAAACAGAAAGATTAAGAAGACTCCCTAGGGCCAAGGCTGCAGTAGAAGAGTAGGGTTGCCATTCAAGAAGAGGACAGAGTAGGGATAGGGATGACTCACAAACACTGATATATCCTACTGGCGGTCACTGGTAGTTAGTTATAGTTAGGACCTAATTTATAGTCAAAGGGTTTTTTGATCTGTTTATAACCCTGGCATCGTTTGAAGAATCTTCACAAAACCTTCCCCAAAAAAGTTCCCTTCTTTGTCTAGTTCTGCATGGAAAGTTTTGGGGTGATCAATCAAGTGGGGGCAGAGAAAGAGGGGACGTCAAAGAATTGGTTTTTCTCAGGCAATTCCCCATAGAGATTTTAGACATGACTACAGCTCGGACCACTTAACGGAATTGCACCAAATTTGGCAGAAAGCTAACTCTTGGTCCAGAAAGAGCCCTTTTTGTGATTTGGTTTAAATCCATTCAGTAGTTTGTGAGTTATTAGAAAAATGAATTTCTAGATATCTAGGGACACAAATCCTCGGTGGATCTGACAGATAGTGGTGGCTGATGGAATCTAAAAGTGGTGAGGGCGTAATGGATGAATTTTTGCAAGCGAGCGTACCAAGCAAGCCTGATATGTATGAAGGGGTTTTGAGGGGATCTCCCTCTGAATTGTTTTTAAAAAATTGGTGCGTTTTGGTGCAATTTTCAGCACTATTTTTGTCATAAAGAGACCAAAACTACTCCTGGGAGTTTGTTAGCACCTCTTCAATCCCTTGTGTTGTCATGCAGGAAAGTGGGAGGGGTAACTGCCTAATTTGTGAAGCCTCAGCTTGGTCATAATGATTTTGCCTGTTGGTTATTAACACAATGAATGTTTGAAGGCACAAAAATACTGGGCAATGTATTGCCAGTATGCAAACATTACCTGCACCTGCTTCAGATATGATTTCCCTGTGTTGTTCCTGCTGTGAACTGAACTTATTGAAATGAAAGGATTTGTTTATAAGGCTGTGTCTGTGTTTTGAACCTCATCCTACACTTTGTAATCATTGAAAAATTTTAAAATGTGTAGAATGAAAATTTCACCATATTTTGTTCCACTATCTGCTGCAGTTGGGATGTTCTGAGACAAGGCAGCAACCACAGGAAGTAAGTGAATTGCAGGCTACTGCTTCAAGTTCATTCTATTATTCTATCTAATGGAGTTCCCCAAGGCTCCTCATTGAGCCCCACTTTGTTTAATGTTTATCTGGCTCCACTGGCCAATATTGTGAGAAAAAGAGGATTTGAGATCATCATGTATGGCGATTACACTCAACGAATTATCTCTAACGATGACAAGTGTGATGAAATAAGGGATATTCTAGTTGAGTGTCTTTTTGAGGTGTCAGAATAGCTACATCTCCACTGTTTGAAAATGAATGCAGATAAATCAGAAATCTTTTTGTTTGGAAATGCTGAAAAAATGTTGGACTGAGTCATGGTGGGCAGCTATGCTAGGCTCTGCAAAAACACCCACAAAAGTGGTTAAGAATTTGGGCTTTCTCAGTGATAATACTTCGTACCTATAAGAACAAGTAACCAGGGATTGAGGGACATGTTTCAGACTGCTACGTATCCTCCAGAAAATATTCTGATTGATCCCAGTAGTTTGGAGAATGAACATAATCCAAGCTTTAATCCTGAGTAGAATTGACTATGGCAATGCATTATATGTTGGCATGGCCGAAAACATGTTCTCAAAGCTTCAAATTGTACAAAATACAGCTGCCAAACTTATTTGTAATGTAGGTAAAGGGAGCTTAGCATCTGCCTGCGTTCACCAGCTTAATTGGCTACCAGATCGTAACAAGCCATCTTTAAGTTACTGTGCCACACACATAGAGCACTTCAAAGAAACGACCCTAGACTGTTGCTAAATAAAGTCAACTTCTACAAACCTACTCAGAATCTCAGATCAGCCAGCAAAGCCTTGATATTCTATAAAATAATTAAGAAATCCCGGATGAGTGGATGCTCTTTAACTTTTAGCCACCACTCATTGGAATAGGCTCCCTCAGGATTTACGCACCATGTCAGCTTTGCTGACTTTTAGAACAGAATTGAAGACATGTCTATATCCACTTTAAGCGTATTAACCAGGAACCATTTCTGACTCAAACTAGCAATGGGATATCCCTCTGAGGATGAGTTGTGCTCTTTGCAAATACCAAATACAAATTCAAAATACAAATATTTCCGTCTCCCCACAGATGCAGCTTCAGATTTGCTATGAAAGGCAAAGGGTTGCATAAATGCTTAAAAACAGTATTGTCAAACAATGGAAGATGAGAGTTTGACAGGTTTGTGGCTAACCTTATACGTTGCACAAATTTGTTTTTTAGGCACGGCGAGATTAAGTGATTTTTCCAGATTCACTGAATATTGAGCAGGTGCAGAGACTCAAACTTGATTCCCCGGTTCCAAAATCCGCAGCTCTGGACAAACAACACATCCTCTCCTAGTGTTTTTGAATGCCAGGTCAGTCATGCCACTGTGCATGCTGATATACGTGGACCACTCTCATGCCACATACCGGAGAGCATCAGTAGGGTTTCAGAAATCACTGCACAAGTATCTGCAAAAATGGCAGGACCATGGAATACAGGAGTGGCACCTACAAAAGCAAAAAAGACACCAGACATACATTTGTGACCAGGATTTTAATTTCAATCTGTAGATCAAACCTGCAATTTTACTGGCACAAAAACATCATCTTTCAACCTTTCCTCAAATGGGAAGCTACTATTGCTTAATTGTGATCGCACCAGTCTTTTGCAGAAAGACTGCTGAATTTCTAATGACACATTATCAGAACTTCACAACTGAGCTACTGCACCTTGTGCGTGGCACTTCCGGAACTTCTCAGCATTGCTGGTAATGTGCTGGGTTAATTATGTCATGGGGTACATGTAAGAAAGAAAGAAACGCAATAAACTATGGGTGGCTGACATTTGAGATTTATAATTAAAAGGTTGCACACCCTTGAGTATGAGAAAGTGAAACAACCTACCCAAGCAACTTTACATCTTTTGGTGAAAAGGTAGGGATTGGTAACAGCTGCACTTTTGATGTTGCCCCAGGCAACAGCTGTATGTGAAGATGACCTTTAGGGTTTATTATCTCTTGGAAGGATAGGTAGTACTATGGAAATTCTTAGAGTTTTTTTGAGAGGCTAGTAATTTGTTGGCAGCTTCAGTCACATTTGGGCAGTCTAAAGGAGGTTTTGATTTGACTGCAGGCTTAAACATGTGCCTTGCCAAGTTTTGATTGTGTACATTATGAGCAATAGTGGCTGTATTATGTGAAACTGAAAACACCAACTATTAGTCACAAATCGACCAGAATGTTTGGGAATTCTCAAATTGCTCAACACTTCTAGACATGGGCAAACAGAGATAGGAGCTAGTTTACAGTTATCAAGAAGGCAAATTGCCTGCAACTTCTTTTTGAAAGCAAACACACTATTCACATACATGTTTTCATTGCTTCCTGGTGTATCTTTTGGCAACAGAGCATGCAATATCAGTGTTTTATTAATTGGAAAACGGTGGTCTATGCATGCTTTTTAAGCACATAAGAGTGGTGCTGTTTAATGCTGATGTGCCATACAGCATGTTTTCCTTTGTCCCATTAAAATATTGAGCAATTTATTTTTATTTGATGGTTGCTATTCTGGAAGGATTTGAGTGGACTTGGACCCTCCAGGTCTCAGATCAAGGAGTAACTAAAAAGGGACATTGAAACGGATCCTTGTCGGGCCCTAATTTTATGTCCTTAAATTCACAGGCAAAAACAAGAATCAATTTCTGAACAGTGAATGTAAAAAACCTGATGGAAATCCATGTTATCGATGTAGTTTCTGTTTTTATTTCAGGTTTTACTTAATCTGCATTCCCTACTAGTGTTAGCTATTTCCAAGTCTCAGCACAGGGAAGTGGTGACAGTAGTAGGCACTGGCAGCATTCAAAATTCTGACGGACTGAGAAGCAACAAAGTGTGAGTTTCTGAAAAGTGACCATTTATCCAGCAGATATGTTCTACTTGTTTTCTAGACAGCTGCTGCTACAGAAGAGGAGGGGGGGGGCGAATACTGACAGCAAAGAGAGAAGAGACAATATGTAAGGTGAAGGAAGAGAGCAAGGGAAGGAAGGAGGAAAGAGGGGTGAACTTTGAAGGATTTACACTTACAAGACTACTTACCCATCAGTCTTCTTGTCCTCACCTCTGTTCCCTTGGTGTATCAGCCAGGGCTACTGTACACCAGCAGTCTGCTTCTCTGCTGTTGCTGCTATACTGCTGGAACAGATACTTGAGGGACGCAGAAGCATGCACAAAGTGTATCTGTTCATATCACCTGGCCTGGCCTCACAGAGACATGAGTTGAGTCTCATGACTCTGTGATGTCAGGCCTTCTTACAAAGGCTGTAATCCATCCCTTTCCCAAGACATCATGCTGTAACAACTTGGGAAAGGGAGAGGTAGGTGAGAGGTAGTTTTGTAATTGACAAGCAGCCCCGTGAGTACAGGGCTGATACTGTATTTGCCCGGGCTGCTTTAAAAATACGAAGCTGCATTGCATCAGAACTGGGCAGTCACTGGGGACCCCAAGTATTTCAGATCTGGCCAGAAAGCATATCAGCCTCTAGGCTGCTTGAAATACACCACCTGCCCAGCCACCACATAACTGGTACATGCCCAACAGGGCATGTGCTTGATTAAAACTGCCTGATGTCCATTTCAGCTAATGGACGAGGCAAGCCAAGGCAAGGTATGCCTATATTATAATGGAAACTGGATGGTATTTGCTTTGTGCAATTATCATCCATAACGCTGGGAGCTGGAA
This sequence comes from Calotriton arnoldi, assembly GCA_963921515.1. Classification (NCBI taxonomy): domain Eukaryota; kingdom Metazoa; phylum Chordata; class Amphibia; order Caudata; family Salamandridae; genus Calotriton; species Calotriton arnoldi. The sequence goes on along the minus strand of CAWUFW010009316.1, from coordinate 777,618 downwards.
AGGTGCAGCCCCTCCGCCCAGCACCAGAAACTGCTGCTGCCGACAGATCTCATTGTGAGATCTGATTGGCTGCCAACATTGCAACCAGGAAACATAAGGGGGCAGGGTAGGAATACCCTGACCCCCAGGCATGGAGATGGGGGCAATATGTTAAATTTTTTTAAATTTTGCTTCAAAATTCTAATTCATGGCAAAATTGAAAAAAAAACAAGTGTGGTCTCCCGCACTTGCTTTCTATATGCCCCCGTGTGGGGGGGGGGTGCCGGGAGGTGCAGTCAATATTATAGCAGGGGAGAGGGGCACGCATGCCCCCCCAGGCTCATTTCAGCCCTGGGGTCCACCAACCCCAGGGCCTGGCCGAATGAATTAAGGGGGGGTACCCTATTCGGCCACAGTGGTCCACCACCTTCCGGGGCAAGGTATAATTTAAAAATGGGGAGGGGGCATGCCGTGTCCCTCGCGGACTATTTTTGGCCCTGGCGACCACCACCTCCCCAGGGCCAGGCTGTACATTTAAAAGGGAGGGGGCCATGCAGACCCTCTCCTCGGGCCGCAATTGGCCCCAGGGATCCCCTCCTCCCAGGCCCAGCAATGCATTTAAAAGGAAGGGGGGCCACCATTGGGACATGGTGGTTTCCCTGCCAGTACTAGTGTGAGCAGGGAATCCTCTGCTTGCTCTCGCTTGGCAGAAACAATTTAGAGCTCCCACCAAGTGAGAGCAAACAGTAAGTCCACTCCCAGTGGGCGGAGGCAGGAAAAATGCCTCTATATATCATCGCTGCCTGATGGGTACAGAAACATTAGACATTAAAACCTACTTTACATGATATGTGAAAACACTGGTATTGCCATTTGGGATAAATGGTAAATGTCACTCAAATATGGTGGCCAAAAATGGAATATCTGAGGAAAGACGGTGGCAGTCCTTTCTTGTTAACCACATCACAAATTCTCCAGCATATATGACTATTTAAACCAAGGAAATATTGTGTGTCAGCTTCATTGAATGTACAAGCATTGATAAAAGCATCCCGCACAAATGCATCTGTGCAGATTAAAAAATACCTATTGGATACCCAGTAAGTGCTCTGTGCTGGTCTTTTTTTAGTATGCATTATACATGTGTACACCCTCACGATTCACCGAGGCACCCATCCTGGCGGGACCATTTTGGAAACACTATTGAGTTCCGGGGTAGCATGCTGCTCACCAAAAAGTGCTGCAACACATCATTAGGAGTAGCAAGCGCTATATAAATGCAAACCTTTTCCCTCTTCTATCCCTTCACTATCCTTCTCAATCCAAATAACAGAATAACATACTCGCCGCTCAAATTACTTTCATATTTCACTATACTAATTCACCACTAATCCTTTATGGGTTCCGGAGTAACGTGCTACTCGCTGTAAAGTGCTTCAACAGCTCATCAGGGGTAGCAAGTGCCATATAAATCCAAACCATTTTCCCTCTTCTATCCCTCCACTATCCTTCTCAATCCTAATAGCAGACTCACATATATACCGCTCAAATTACTTTCATATTTCACTATACTAATTCACCACTAATCCTTTATGGATTCTGGAGTAGCATGCTACTTGCTGAAAAGGCGATTTGATGCCTCGTCCGGGAGAGTAAGCACTATATAAATACAAATACAATACAATAAAATACTGCCTGAACTGCCACAGTGGAACCATCCCATCAACCAAGGTTGTGAATTATTCAAATTGAAGGATGTATGGTAATTTGACTGTCACTTGCACGCATGCATAAGATCTTTACATTAAGGGCTGTGGTGAGGGGTACGATCATGAGGAGACATGGCTACCAAAAAGGCAAAAAGATGGCAGCCCATGCAGGGCGGAACTAAGTGGCAGGACTGTGTAAAAAAGGCCACTTTTGCGTGTTGAAATCCTATTGAGTGCCTGTACGTTTCTTTGCCCATCAGGGAGAGATGAGAAAATGCTGGTACTGCCAATGGGATAGAGTGGTAAATGTCACATAAATATGGTGGCCAAAAATGGAATATCTGAGGAAAGAAGGCGGCAGTCCTTTCTCATTAGCCACATCACAATCCTTGAATGGGAGCAGCGTGTATGACTTTTTAAACCAAGAAAATATTGTGTCACCTCATTGATTCTACAAGCATTGATAAAGGCTAGCTGCTAAAACACATCTGCGTAGATTAAAAAATATCGATTGGCTACCCTGTGAGTGCTGGTATATATATAAATATATTACCTACTGGCAGACGCCAGTAGGTATTTATAGTTGCCAGTAGGTAGTTATAGTTAAGACCAAAGTCCCTTTTTGGTTCAGCAGCAGTGTTCAAAGTTTCGGGGTGATCCGTCAAGCTGGGGCCAAGAAAAAAGGAGGGTCCCAAAACACATTTTCCCCATGTTAAGTCCATGGGGATTTTTCATTTTTTTAACACAACTGCAGCCCGAACTGCTGGACAGAATTACACCAAATTTGATTAAAAAAATAGATGTTGGTCCAGAAAGCGTGCTTTGTGTAATTTCTAGTAAATCTGCTCAGTAGTTTCAAAGATGTTTTTGTTTAAAAATATAGATATCTAGGAGCCTAACAGCCTACCAAGACCTAACTGAAATTTGATTGGCTGCCAACACTTCAACCAGGAAGCATTGGCAGCCGTTTTGGGAATCGGCTTCAAGCTGAGTCCCACAAAAAAAGTTAAAAAAATAAAAGGTGGCAGGGTAGGAATACTCTGACCCCCCATAATATGGTGGGGGTTCCACAGGGACCCAGCCGGGGGATAAAAGCTTTTTTTTAAAATTTTGCTGCAACCGCGGCTGGATCTGCAAATCCTTGCCAAAACTTTTTTTTAAAATGTGCAGGCTCCTGAGCGTCTTTTGAAAGAAGCCCCTGGGTGGGACAAATCCCAGGGGCATGTTAAAAATGAAGGAGGGGGTGCATGAGGCCCCCCTCCTAAAGTTTAATTTAACCCAGGGGACCACCACCTCCCTGAGATTTTTGAAGTATATTAAGGGGTGGGTGCCTGCATGGCACCCCCACACCCCGGGGACCACCACCGACCTGGGGCTTCTTTAATGATTGCATGGGCCTATAAGACACCCCAGCCCTGGGACTGCCACCTCCCCAAAGCTTTAATGTTTATTAATGGGGGCACGCACAAACTTCCCCTCAGCCCCGGTGACCACCACCTCTCTGGAGCTTATTTAATGATTACATTGGGGGCCTCTCCGACCCTGCAGCCACGGGGACCACCACATCCCTGGAGCTTCTCTAATGATTACATGGGGGGGCCTCTCAGACACAGCAACCACGGGGACCACCACCTCCACAGGGCTGTATGCTGTAATGGAGGGGGGCCATGCGGCCCTCCTCCTGCAGCCAACATGGCCCTGGGGACCACAAAACCCCCAGGGCCGGCTCCAGCAATGTCCCAGGGTGCCCACCCCCGGGACATTGCAGTTTGCTATGGCTTGGTGGGAGCCAAGCCAAGTCGCTTTCAAATAAAAGATGGAATATATACAGAATACACTGACAAAATCTTGGATCCTCTAAATATAGCTTTGTTGAGCGGCAGTCATCATATTGGCCTCCTACTCCAGTGGAAACAGTTGGGGAAATCAGCGAGCTTCTAATTGTTTTTGCCATACACTTAATGGGTCTCCTCTTGCTTGTTTCATTTAAAACAGCTCAATAGCATTACCGATGATTTCTTTACAATGTAGGGGATGGATGCTGTAATGTTAAAAAATTTGTTCACATCTGGATTGATCCACTTTTTCAATCTGTCCACTGGATGCTAATGTCTCATCCTCTATACAAATTACATTTTCAGCAACACCAACATTTCTATAGTAATTATTATTTTTTGCTAGATATATTGTTGCTTTTTTAACCTCATTAATATCTACTAACTCTTGTCATATTTTTCTACTCTTTGTTAGAACACCATTTACTAAAATATTAATAGGTCCCTTTAGTTTCTATATTCTGCTTAACATCTAAAGGCAAATGCACAACTCTTCCTTTTAGTCCTTTCTGAAGCTCAGTTGGAGGTAATTTTCCTGCGTTTGGCTTCATATGAACTATGACTTGGAATGGATGTATAGACTGTATTAGAATTAATTCATAAACATTCTGGGGCCTATTACGATGGAGTTCGGAAAGCCTCCGCTTTCCGAACGGTTTCAATTCCAACCGGCTGATTATGTATGAGCATGGTTTCCATGCCAGTGTGTCGACATGGAAACCAAGTTAGAAAGCGTGTTTGGGGGCCCCCAGCAGGGCCCCCTTGTTGCAGCATCTGGTTTGGGGCCGAGGGGGGACCTATGGAGCCCCCCTGTGGATCCCTACACCTATTGGGAGGCACCTTAAGGTGCCTGCCACGGGGTGCAGGGATGCTGGTTTACAGTCATAATGCCTGCTCCTATAGGGAAATGTTGGAATGCCACCGAACAGTGTTCAGTCGCATCCTAATGAGGCTGGCGGGACCGCAGACCAGAGATCGGTCAGTCCCGTTTACAAGACGCTGGCGGGCGGACGCAAGTCCACCCGACATCGTAATCACCCCCTTAATACTTTAAGCTCTTCTGGAACAGACACCAATTCTAACTTATTACATATAGCTCTAGCTGCCATTTTATTATTCTCTAACTTATCAAAACAGTGCTTACATATAATCTGCTGTGTGGACAAATGAAATCTTTCCTCAACAAATAAATACTCACCAAATTCTTGCTACTTATCATTATTCTCTTTATCAGCTTTTGAGTATACAACTATATTTATGAGTTTGGGTTTTGTTGTGAGTACGTCGACAACAAATACAAACACAGTTTGGTTTCTCAGAGCAAACTACGTTAAACTTTGCAAACTGATGCGCAAAGCTTTCAGTACTAATTTCTATATCCTGCTCTTCAACACCTCCAGTAACCAACTCTACATTTCCCCTAGACTTTTCTTCTGGGCCAAACAACTGAATATCTTCACAAACTTTTCTACATCTGCTAGTATATCATACAATAAAACTCTATTCATCTCTCCTAAACATAAGGCAGGAGTTCGGATTTTGGAGTGGTGAACAGCTAACATCGTGAAATGATGAAAACTGCTTCTACAGACTTTACTTGAAAGACATTCCAATGAATGTCCCTGAAATAAATGCTGAAAGAAAATAACAACACCAGAATGTGGAAGTATATAAATCAGCTAGAAAATCAAGGATGGTCAAAGGAGAATGGTATAGCTGAAAAAGATTGCGAAAGACATGTTAAACAACTTTACACAAAATATCCTGCCGAATGTCCCATTGATGGGAGTAGACCAGAAGATGTTAGCCATAACATCGAAGGCATTCAAACCACAGAAGGCGAAGCCACCGACCCCGATACCAGCAGCAAGGGAGCAGCTACCCTCAACCCTGAAGGCACCCAAATTACTGAGGGCAAAGTCACGAAACACATCAAAACAATGAGGAACAATGGTGCCCCAGGACCCAGCTAATTACAGGCTGGTAGCCCTGCTTGACATAGAAGATAAGGCATTTGCCCGTATTTTACTGAAGGAGTTGGTGTCATGGACAAAGGAAAAACAAATCCTCCCAATTTATCAGTCTGGATTCAGGCCAAATAGCTCAACAATGGACAACATTATGGCACTGGCATATTTTTTCAAACAAGCTGCCATGAATGACAAATCGCCGTTGCTGTTTTATAGATTATAGCACAGTATTTGACAGGGTGGACCGATTTTGGTGGAAATTATCATCCTGGGGGGATCCTGCCCAAGCTCCTGAAGGCCATTATATCCCTATATCAGGATTCATGGGTACAGGTTAAAACAAGCCCTAATACAGAAACATCTAGACTGGACACTAACAACGGACTTAAGCAGGGCTGTGTCTTTGCGACCATTCTCTTTAATCTATACACTGCAGACCTGGGGGCGGCCGTGCAAGGAGCCAGTCTAGTTGCTCCAAAGCTAGGGATGGAGAGGTTCCCAATCCTACAATATGCGGATGACACGGTAATAATGGATCACACAAGGGTGGGCCTCTAGAGAGCCCTCAATGCACTCCAAGTCAACAAAGGTAAAATCAAGATAATTGTGATTGGAAAATACCCAAAAAAGAAGCATGCACACTGGCAGCTGGGTGATTATCAAATTAATACAACCACAGCTTATAATTACCTCAGGTATGGTTTTCTGAGAATGCAAGAGCTGGCACACATTTAGAACACCTAATGGGAAAGGCAGACCAAACCATCCACTCATTGAGGCAACTGGGGCAACAACTGCTAAGTCCAACAGCTGATCCAATGCTGACAGTCTTGAAAGCGAAACTTACACAGGCAATTAGTTATGGCCACCTGGCCTTTCTGGGTACGTTGAACAGTTTTATAACAGCAGCACAGGCTAAAGCCTACAAATACGTGATGCTAGCCCTGCGGCAAGCCAGAAGAGCAAGGATAAGACTAGAGCTAGGCCTCGGGAGGCCTGAGTTGGAGCTCCAGGGGAATCTCATTAAGTTGTCCATCAGAATTTCAAGAGCTCGAGAAAACTCAGTCAAACATCACTTGCGAGTGATCTTCAGGAAGAACATTCACTGTGGCGCCTTGAGCTGGAGCAAGCAATCGGCAGCCTGAGGAAACAAGCTGAAAGCCTGCACTTACCCTCAATCCCGATATCAGCATTGAAAAGGCAGGTACAGATCATCTTGTCTGAAATAAATATGGGAACATCTCAGTTAAAACCCATCACTGCTGCTCTGGACACAAATATACTCCGGGGAAAGCCCAGCCCTATCTACATGACGTATTGTCAGCTCAAGCACGCAGGAAAATTCTTTTTATGCAGCTCATAGCTCTAAAAATAACAGATTTTAACCCAGCATGGGCGTGTAAGGGGGAAAATGCTTCATGTAGGTTATGCTCATACAGAAAAGAACCATGGTTGCATTTGTTGTGTTGCTTCCCTACCCTGGCCGTGGATCGCCAGAGGTTGCTTTGCCCAATATTTAAGGACAAGGGATTGAGAACTTGCCTCGGATTTGTGTTTCACCGAAACGGATGCAAACAATTTAGCAAGAATGGCAAAGTTCACTCACATAATCAGAGTGGTACTTGACGAGCAGTCTCGGGCTTTATAAATTTGGGGACGGGGTAAGACACTGCATGCACTAAGTAGCACCAAGCACTTTAATTTATATATGAATACCCAGAGTCATGGACAAAGCCCATGAATAAGACCTAATAATGCACCTAGAACCTGAAAGTGGGACCAGTACCACCGCCCGGGGTCACCAGTCATGGTAAACTAACAAAAGCTGAGGTATGAAGACTGACGATAGGGAGATCATACATGCTATTTCAGCACTTAGGTAACACCCCAAGAACGCTTTTAATAAATTTAAATATGGACAATCACACTTATTAACCTTCCTACCTGCTTTAAGCACTTTACATTATTCTCTCTCTGTAGAATGCTTTAACAAACTAAGGGGCCCATTACAATAACCAGCGTTAAAAAATCCGCCATCTACGATAGCCTGAGAAAACCGCCCGCCTGCACCATGGGAATACCGACCGAGCAATTATGAAGTCGCGAAGCAACCTCCGCCCGCGGCGGTAAAAACACACAAAATTCCGCCCGTCCATGTCCGAGTAGAAGATTAACCGTCCGCCACGGACGCAATCCCGCCCAAAAACCCAAATCCGCCCGCTCTGACGACCGAGACAACGACCGTGAAATTATGATCTCCCCGACATGGGCGCGGAAAATCCACATATTCCCCGCCCGCCACGGTCAACAACAGTGATGAATAACTGACACGGCGGAAGGCCTGGCGGCCACGTCCGTGCACGGAAGTCCTTTCCGGAACAAAGAAATACACACAACATGGCCAACAAGTCCACACAGCAAACTACGCCAAAATACCCAAACACAGAACACATCCCAAAGACACATCCCCCCTTCCAAAACTAAAAAACTACAAATCCCAGGACACCAGACGCAACACACCTGAAAACGACAGCCCATCATGACACACCCACATAGGTCAGTACAAAAGCAGCCCCTTCACAGACCACAATCCCTTGCACTACGACAAAGCGAAGACGCCATCAGAGAACCCAGAGAGCCACAAAGGAAAGCAGCACACCACACGCACGCACACATCACACTCATCACCACCACTACCACCACCATCACCACTGAAACAACGGCACCGCGAACCCCCTGCACATCACACACCACACACCACACAACCACCACACCAGCACCACAAATAGCAAACCACACACCATGGCAACACAAAGAATGCCTAAGTACACTGCCACTGAGTTGATGGTCATGGTCGACGAGATCATCAAGGTGCACCCACAAATCTATGGGAACCAGGTCCAACAGACACCAGTAGCCACCAGAAACAGAATGTGGAGCAGGATCGTAGACCAGGTGAATGCAGTTGGGAACGTGCCACGCAACCGGGGTGAAATCACAAAGAGGTGGCAAGACCTGAAAAGCGTGGTCAGGAAGAAGGAGGCCAAGAATCGTGAGCTGGCTGACAGGACTGGCGGCGGAAATCCCATGCTATTCAAGACCTTCAAGGCGTGGGAGGAGAAGGTGCGAGGCATTCTACATCCGGAGAGTCTCACCGGAATACCAGGGGGAGTGGAGGCTGGTAAGTACAAACAAATGTATACCAGCACACCGCTATGTACTGATATGCATTACCAGAATGCCATAGCTCCGAGGGCCAAACACCCCCATGTCCAGTACACAAATCACAAGACATCTCTCACACATGCAACAGACACTCCCACACACTCAGCCCAAAGGTACCAACAAACAAAACCATGGGGGCATGTGTACAGTCAGCCAGCACCACAACTCCCACCAGGTCCCCTTGTACCCCAGATGCACCGGAAGGAGCACTCCCCACACCCACACTCATGTGTCAGCCATAGCTGCACTAACCAACAAGTAACAGGTAAGTAGCCTTACCACAAACTCTGAGTATCGGAGGGGGGACTGCAGAAGTACAACCCCCACCAGGCCCCTAGTCCTACAGCGCAGCAAGATGGAGCAGTCCCCACACCCATGTGTCAGCCATTGCAGTGCACAACTCCACCCGACAGGTAGATATGTTTCCCTACATGGAGGGGTGTCTGTGGGTGGTAAGCCTTCACCACAACTCACAACACGGCCCCCACTCCCACAGACCAGCAAGATGGAGCACCCCTCCCTCTCATACCCATGTGACAGCCATTGCATTGCTCCCTCCAAACCAACAAGTAGGTAAACTACTGTACAGGGCGGGGTGTCTGTAAGCATGAGGACTGTACTACGATTAACATTTGGGACATGTCACGTAGCAGAGGAACAGGTAGCACTGCTCCCTGTCATAATCATGTGACTAATGTGCACACGGACATGAATTACAGAGTCATAGCCCACATGAGCCATCTCAAATACAGTAACACGTAAGGAGTCATGTCTGCATGCACAAGTCTCACTGGAGTACTGACCCACATGGCGTGTACTGTGCCAGTCATCACACACATCAGCAACACCATCGAAGTCTTGTCCATGTAGTCGTGTCTGCTTGTTCCGTTGACATCGTACAACATCACCCATGTAAGTCTATCTTGTCTCAATGTAACAGAGTGGAACCACAGTAATGTCACAAACACCACTGGACCCATGAACCACACAGCTACACAATGCACATTCAATATCTCATCCATCTCATCTTTCAGCCCCAGTGTCATGAAAGGTATATCATCTAAACAGTTGTCCCATATACAGTAGTTCAGCAAAGATTCCTGCCGATGACCAATAATGTGTCTGCAGTGTCTGAAGCGCACGTCACACTGTAATTTACAACATACCTAATATAGTCAACACCCCAAGAGCACTGCATTGCTGCACATGGCTGAGGGTAGCACGCACACCAAGGATTTGTCCCATCTGCAATACGTTGTGTGGCACACAACCATTACTCACTCACTACAATGCTTGCAGTGTAATGTCCCTAAATGATAACAGTGAGCAGATATGCTGGGTATGTCAGACATACACACACCTTTGTCTCTGCAGTGTCGTGTGGCCAAAACACATGTCCTCTTCTGCACCCATATGTCACAGTATGTACCACAAAACCATATTTCACCTCAAAAGCGTTGATGGGGCTGTACCCCTTTTGCCATCTGCGTTTCTAAGCATTTCATCTGAACCCCAAAAACATATTTCATCTCAAAAGCGTTCATGGGGCTGTACCCCTTTTGCCATCTGCATTTCTAAGCGTTTCATTTGAACCCCAAAACCATATTTCACCTCAAAAGCGTTGATGGGGCTGTACCCCTTTTGCCATCTGCGTTTCTAAGCATTTCATTTGAACCCCAAAACCATATTTCATCTCAAAAGCGTTCATGGGGCTGTACCCCTTTTGCCATCTGCGTTTCTAAGCATTCCATTTGAACCCCAAAACCATATTTCACCTCAAAAGCGTTGATGGGGCTGTACCCCTTTTGCCATCTACGTTTCTAAGTGTTTCATTTGAACCCCAAAACCATATTTCATCTCCAAAGCATTCATGGGGCTGTACCCCGTTTCCACCAAAGCCACAAAATGTAGGGGTACTGCAACACACACCGATTGGCTATCCAAATCCGTCCCATGCCATGTGCACCCATCACACTATTCCATTGCCTTGATCACGCACACACATTGTAGAGCCATACACACGCATCCGGGAAATCAGTGCACAACTGTGCACCAACTGTGAATGTCAGACATCTAACACAAACCTTGCAAGGTGCAACACAATAACCTTTCGTCTCCGCCCCACAGGTGACGAACAGCCTGATGCTGGAGAGGGAGACAGCAGCCATCACAGCCAGTCCACAAGCCCTCCACCCGGACTCAAGGATGTGGAAGACCTGGACACCTCTTCGGACGAGGACTCCCGACCAGGCACATCTGGTGTGGCAGGGCGCAACCACTCCCCAGGACCCCTCCTACCCACCAACCCATCTCCCAGGGCTGGTGACCAGTCCCAGGCCCCTGCTGCCATGGTCATTGCAGCCACCGCTGCAACCACCATCACCACCACCACCACCAGGGCCTCCCTGACCACTCACCCTGTGCAAGGGGCTGCACGCATGTCGACATTGACCCTGGGAGCCACAACGAGGCCCCGGGTGACCACTGTGGTCAGTGGGCAGGTTGGTGGCAGCAGTTCAGGTGGGAGGAGCAGGGTCAGGCCAACGCCATCAGAGCCTGGGAGCCAAGCCCTGCCGCAAATCGCCAGAGTCCTTGGGGCCTATGAAGAGGCCCAGGTACAATGGGCCCGGTCAGCTGCCGATACGCAGGAAGTCCTTGGGGTGTTGAGGTCCATGGACGCCCATATGGGCCAATTCGTGACCCGTATGGGCAAACTTGTCGACCTCATGGGCCAGCTAGTGGTGGCGGTGAGGGCCCAATCAAGGCCAACCACAGCACCTCCACCACCACCTGCTGGGGCGCAGGTCCGTGCAACATCCAGTTCCCCTGCGTCCACAGCGAGTGGGCAATCCTCAGCCACCAACAGCAGCCCACAAACACAACCCCCCCCTCTCAAACGTAGAAGGGGTTGTCCGAAGAGGAAACAGGTGTCCAGAGATGACTTTTCACGCTCCAAACGCCAGTGAGACAGCCAGCCACGGTGGCCATCTACTGCATTCACTTGGACTACTATCCTACCCCACACTGCCATGTGAATGGCATGTGTCTGTCGGACTGTGGACCCAGAACAACATGGGTACACCTTGACCATCACGCGGACATGTCCGTCAACTCATTGTTCCAGCATGCACCACTTTTGTCATCACCTTGCCCACAATCACGTCACTGCTCAAAATAAATACACCTGGATCACATTCTGTTGTATCTGCTCTGTGTTTAATCAAGGATGTGCAACCGTCACCATGATCAGAAATGCATCAGGAGTGTGGTATGTCAATAGACCAGGAGAGGCTGTAGGGACCTAGGGGTGAAAAACAGAACAAGAGTCCATTGAATGTGTGTGTCACACACTCATCACACAGTACTTGTCATCAAGTTTAAGCAATGTACACACATCTCACAGAGCAACAGGGCACATTGCCACAGCCACTGTCAGTGGCATACTACCCTGGATATGGACCATTGCCACACAGCACTCAGTGAACAATAGGCCGCCGTGACAATACACACATACATCTACACAACTACAGCAACATCAGCCGACGTACATGGTCACTCACCGTCAAGTGAAGTAGCGGGCGATGAGCTGCTGATGCTCATTTACTGCTTCCTCCTCTCCACTGTCCTCGTCACTGGACACTGGACACGGCCTGGTCTGCAGGCGGGGGCCCTGGCTGATCACCGTCATCCACTATCAGGGGGATCTGCCTGCGAATAGCAAGATTGTGCAGCATGCAGCATGCCACAACTATCTGGCACACCTTCTGTGGGGAGTATGCCAGTGCACCCCCGGTGCGGTCCAGGCATCTGAATCTGGACTTCAGGAGTCCAAAAGTCCGCTCCACCACACGTCTGGTCCTCCCATGTGCCTCATTGTATCGGACATCAGCTGGTGTCCTGTGATTACGAAGTGGGCTCAGCAGCCAATGCCCGTTAGGATATGCCGAGTCACCTGGGTGTGAGAAACACAGAGAATCGTTGCAATTCCTACAGGATACAAGAAAGCATGTCACACCCAGCACACTACACGAGTATGCATACTCACCAACAATCCATGCACGGTCCGGTTGAAGATTGGACATCAATCGTGGGAGGATGCTGTGGCGCATGATGTGCGAGTCATGGGTGGTACCGGGAAACTTCGCACACACGTGTGTGATGATCATGTCCGCCAGGCACACCACTTGCACATTCAGGGAGTGGAAATGTTTCCGGTTACGAAAGATGTGCTCCATGGCCTGTGGTGCAACAAGGCCAACATTGGTGCAATCAATTGCACCAACAACGTGGGGGATGCGACCAAGGGCATAGAAAGCACCCTTCACTGCCGCCAAATCACGAGCCCTGGGGAATCGGATGTACTGGTTCCTGTACAGCATCATGGCTGACAGGACATCCCGTAGCACCATGCTGAACATGGGTTGGGACATTCCACCTCCACTGCCTACTGTGTGTTGGAAAGATCCGGTAGCGAAAAAATGCAGTGCAGCCATCACCTTAGCCGTGGGGGTGAATGCTGTTGGATACACCCTGCGAGGACGAAGGTGGGGTTCCAACATGGCACATAGGTGATGCAGGGTGGGTCGGTCCAGCCAGAATTTACGAATGACCTCCACATCCTCCATGTCTGACAGCAATTGGTAGGGGCGATGTATGTTTGGTCTCCTCCTAGGACAGATGGAAGTGGACACATGTCAATGCAACACACCACATGGCACTTTCACATACACATAACTAAAATTACTGACAAAGCAATAGAATCACAGAACAGCTGACAAGTAGGGACAGCACAGCTACAATACTCTTACACAGGTCCCCTTACCAATAGCAATGGCTACTGACACAAACCATTGCTATGAGCATGCACATGGGGATTTAGGCCCTAATAGCTTGAAAGGCATCATGATGATTTCAGACTGCATATGTGGGAAGCGGCAACGCCACAGCAATATACCTAGCTGCTGTGCCAGACACAGCTTCCGAGGCTGGGTGAGTATGGCACACACCAACAACACAATGTACACAGGCTGAGTGGCCAAAACAAGTGGGTCCTGTTGCACAACGGGATATGAGACAGTCAATGATGTCCCTAGTTCACCCAATGTACAGCACTGTACGTATCACACCTCCAACACACATTGACAGGTGTACACATTGACAACTCCATGACAACACAGCTGTGTGAATGTAAACACACATCACAAGTGACACGTAACGTTGCACGTGCCAAGTGGGAGATGTACATTGAGAAATATGGCATGTGTGTGCATATGCACATCCCATGCTCCCATGCTAATGTGTACATGATGATGTGCCAACAGACATGTGGAGGCTGAGCACTGGCCGTCAATGCCTATGCACACAGCATGAAGTGGCCCTCTCCAGTGTGGACATGCTCCCACACACAAATCATGGCCACACCTGCAAATGCATGGCGCACATTCAACTGTGGATTCCACATGGCACCAGCGGACTGTACCCGCCATGGACCAGGCCGTTGAGGCCAACTCCAATGGCCCTCGCGACTGCATCCTTCGTGTTCGACGATAGAGGTAAGCGTACCGGGACAGCTCGGTGCAGGCCATTGTGTGCATTTGAAGTAGGCAGACATGGTACACCAATTGCAGCAGCTTGGACCCACTGGAACAGCCCCAGGGGGCTATATGAGTGTGGGAGGGAGACCGGCATTACCACAGCTTCCAGGGACTGCTGCCTGGCATCCCTCAACAACACCTGCCGCTGCTGCCACATGTCCACCTACATGTCGACGACTCTGAAGATATGTCCAGGTCCACTCACCAGTGAGGAGCTGGAGATCATGGATTCCGAGCTCCACGCACACTGCCCAAGGCTATTTATAGCAAAAGTTGTGTGTGTAAGACAACTACAGTGTGTGTGGGAGTGCATGTGGGGGACACACATGTCGTTGGTCTGCAGCACTATGATTCTGAGCCTGTGGGGTTCCAACATGCACCGCTTACCATGCTAACTACAGGTGTAAGGGGTATGTAGGCTCTCTGGTGCTTTCCCATGCATGTCCCTCACGAGTGGTGGTACATGGCATTTCCATGTCACACATCCAGTGACGCAGCCACTTGGCAATGCAGGACTCAGGGCAGTCATTGCTTGTGTGAATGGCTGGCTGGGTCCCTGCTGGCCTTCTCAGTCGCAGCAGACCTGGGCTGCACATTGACCGCACAATCCTAGAAGGAGACAACACTGACTGTACAGTGTGTTACATGTGTCTTTTGTTCAGGACTCTCCTGAAATGCGCAAACTCAGCCCTGTCGATTGGACACACCATGCCTTGTGATAGGGATGTGTGTGAGAGATAGTGGCACTGAATGTGACCTCCATTGCGGGGTGAGCCATTCACAGGGCGAGTACGTTGAGGGCTGCGCAGTGTTGGACACAGTGAGTCCACCCACAAAGATGTGTTGCCTTGTGATCTATGTGTTGGTCCACCTGACAATGGACAGTAGATGTGGGCAGACTACACATTGCTCAATGTGCTGGCAACCTGCATGTGAATGGGATGGACAGGTACTGTGTACACACTCCCACCAGCATGCATTCACGTGTGGTGTACACATGCTGTTAGGCCATGTCCGATTACTTCTTGGCTCTGTTGCACGTCTCTGAGTATTTGGGATGGGTCAGCAGCGTGCCACTGTGATTGGTGGATGTGGGTGATGTTGAGAAGTGTATGAGTGATATTCCAAGCCTCTTGTGTACCATCCCTGCAGTTTGAAGTCCTCCAGCCCAAGGGCTTGTGATGAGCCATTGCATCCAAGTTGATGCCTCTGTGTATGTGTGACCGACAGTGCAGCCAATTCCACAAAGGGTGTGACGTCATCTGCCGGATGAGCTACTACGTGGCGATAACGAATCGGGGGATGCCCACTCATATTGTCAGGTCAGCACGGCACTGCATTTCACCAGTAATGGTCTGCATCTTGACAGTCACACAGCCTGTGCTGGATGCATGTTTGTAGGGGCATCAGCAGCAAGCAAGTGTACAGTATTGTGGGATGGTGTCTTTTGCTGTGAGAGGCAGCATGTGTCCACAGCCTACCCATAATCTGGGTAATGTGATGTTTGTTGTGTGATGCAGTGGGTTGTAAGTGTACTCTGTGCTGTGTGCATCTGACATGCATATGCTATTCCTGAGGCTCAAGATGTAATTTGAGCACTCTGCATTCTCAATGCACTCAGAGTCGTAGCCCTCAGGAACAACCTGTAGTAGGCTGGAGTGGCAATTCACATGTATGTTTGAGGCACTGTGCCTACTCTGATTTCGCTTCGGTCATATGTGTGCGATGCCTCACCTCATATCTCTGGTACTTACACATCCGGCACACTGTGCAACAGCAGTTGTGCTCGTGTGAACGACAGGTGGATGGCATGGGCTCATGGCCATTGTGGCCTGTCATGTTGCAGTCTGTGTGAGTGGTTTCCCATTCTGCTCCATGCAGGTATGTCTTTGGCCTAATTACGTAGTGGTCATCCTTGCCACCATCAGGACAGTGGGTGTGCACACCGCGATTTGTGGCTATGGTCGCAGGGTGACAGGCCGGGTGTAGTGCTATGTGCACAACACATGTTCCACTTATTAGCGGCTTCATTTACTGTATGCCAGCCATTACGTGTTGATTGTGGTGGCTGTATGCAATTGCACAGGTATTGTGCAACATGTGGATTTGGGTATGTTCTGTGCTGCTTCCCTTGCACATGTCTGTTTAATTGATGCCAGATGAGTGAGGCCACCTCGCTCTCTCTCATGTGGCATCTCCCGTGGGTGCTGAGGGACAGGGGACGGTCAACAGTGGTGTGGCATCGGATGTAGCAGCTGCACAGGTGCTGAGTGAGACAGATGTGACCAGCGCCTCGGAGGGGCCAGAAGTGTGCTGGATGAATCACAGGCCGAGACGGCAATTTCTGAGTCATCTGAGGACAGAGGTGATGCATCCATGTTTGCTAACACAGGGGACGTGGACTCTGGCTCCTCTTCAGCCACGCGGAGGCCAATGCCCGCCCTCCCATCTACTTCCACTGGTGCAACACGTGTCGGCACAAGGATGAAGGATAGAGTGTCCTTCACACCAGGCACAGCTGCCCCTGCACATGTGACCCCTGCTGCCCTCAGTGCTGGGTCTGTTGAGCTTATGCGCCATCTCTGCGTGGGGCAGACAGCTCTCCTCAATAACGTCATTGCCCAGGACATCACTTTGCCGCAGGTGACATAGTTCATGGAGGGCCCACATGTACGCGTGGGTGGGCTACACCAGACTGTCCAATGGTTGTCCCCCCCAGTCAAGGTGGGCCTTCAACTGGGCCAATCTCAGGCTGACATTCCTGACCCTTTCTCCACCCCCTGGGAAGTGGCACATCTGACAACAGCAGGGCACGAGTCCTAAAAAAGAAGTGGGGGGACGCTGACGTCACGACAGGAAGTGACATCACGGAAGGTGGCTTGCACCGTCAGACTCATTGCCTCCCCTCGCTCACCCCTTATATGCGATTGCATCGGAGAAGCCAGTGCGTGCACAAGCAGCTCCGATCTCGCCCAAGAGAGGCCAAAGAGTGAATGTTTGGGTCCATTTGCCCCAGTTATCTGTCTCGCGGTAAAATAAGTGGGGGGACGACGTCCACCCCCGTGGTACCCCGACTCGAGACCTGGACAACAGTGACAATGCATGACAGCCTCCGGAGTCCAGATACACCACATGCAACACACAGAGGCTGTGGCTGCCCTAGCGGGCCAGGCCGCAAACACAATCCCAGACGAAAGGTAGACCCACCCCGGCGCGCATAGTCATTAGAACCGCTGCCATTGACAAGGGACCCATGTGGTGAGACATGGGCCTCAGGGTGACGGGCCTCCGAGCCATCCCCCGCCAATGAGTGTCATGCAACTCACACATATCGCAAAGCCAATAGGATACTTTGCCTGCACACCAGGTCTCGAGTCGGGGTACCACGCGGGTGGACGGCGTCCCCCCACTTATTTTCCTGCGAGCTCGATAACTGGAGAACTGGACCCACACATTCACTCTTTGGCCTCTCTGGGGCGAGCTCGGAGCTGCTTGTGCACGCGCTGGCTTCTCTGTTGCAATCGCATGTAAGGGGTGGGCGAAGGGAGGCAATAAGTCTGATGGTGCAAGCCACCTTTCGTGACGTCACTTCCTGTCGTGACGTCTGCGTCCCCCCACTACTTATTTAGGACCTGTGCCCTGCTGCATACTAGGAATGTGTTGCCTGCGAGATGTGACCAGGAGAAGGGCGCCATGACCTCCCACCCACCAAGCTCCACTGCCATCCCGTGCCCTGGGTAGCCTGTGCAGGTGGACAATGTAGGGGGTACACCTGGTGGACAGGGGATGTGAGTGCCTTGGCAAGGGCCTGGCAGATGCACAGCAGTATCCAGCATGTCCCCAGAGGGAGGGCTAACGTCTACACCTGATGCAGCATTGATCGTGTGCCCGCCTGTTGTGCCCACACAAGTTCACATTCATCCCCAGACAGGTGGGCTTTCCAAATACCCTACACAGTGGAAATCTAGCCCTCCGGAATCCTCCCCACACAGTCTGTTTCAACAATGCATGTGTGCACCTACCCGTGCCACCCACCCACCTGGGCCAAGCGGAACTCCCGCTTCACATGCCACATGTGTGTCTTCCACAGTTGTGCTTCTCTCTCAGGGCCAGTCCTCCAACTGTCCCGTAGCACACAGACAGCACCGAGTCGAACTGGCATCCTGTTTGAATGGTAGGCACACTCACACATCTACCTGTGACACAGTGGTGGCTGTGATAGCTATTGTGACTGCCATGGCAGTGTTGGTGGCCATGTCAGGGTACACTCACACACATTGCATACGCAGCTTTTCGTGTCACTACTCGGCACATCGGACTGGCCACTGTCCCTGGTGTTGATCAATTTTGCCGCCTGTCTTTGTAATCTGTGACTGGATGCTGTTGTTCCTGTAGTCGGTTGTGTCTGTGTAGTTGCTTATTGCAGTTGTTGCTGTGTGTGCATGGTTAAGTGAGGCACATGCCGTGTATGGTACCTCAACAATTGCAATGTCTGGTCTCACATTCCAATGTGTTGTACACGTGGCAGGGACTTCACTTCTTTCAAACTCTGCTACTTGTGTTTGTGATGAATAAGTATTTTTGCGACACGGATTGTCTGCATGTATTTGGTGGTATTTCAGGGAAAATGTATCCATGTCATGTTTGCGTGCAAGCAAAGCACAGGGTGTGAGTCTAGCCACAGGATGACAGGTAGCATGTGCAGAGTATGCGGGTATGTGTGAGCTTACTTGCTGTGTGGCCAGCAGTGTAGGTGTATGTTAGTCTTGTGATGAACATTGGGCCTGGGCACATGGCTTACTTTCAATGTGTGCATTTGGGAGGTGTAGGTGTGTGTGGTGTGAGTGGTGTGACTTTGGGGTAGTGTTGGTGTGTGTGTGTGCGCTCTGGCAATGTCGACTACACACATATGTTACCCACCATGTGTTCAGGTCTGTGAATGTGTTCACATGTGTGTGTTGTATGTTGCACAGTATGCAGTGTGTGGGTGTGTCCTTGCAGTTCAGGATGACTCCTACTTGATATGTTTAGGACATTGTGTGTCTGCAGGGTGTGTGACTGTTAAGATTGTGCCTTGTTCAATTGAGCATGTATGTGAATTTCTGCAGTTCTTACTCACTGTGCAGTCCTGCCCACCCACACTGATATCGTGTGTGTGTTTTGTCATGCATTGCTGTAGCATGCTTTTGCGTGGCTCCTACTTTTGCTTGATGAGTGTGATGTCAGACTGTGAAGGTAATTATACACATATGTAGGACTGTGCTTTGTAGTGACCAGGCCATCAGTGTAATGTGATGATCTGTTGGGCCACGTCAGAGTCTGACAAGTCCAGGCCCACGAGCTGTAGTATTTCACTAGGTCCACTGTTGCGGCAACTCATATCCAATGACACTAGACTACATGGTCATCTCACGACTCTCGTGAACTTCACACACTCTCATCCTCTCTCATTCGTACTTGTCTTCGTAAAATGATTCTACCAAGTCACATATTTGCTTCAAGGCATGTATTTGGACTTACTTCCTCTGTGATGCAGTATAGTGGACACTACTGGCAGCAAAATGCATGTGGAGGATATACTTAGCATGATTACACATACAAAAGGGGGTACGTGTAGATGTGATTAGTTGTTGACTGTGGAATGAAGGCTTCAGAGTTACAACTGCCTTGCCCTTGCTATGCTAAAGTACATTTGCTAATTACTGAGGAGCTGTAGACTTTGACACAGATAGTATTCATTTTGCCTACCAGACAGCTTGACATCATAGGCACAGTACATCTCAGTTCCATGGTACAGGTTTACTACAATAGTAACTCCGACACACCTGCGTCAGAGGTGACATCAGAGCATGAGCCTACATGCATGCAGCAGCGTCTCACTAGTTGTTGCAATGTGGTGGCTACTGAACATGACACAATAACTAGGGCCATGTTGTAGGGGGTTGCATTTGTTGTCCATGCAAAAGTCCTGGCACGGAAGTACAGACGATGGTGAGGTGACAGTTCTCACATAATGCAGCAGACAGATAAGTGTGCACTGACAGGTGCATGTGTTCAGGTGCGCAGAATACATATTATGGCATAGTTGTTCGTGCAGTATTGGCCATGTGGTTACTGTACACAAGTCCCATACCTCTGCCTCCCTCTGTTCATGCAGAGACACGGGATATGGTGAGGAACAGAGTGCATGTCCCGAAAATGTCCGATGTCATGGAAGTGGAGTTGATGGTAAGGTTTTTGTTGCAGATTGTATGGTATAGTTGTTGTACAGCTAACTGCCCACTCCGTGCGAAAGCCAAGCATAGGTACGGTGTTGAACATCATTGTTCAATTGGGGGTATTGAGTCGGGGACCGATGAATTGACAAGTTGTCAGGTATGCGATACCTTCCAGCAGAGCATCCATGGCATTGGTGGTAAACATGGATGCCATCCAATGAAGCGGATGGTGGCTAGCAACGTGTTCATCGTAAGTTGTCCCTTGTAGAAGCCTGATGGGACATGTTGGATGACATTCGATGAAACTGTGATCCAGAATACGTTGTGTGGAGGCACACTGGTCCCATTGCAGTGTGTGTCCGATTGCAGCCACATACGCCATGCCCCCATACACTGAACAGATCCTGTCGTGGGCGTCCAGGGGTGCAAACAAGTGTACCAAGTCCGCCTTTGGACATGCCGGGTTGGAGAGACATAAATCCACAGGACAGTGGAACGGACACCTCCGACAGTAGAAAACGGGGATGACGCAGCTGAACATTGCAATGCGGTAAGTTACTCAGTAACTTACGTTCAGCGTAGCCAGATTTTCACAGCCCACTATCTGTAGCAAGCTCTCAATGTACAGCTGCATCTGTCCAGCGTAGTTGGGAAGCAGTGGTGCAACAGCCATTTTGCTACAGGGTGATGTGATGGCGTGCTCCGGCTGCCTGTGCAGTCAGCAGAGTGCAACCTCCGACGATGCTGGGAATTCTGGAATGGTTGTACAGCAGCAGGACTTGGGTTATGGCTTGGGCGGAGGACACAGGCCCTCATCCCACATGCTTCAATGAATGGTCAAGGCCAGTGGTGTCTGACTCCTTCCAGATTACTTGCATTTGACCCACATGGAGGAGTGGTATAATTTTTTTTTGTGTTATTAACTTTCTTTCATGTTGGGCACTATCTGCCAGTGGACGGTTTACTCTGCATGGCTCTGTTTGGCTTCTTGTTGGTTCAATGGCTCCATTCTCCTGCATAAATTGTTGCAAGGTGATTTCATAGTAGGAATGGAAGGCCATTCAGTGCTATCTGCTCTCCTGTGTGTGGGCGGGACACTGCGTTTCCGCTATACATTGGGGCTTCTGTGTGGGTGTAGTAATTGGAAACACCTGTTCTCAGGCAGCATGGTTTTTCAATTTTGTACATTGCATGGCTTGATATTGCGAGCAGGATGGTATAGGTATTTTTGGATGAGACTGGCGTGCCTTTTGCGGACGAGGTCCATATTCTGCGCTGTTATGTAGCAGCCGCCGTGTGCTTCGCCATGTTTTGCACACAAGGGTGTGTCCTATTTTGCCATCACATTACTCCCCTGTTCGGGACACTTGTGTGACATCAGGTTGACAACTGTGAGTTGTCGGTTGGGGACATGACTGATGCAGGAAGGCCACGTGACATGTGCCTTCAGGGTGGGGCTGGTGTGTGGGGTGTGTAGCTGTGACCCTGTGGTGTTTGTGTGCAGCCCATGCATGGCGCTGTCGTTGGCCTCTGCGTTGTGTGCATGTGTACCTGCGTCATCGCCGTTACGCTGCAGTGCCGTGACGGGGACGTCACTTCCTGGTCCCGGGTAGTGGGTGCACAGGATGTTGCGAGTTGTTTTATTTTAACAGGTGGGACATGTGTGGGTACAGTGGTGGATGTGTCCTGACACACAGGGGTGTCTGGGGGGGCCATGTACAGTTTTTCCGCCCTTGCACTGTGTGCAGTGTTTGCGTGCCCTTGTTGTGTGTCTGCCTACCTGCGTCGTCGTGGCGCGTTCACTCCTAGGTGGTGCATCAGGTAGAGCATGGGGATGGCCTGGAGTGCAGGATTCATCTCTGGGTGGACGCCTTTTTAGTCTCCATACTGAACAGTCGGGTTTCCGCCTTGGTATCTCGTGCGGTGTCTCTTTGCCGGTGAGGCTGTTTGGTTGTGGCATCGTAATTTGTACGCCGGGCGGTATGTCATTTCGTCGGACGGTGTGTCTCCATTGGCTCGCGCCGCTACGTAGACGGGCGCACTTTGATGGCGGGCGGCGTCGCAGGCTTACTGGCGGTGTTTGCCTGACTTTTCACATCCTAATTTTGCGGGCGTGTGGGCCGTTGCTGGCGGACGGTAACTAGCGGTTTTTGCCTCCGACAGCACGGCGGTTGTGCTTCCGCCCGACATCGTAATGGGCCCCTAAGACTGGGGAAATCGCACTTTATAATTTTCCTACCTGCTTGAAGCACTTTATATCACTTACTTGGTTTCAGTTGAATGCTTTTAACATACTTGCTTTTATGGTAGGAATATTTTATTGTATGAAAAATATCACAAGATCAATTGAGGATGGCCTTATGCGCAAGGAAACTAAGAAGGATTTTAGAAGACATACGTATCGAGGAGGCAAGCAGTCACGGAACTTGGGGAATAGGTAGGGTGGGGGGAGGTAACAAAAACCTGTTTTTTTTGTGTTTATTTTCCTTTTTTTCTTCTATGCTCGTGTTACAGTAATGATTTTAATTAATCGAACGGTTAATAACAATTTTCACAATGTGGAATGTCCCTGTAAATTTTTCTATTTTCTCACTTTGTATGTATCTAATTATTGCAAAATTGCCATTTTCTGTTCGAGACATCTGGATGGAAAGTCACGTATAACATTTTTAAATAAATCACTTGACTCCTGACGAATACTGCAAATAGTACTACAGCTCCATTTGTACACTGGGGCCTGTGTACGCCTACCTTGCACTTCTTCAGCTACAACTTTCTCTACATTTCTAGGAATCATCTCCTCTTTTGCAAACAGGAATACCATCTTTTTATTCATAACAATGACCAGTTAGGTCAACTGCATGCACTAGTGTGTTTTCTTTAAAATATCTTTCTTCATTAAAATTAGCTTCTGTACTAGAGTTATGATTCCATTCACCTTTCTATTAATAAGCCATTTTCTAAGAGTTCTTTTGTTCATACACAATACTTTTTGTCTAGTGTCCTCATTCTATTTAATATCAATATACATACTTTCCTCTACAAAGCAAATGCTTTCTCAACAACACTCTTGATCTGTTTCTTTGGCTTAAGAGCAGCACTTCTCCTATTATACTTTTTCATCCTTTTCACCAAATGTTGTATAACTCTAGTCCAAAATATTTTAGCACTTGTTTCTGTCTGCGTGACAAAGTCTCTGATTTCTTAGAGCATTTTCTTCTTTCAGAAAGATGTACTCCTTGCTTTTTTTCACTTCATGTATGAACTCCATTTTTAGGTAAGACTGTAGTCACATTTTGCATTTTATGGCATATTTTTCTAAGACACTGCTTAGTACTCTTACCAGCTTCTCTTTTTTTCCTCTGCACATTCTCCACCTTATTTTGTTTGTCTGTCTCATGTTTAACTTGATTATACTGTTTCCTCTGTTTCTTTTTCTGTTTTGTCAGGCATTGCAGATCGTGTTCTTTTTCAAAACTATATATGTGGAAAATTGATAAAGAATACATTAAGGTCAAGATTAAATCATGTAATTATTAATTCAGTAAGTAAATAGTTTATTTATGAAACAATAGAACAGATTAAGAGAGGGTGTGACAGTCTTTGTATGGGTATATAAATGGGTATAAGGGTATTCTGTGTAGATATCTGAGAGGGTGTGAGAGTATCTGTATATGTATGTGACTGATTATGACTGTCTGTATAGGTATGTGACAGACTCTAACAGTCTAACAGTCTATGAATGCGCATGTGAAACAGTGAAAGTCTATGTATGGGTATGTAAGTGAATATAAGGATCTCTACATGGGTATCTGAGACTGTTTGAGATTCTTTGTATGGGCATGTGAATACTTCTGACATTGTACGGCTATGTGAAAAGCTATCAAAGTCTACTATGCATATATTAGAGGTGTGAGTCTTTGTATGGATACATCAATGACTATAAACGTGTCTATATGGCTGTATCAGAGGATATGACAGTGTCTATATGAGTGTGATTAGGTGTGAGATTCTGTCTATGGGTATGTGAATAAGTGTCAAACAGCCTATATGGGTATAGCCATAAGAACAAAGAAGTGCGGAATAGATACGTGACAGACTGGAACAGTCTACATATATATATTTGTGAGAGAGTGTGAGAGTGTCTCTATGGCTATACAACAGAATGTCAGATGTGACTGTATCAGAATGTGAATGGCTATAACAGTGTCTGTATGGCTATGTGAAAGGATGTAACAGTCTCTCCATCAGTAGGTAAAGGAGTATCACACTGTCTGCATAACTATACAAATGAGAATAAAGCAGTTCTGCAAGAGTATCTAAAAGGATGTCAGACTCTCTGCATAGGTATATCAATGAGTATATTATTGTCTGTATGGATATGTGAGAGGCTATGAGTCTATCTCTATATGTATGTCAATGGGTATAACATGGCTTGTGTGAGTATCTGAAAGGATGTGACAATCAATGTATGGGTATGTGAGAGCGTGTTAGACTCTCTGTATAAGTGAGTGGATACTTATGATACTATGTGTATGGGTATCTGAAACAGTGTGACAGTGTCTGTATGGGTATATGAGAGGGTTTGCGAGTCTCTCTATGGGTATGTAAATGCATATAACAGAGTCTATATGGTATGTATGAGCATCTAAGAGTCTTTGTATAGGTATGTGAAAGAATGTAAGAATAAGTCTATATGGTATGTATGAGCATCTAAGAGTCTTTGTACAGGTATGTGAAAGAATGTAAGAATAAGTATGTAAATGGGTATCAGACTATCTGTATAGGTTTCTGAAGGGGAATAAATGATGTCACAATGTAACAGGGCATGATAGTATGTAGCGGTATCCGATACGGTGTGAGACTCTCCCTATGGGTATGACACAAGATATTAAAGTCTGTGTATCAGTATGTGAAAGAGTATAACTGTGTCTCTGACTATGTGAGAGATGTAAGAGTATCTACATGAGTATGTGAATATATTTTACACTATCTGCATAAGTATATGAATGGTAACAAAGGAGATCGGAATGAGTATGGGGAAAAGTGTCAAAGTCTGTCTATAGCTATACAAATGGGTATAAAGGCATCTATATGCATATATGACAGAGTGTGAGAGTATAGGTATAGGTATGTGAATGAGTATAAGGGTACTTGTATGGGTATATGAGAGGGTCTGACAGTCTATGTATGGGTATGTAAGAGGGTGTGAGAGTCTGTCTATGAGTATATAAATGGGTATAACAGTGTCTACATGGGTATGTGCGAGGGTGTCAGAGCCTTTGTATAGGTTTTAGACAGGATGTCAGACTCTCAGTATCAGTATGTGAAAGAGTATTACATTGTCTGCATGCATATGTGAAAGGATGTAAAAGTGTGCTTATGAGTATATGAATGTATGTCAAATTGTCTTTATAAGTATGCAAATGGGAATAATGAGCGTCTGAAAGAGTATGACAAAGGGTCTCACAGTTTATGCATAACTAGGTCAATGGATATAATGGTGTCTGTATGGATATGTGAGAGTATGTGAGAGTGTCTGTATGCGTATGTTAATCGTTATGATAGTATCAGTATGGTTATGTGAGAGGGTTATCAGTCTATGTATGCATATTTGAGAGGACCTCAGTTTCTGAATGCTTTTGTGAATGGGTATAAGGGTGTCTATATACGTATCTGACAGGATATCAGAGTCACTATATGGGTATGCAAATGGTTATGACATTATTTATATGGTGTGACTCTCTGTATGGGCATGTGAATGGGTGTTACACTGTGTGGGAATGTGGATTGGAATAAAGTAGGTCGGAATGGGTATGTGACAGGCTGTGACACTGTATGTATGGGTATGTGAGAGGGTGTAAAAGTCTCTCAATGGGTATATGAGAGGATGTCAGAGTCTCTGTATCCGTATGTGAATGGATATAACAGTGTCTGTATAAGTATGTGAATGGGAATAAAGGAGCTCTGAATAAGTATGAGAAAGGATGCACACATCTGCTTCTTTCTCACTATCTAAATCTATGCATCACTGCACCCTTTCATCTGTTACTATATGCATAGCCATATCATTATGTGTGGAAGCTAAATAGATTTATCCAAACGTTGCTCTCTTAGCAAATGCATCAGTGTGAACCAGCTCATCTTAATCTACATATCTCTCTATATATTTTCATTGCATAACTACATATATAATAAAATGCCTTAATATCTCACAACATACATTAGCATTTCACTCCTTGTGTCACTCTCTACATTGGATTATACCTCTGTTTTGTTTCTCTTCACCACTTTTTATTCATAGTTCCTCACCAGTACCAGTACACTTTACTTTATTTTATCTTCTACTCACTTCTATCCACATTAATCACACTCAATCCTTCTGTAACAACTTTCTTTTTTTATGCTACAGCTTAATTCACACACCTGTTAAATATGATTGTTGGACAATATTTCTCTTTTTCAGTATCAGTATCTCAAACTTGTCTCAAGAAAGCACACAAAAACCAAGCAGAAGAATGGCAAACCACTCTCATACAAGGCAACCATAAATGGCACCCTATTTAACTTTGCTTTCAAGGTTACAGAGGCTGCAAACAAATAAACACTGCTGTCATTTCATTTCATTTCCTTACTAATCATACAGCTCTTTTGAATAGTCACATTTCTTAACCCTTTGTTTGAGACCTCTATAGAGAGCCAACTTTGGTAGCGAGTTTGGGCGAAATTTGCAGGTCCATGAAGAAATCTGCAGCGCTCAGCACGGCCCCCATGTGACCTTGTGGTGGATCTGCAGATCCACGTGGCAAATTGAAATCTTTTTCACAAACTATTCTTAAACTCTACCACTTACACACAACTGCCTACAAATCCCTAAATTTAGACCCAAGCAATATTTGAATATTATTTATTTATGAACAGTGTCTCCTCACATTGACGTTCTAGACTTTTCTTGTTCCCTTCCCCCAAACTCTTGTAGCTCTGTTTCCATGGTGACTAAAATTGTAACATTCTCTGCTAGCAGTAGGTCGAAAGTTCACAACAGTCTCTACAGCAGCAAACTAACTCCTAAACCCAAGACAGCAGGTGTGGTTGACTGTATCCTATTTCAAACACATCCCACCTAGCCAATCAGACATACACTTACTTTAAATGTATACCACAACCTAGTTTTAAACAATACCTTAATTACAGCATCCAATCAAATGTGGGCTTTTAAATTTGACTTGCTAGATCTATTCTAACTGACTACATCTTGAAAACTGCCTCATTCATCTACAGCCTTCTTCAGACTTCTCCTGCGTGCTACAGATCCATCCTTCAAAATGGTTAGAGTATGGATTGTAGATCATAGCTTTGTGTTCTGGGTGAGAGAGTTTGCTAGGAAGAGTGGGACTGACCCAGACCTGGACTTGCCTAATGTGGACATTAGTTGGTTTGGCCAGAGAGGGTTAAAGTGGCAGCGATTGCTTCCATTGGTTGAAAGCATTATGGATTCCCAACATCCAGACCTCATAATTGTGCACTGTAGTGGCAATGACCTGGGCACACTGACTGGGGTAGGACTGGAAATCATAATGAAGAATACCTTTGAACAATGAATGTAACTTGGGGGCGTGGCCAAGCCGCCGACCGAGATGGCTGCGCTGGCTTGAAACTCAGCAGCGGACCCGCTCGAAAATGTCCTCCCTGGTGGCGTTGGAGGACCTGCTGTGCAGCGCTATATTGTAGGAGGAGGCGGGGGTGTCAGCGTGCACGGACACCGATCTAAAATATGGGCACGGTTTGGATCGGTGCCGAACAGACTGAAGCGGGCATGGCGCGGCCTACCGCTTAGCCGGAAGCCGGGGACTCAGTGAACCAGACTGGCCTACGACGCAGCGTGACTTCCTGGGGTGGTGCCGCGACCAGACAGCGGAGCATTGATGGGGTAAGTGACTGCGGCGGGGCACACAGCGGGCATCTTAATTCACTTTGGCGGTCCCGCAGATGTTCCCTGGAGGCCTCGTGGCAACAGGGACCTCGGGTGAGCCTGGGGACCGGCCATCGGGCAGCGAGCTGCGGGACTCGTGAGGTGACCCCCCCGCGTCCACACCCATTGCAGCTGGCCCACGAGACAATTGAGGGATGTGGATCTCCCCCAAATGAAGGACACCCCTTGATGGAGACTGCGGACTGGCACCTTCACATAAAGGACCTGTGGGGAGCTGGTAGATAGCACAGATCTCTTGCTGTGGTGGCTACAGGATTGCTGCGTTGGGAGAAAGATGAGAAGCACTGTTGGGGCACAAGGTGGAGGCTGCCTATTTTAGGCCCATACGTGAAATATGTGACTGCACATAATCAGAGGTGGCACCACAGCAGATACTTGAGTGGAATTGTCCTGTGGCCTTTGACTGAATTAGCTGGGTGTGTTAACAGTGTTGAGTGCCCCTGAAGACAAACCAACAACGCGAGGCAGGTCACTGGAAAGTGGTGGATGGTGTCATGGGTCGTAAGGACCCCAAGCAGACCACCCTGTCCTTTAAAGTGCCCAGAACCAGCAGGCTACACAGCTGGTCGACATGGCGGAAAGCGGAACGCCGCACATGACGGAGGAAGCCGGCCCGGACACCATGCTAATGGAACTTCGGGCAGGTTTCAAGACGTTAGATACCCGATTTGATGCCCTGGACAAAAGGTTGGACTCCATGGGTGCTAGACTTGATCAGCATGATGGGCGCTTAAATATGGCTGAGGGCAGGATTTCGGATCTAGAAGATGGCGCCGCCCAGACAACCAAGAAGTTGGACAGAATGGAGAAGCTCCTTAAAGCGGTAGCTACTAAAAACGAAGATTTGGAGACGAGAGGGCGGCGTAGCAACATCCGTATAGTGGGGGTACCTGAATCCACCAACACGGGGCGGCTGCACCGGTTCGTGGAAACGCTCCTCACAGACCTGTTTGGTAGGGAATTCTTCACCACCACGTTCGTGGTGGAACGAGCGCACCGTACCCTGGGGCCGCATCCGAACCCGGGCTGCCCGCCAAGACCAATGATTGCCCGTCTTCTTAACTTCAGGGACAGGGACACCGCTTTACGTATGGCACGGGAAAAGGGGCAACTGAACTTGCAGGGTTCATCCATCTCCTTGTACCCAGTTTTCACTGCGATGGTGCAGGAAGCGTGCCGCAAGTACGCAGGGGTGAAAGCACATCTTCGAAAACTGGGACTACGGTATGGAATGTTGTACCCCGCTAGGTTAAAAGTTGCTATAGATGGCCGATCACAAATTTTTAATTCCCCCCAGAATGCTCAGGAATTTTGCCGAAAGTACTCTAAATCTGACAGACAGCGCAGATCACCTTCTCCACAGCAGTCGCAGAATATACCGGACTCTGGGGCCAGTGCTGATCTCTTTACCAGCAGTTAAATAACCCTAACATCAGTCTCCACCCATCACTATGATGGTGACTGTGGAAGTACATACGGGGCAGTCTGGGTTCCCCTTTTTGCTTCTTGTTTAGCTAAGTTGGACTGCCACCAGGGACGAATCATACTTACATAGTCAGGCACTAGTGTGCCAAGAAGTTGGGGAAGCGGCATAGCGTTGCCACCCCCCGAGTGCGGATGCACCTGTTTTATTTGTTGCAATCTCATAATGGTTCTACTCTATCACTTTTCTTGTTTTTGTTTTCATCCATTGTTGCATGGGGATGGGTTCTCCCCCTGAAGTTGGGTAAAGGGGATGGGTGGTGGGAGGGGGATATGGGGTGATTGGGCAGAAGTACATAACATGGTTTATTCACAATGTGCAGTTGCAGTATATATATAAGCAATTGGGTATTTTCAGGCTGAACAGACAGGGTATAGGCTATGGCTAGTAGGGTGCAGACAGAAGCCAATGTCACGCTCATGTCCTGGAATGTTAAGGGTTTGAATAATGCCCGTAAATGTAAGCAGGTGACAAACTATTTGCAGCACCATCAGGTGGACATTGCTTTTGTACAAGAAACGCATATAGAACCGACTGTTAAGACATCGTTAGCGTCAAACTGGGGGGACCACACGTATTTTGCTGGATATAGCTCGTACGCTCGTGGAGTTGCAATATTGATACATAAGAGGGTACCATTTCGGGAGGTGGAAATATGTTGGGATCCTGGTGGCCGTTTCCTGTTGGTTAAAGGATGTATGCTCGAACACTCTGTGTTGTTTGCTAATATATATGCATCAAATGTTGATGACCCCTGCTTCTTTGATACTGTTCACACAGCATTGGAACGTATGGGAGCAGACCATATATATTTGGGGGGACTTTAATTTATTGCTGGATCCGGTGCGAGATAGCACAGCACACACGACAGACACCAAGCCCAGGTCAAGACGCTCTTTATTAGATACCATGGGTAGGTTTGGATTAGTGGATGCCTGGAGATTTCATTGTATGGACCGTGATGGTTACACTCACTACTCTGCACCCCACGACACATGGACACGCCTAGATTATTGGTGTCTTTCAGAAGGGGCGGCGCTATGGATAGACGCTGTTAGTCATTTACTGCGGACGCTGTCTGACCATGCTCCAGTTGTGGTTAAACTGAAAGTCTCCAGGGCTGGGGGGTAGAGCGTCCATGGAGGTTCCCCGACATGGCATTAAGGGACGCTGTCTTTGCAGTCGAACTAGGGGAGGCGGTCACAGAATACTTTTACCTAAATGAGGGATCTGTGAAGACCAAGGCTGTATTATGGGAGGCCTTTAACGCGTACATAAGAGGCGTATGCATATCCAAAAGCGCTGGGATACTTAAAGATCTGCGACGGACACTAGCAAAGATAGAAGGGCAGCTCAGGGAACTAGATCGCACGGAGGCAACCAAGGTTAGTCCCCCTGACTTGCAGCGACGTGCAATGCTTTTGTCTGAATTTCGGGAGGCAGCAGAGCACAAAGCTCACTACGTAGGAAAATATGCAATCACCAGACGTTATGGGGAGGGCGAGAGGCCGGGCAGAACATTAGCCAGAATAATGCAACAGTCCCGCAGACCAACATACATAGCGGAATCAGTAGATAAGGGGGGACACATATAACCAGTAATTTGGGTATTCTTCAGGAGGTGCTTACCTACTATACTACATTGTATGAGTCCCGGGTTACCCGGAGCCGTTAGGTCTATAGTCAATATCTAGATGAGATAGCACTGGTATGGATGGAGAAGGCGCATCAGGAGTTCCTAGCTGAGCCCTTCTTGGAGGACGAAATTAGTGAGGCCATTGATGTGCTGGATGGTTCAAAGGCGCCGGGGCTAGATGGATTCACGGGGTGCTTCTACAAGAAGTATAAGACCATGCTTGTTCCCTACCTTGTTGACATGTAGCAGGAGGCAGTTGAGGCGGAGATGCTTCCGCCGACACTTAGGGAGGCGGTTATAATATTTCTACCAAAACCTGGGAAGGATACGCGGTACTGCAGCTCGTACCGGCCGGTGTCACTTCTAAACTTTGACAATAAGATACTCGCCAAAGTTCTGGTGACTCGGCTTGCTCTTATTGTTGAGAAACGGATTTCACCAGTGCAGTTGGGTTTTATTCCCCATAAATCCACAACACTTAATTTGCGAACATTGTTTGCCACACTGCATAGAATGTGTTACAGCAAACAAATGATGGACGGAATGATGACAATGCAAACATTCTCCCCCAGTCAAAAGATCTGGGTTAAATCCATCGTTCTTTTGCCAACTACGCCACCCCAGTTTAGACCCAGCTATATGCAAATCAGTCTTGACCCTGTGCCCCATGGGAACAGTCCAGACCGAACTGCCAGGCCAGGTCCTCCCTGGACCGGAAACAAGCATCCTGAGACCGGTTTCAGGGTATGTCACCCTTCTTCAGCCAGGCTAGCTTGAATCCAGTGGCACAGTGAGCAAGGGGCCCACGTCTGGGCATACCCATCCCACTTAGGGCGAAAAGTGTTACAGCAAACAAATGATGGACGGAATGCTGACAATGCAAAAATTCTCCCCCAGTCAAAAGATCTGGGTTAAATCCATCGTTCTTTTGCCCACTACGCCACCCCAGTTTAGACCCAGCCATATGCAAATCAGTCTTCACCCTGTGCCCCATGGGAACAGTCCAGACCGAACTGCCAGGCCAGGTCCTCCCTGAACCGGAAACAAGCATCCTGGGACCGGTTTCAGGGTATGTCACCCTTCTTCAGCCAGGCTAGCTTGAATCCAGTGGCACAGTGAGCAAAGGACCCATGTCTGGGCATACCCACCCCACTTAGGGCGAAAAGTGTTACAGCAAACAAATGATGGATGGAATGCTGACAATGCAAACATTCTCCCCCAGTCAAAAGATCTGGGTTAAATCCATCGTTCTTTTGCCCACTACGCCACCCCAGTTTAGACCCAGCCATATGCAAATCAGTCTTGACCCTGTGCCCAATGGGAACAGTCCAGACCGAACTGCCAGGCCAGGTCCTCCCTGGACCGGAAACAAGCATCCTGGGACCGGTTTCAGGGTATGTCACCCTTCTTCAGCCAGGCTAGCTTGAATCCAGTGGCACAGTGAGCAAGGGACCCACGTCTGGGCATACCCATCCCACTTAGGGCGAAAAGTGTGACAGCAAACAAATGATGGACGGAATGCTGACAATGCAAACATTCTCCCCCAGTCAAAAGATCTGGGTTAAATCCATCGTTCTTTTGCCCACTATGCCACCCCAGTTTAGACCCAGTCATATGCAAATCAGTCTTGACCCTGTGCCCCATGGGAACAGTCCAGACCAAACTGCCAGGCCAGGTCCTCCCTGGACCGGAAACAAGCATCCTGGGACCGGTTTCAGGGTATGTCCCCCTTCTTCAGCCAGGCTAGCTTGAATCCAGTGGCACAGTGAGCAAGGGACCCATGTCTGGGCATACCCATCCCACTTAGGGCGAAAAGTGTTACAGCAAACAAATGATGGACGGAATGCTGACAATGCAAACATTCTCCCCCAGTCAAAAGATCTGGGTTAAATCCATTGTTCTTTTGCCAACTACGCCACCCCAGTTTAGACCCAGCCATATGCAAATCAGTCTTGACCCTGTGCCCCATGGGAACAGTCCAGACCGAACTGCCAGGCCAGGTCCTCCCTGGACCGGAAACAAGCATCCTGGGACTGGTTTCAGGGTATGTCACCCTTCTTCAGCCAGGCTAGCTTGAATCCAGTGGCACAGTGAGCAAGGGACCCACGTCTGGGCATACCCATCCCACTTAGGGCGAAAAGTGTTACAGCAAACAAATGATGGACGGAATGCTGACAATGCAAACATTCTCCCCAGTCAAAAGATCTGGGTTAAATCCATCGTTCTTTTGCCCACTATGCCACCCCAGTTTAGACCCAGTCATATGCAAATCAGTCTTGACCCTGTGCCCCATGGGAACAGTCCAGACCAAACTGCCAGGCCAGGTCCTCCCTGGACCGGAAACAAGCATCCTGGGACCGGTTTCAGGGTATGTCCCCCTTCTTCAGCCAGGCTAGCTTGAATCCAGTGGCACAGTGAGCAAGGGACCCATGTCTGGGCATACCCATCCCACTTAGGGCGAAAAGTGTTACAGCAAACAAATGATGGACGGAATGCTGACAATGCAAACATTCTCCCCCAGTCAAAAGATCTGGGTTAAATCCATTGTTCTTTTGCCAACTACGCCACCCCAGTTTAGAGCCAGCCATATGCAAATCAGTCTTGACCCTGTGCCCCATGGGAACAGTCCAGACCGAACTGCCAGGCCAGGTCCTCCCTGGACCGGAAACAAGCATCCTGGGACCGGTTTCAGGGTATGTCACCCTTCTTCAGCCAGGCTAGCTTGAATCCAGTGGCACAGTGAGCAAGGGACCCACGTCTGGGCATACCCATCCCACTTAGGGCGAAAAGTGTTACAGCAAACAAATGATGGAC
Organism: Calotriton arnoldi; assembly: GCA_963921515.1. Lineage (NCBI taxonomy): Eukaryota > Metazoa > Chordata > Amphibia > Caudata > Salamandridae > Calotriton > Calotriton arnoldi. The sequence goes on along the minus strand of CAWUFW010009316.1, from coordinate 743,162 downwards.
GGAATGCTGACAATGCAAACATTCTCCTCCAGTCAAAAGATCTGGGTTAAATCCATCATTCTTTTGCCCACTACGCCACCCCAGTTTAACCCAGCCATATGCAAATCAGTCTTGACCCTGTGCCCCATGGGAACTGTCCAGACCGAACTGCCAGGCCAGGTCCTCCCTGGACCGGAAACAAGCATCCTGGGACCAGTTTCAGGGTATGTCACCCTTCTTCAGCCAGGCTAGCTTGAATCCAGTGGCACAGTGAGCAAGGGACCCACGTCTGGGCATACCCATCCCACTTAGGGCGCAAAGTGTTACAGCAAACAAATGATGGACGGAATGCTGACAATGCAAACATTCTCCCCCAGTCAAAAGATCTGGGTTAAATCCATCGTTCTTTTGCCCACTACACCACCCCAGTTTAGACCCAGCCATATGCAAATCAGTCTTGACCCTGTGCCCCATGGGAACAGTCCAGACCGAACTGCCAGGCCAGGTCCTCCCTGGACCGGAAACAAGCATAGAGCACTGCATAGAATAGCACCCACAGTCCCAGCAGTCACCGTACTGCTTGATGCGGAAAAGGCCTTTGACTCCTTGGAGTGGCCTTTTTTGTGTGCTACATTGGGACGACTTGCGGTGCCAGAGAGGTTCCTGGCGGTGGTTACATTGTTGTACACGCTGCCCACAGCTCGCATCCGCCTCAATGGTACACTGACCAGGGAGTTTGGGCTTACATGGGGTACGCGACAGGGGTGCCCACTTTCCCCTTTGTTGTTTGTGATTGCCCTCGACCCGTTGGTACGGCATCAACAGGACAGGCATAGTCATCATGGGCTGCAGTTTAATACAGGACCCCTACTTCCTACACTCTATGCTGACAATATTATTCTATATGTGAGACATCCGAACGACAACTTGACACCGCTTCTTCGCGAAGTAACTAGGTTTGGTGCCCTGTCAGGACTGCACATCAACTGGGAAAAATCGGAAGCCTTTCCCCTAACAGTAGCCCCTTGCGATAGATCAGTGGAGTACCCACTGACCTGGTGTGATGAGCCGGTGAAGTACCTTGGGGTCCATCTACACAGGGACAAGGATCGCATTTTGCAGTTGAACTATGGCCCGGTTATGGAAAAATTAGGACATAATATAGAACGTTGGCTTATCGATGGCTGGAAGAATAGCCATAATAAAGATGGTGGTCCTTCCACAATTCCTATATCTTTTTCAATACATTCCTATTCCATTGTACAATAGTTTACAATTTCTGAAGCACACGCAAAAACGCGTTTCGTCGCACACGGGTTTTAAACCCTACGACTTCCTCAGGGCTGGAAGTAATACAAATAATCATAATGTAATAAACTTAAGAAAATTATTCATTTTGTTTTACACCTTAAAAGCCCAAACCACCACTTGGTGCAAAAAGGGACTATACCAAAAACCAAAATATTGTGCAATTATCACATAGTAACAGTAAATTCCATCAAAACACCAAGCGCTTTTTAAACATCATTGCGCTAATAAAATATCGTTATGTAAAGTGTCGATGAGATGGCTAAAGTACAGTTTAAAGATTAATTATTCCCCAGTGAAGTACGTGTTCCAATCACACAACCATATAACAATGAATAAAGGACAGTACCTTAAGATTATTTTTCAAGCGTTTCTCTGTAAAATTTAAAAACAAAGACATAGAAAGGGGGAAAGAAAAGGGAATCCCCTTTAGCTTGAGATGACAAGGGCATGAGACAGCAGCTATTCATCACGTCCCATTAAAATCTCCTATTTCCCAATCTTTAAAATTAATTCTTACCTCAAAAATCTATTTCATCGGTGTTCATGATAAAACTCCTTACAGAAATTAATAGCCAGTCGTACACTTTTAGATCCAACACACGACCCTATAAAGCAGAATAACAACACTCTCACTAGCAAATCGCATAACCTTTTCACAGATTGCTAATTAACCACGCTAATGCTTACCCGAAGGTCCAGCAAACTTCCCCACAAATAATTCCAGTCAGGGTATTTGTAAATGCCCAAACGCCGAATCGGAACCAATCCTTCCGATTATTTCAACAGGTCCCTGCAGTACCGGGCAACCTATGTTGATGTAGAAAGAAATGGCCGAGATTAAGTATCGGCTGAAAACGTAACTCAATTCGTTACACGCCCCTACACTTCGAGGCAAAGATAGTCAAAATTGAATATCGACTAAGAAGTAACTGCATTTGCTATCAATCTAAATATATCACGATAGTACATGTACCTGTGTGTGTTGTATCCTCGCATTTCACCGGATATGGTGGAAGCCAGTTCCCATTTCCAAGCGGGATTATATAGTAACTCACAAAAAGCGAAGAGGTGACTATATTCCCCACAATAAAATAGCGCCATCTTTAAACGGCCAATTCAAAAGAATACTAACACATGTATTCAGTCAAAAGTTCATCTACCGTGTGAACACATATCTCATAATAAAGAAACACACACATGTCAGTCGCCCATGCCTTGTCATAAACACACTATTCTAATTCATCCTCATAATAGTAATGTGCACTATACCATATAAATATATGCCATTAAAAAACTACAGCCTTCAATCACCAAGGAAATATTGTAATTCCTGATCATAATTAAGCCCCTCCTCCACCGCTCGTAAACGCATGATCCACCGTGCCTCATGCCTCCGCAGTCTCAGCTCCCTGTTACCACCGCGTGGATCTTGTCCAATATGTTCTATACCATAAAACTTGAAGGTTTTAACGGGGCCTTGTGCAATACAATTTTGTACATGTTCTGCAATCGGATATCTACAATCATTATATTTTATTGCTCGCATATGTTCTCCAACCCGTTCTTTAAGTGCCCTTATAGTACTTCCAACATAAATTTTTTCACAATTACACACAATAATATAAATGACGTATTTCGTGCCACAATTAATATTAGACATTATAGTGTATAATCTACCAATATTGTCTTTGAATTGCTTGATCTTATGTTCCGCAAACCTACACATCCCGCAATGACCACATTTAAAAAAACCTTTAGATCCTTGTGTTAACCATGATTCAGATTCCTTAATAGTAGGATAACTGGGGCTAAGCAAAGCACCCAATGACCTCCCTTCCTATATGTAATCTGGGGTTTGTCCGTTAGAAATTCTTGCAAAGTTTTGTCTGCCTGCAAGATATGCCAATGTTTATTAAGACTTCTACTTAACGTAGTATTGATGTAAGTATAATCCGTTATCAATCTAATCTGCACAGCAGATTGCTGATCAGTGTGTCTGGGTCTCAAAGTAGTCGCTCTTTTAATCTTACTGACCCTTTCCTTTGCTTTCCAAACATCCCGAAATGGGTAGCCTCTCTGAACAAAACGCCTTTCCATATCCTTGATACAAGTAATAAAATGTGTATCATCACTACAATTTCGTCTAGCTCTCAACATCTCCCCAAATGGGATTGCCTTAATCTGATGCCGAGGATGTGCGCTTTTCGCATGTAAAAGTGAATTACAGGCAGTAGGTTTACGATACATCTTACTCTGAATAAGTCCATCTTTAATATACAGTTCCACATCTAGAAATACCACATTGGTAGTACTCAAATGAGTAGTGAACCTGATATTCATATCATTACCATTTAGATACTCAATAAATTCCTTTAATAATGGCTCTGTGCCAATCCAAATCATGAGACAGTCGTCTATGAACCGCCCCCAATACAGTATATGTTCATTCCAACGACTTCCAGAGGTACCCCAAATCATAACCTCCTCTAACCAGCCCATAAAAATATTCGCATATGCCGGTGAAAATTTAGAACCCATAGCGACTCCTTGGGTTTGCCTAAACCATTCATCTTTAAAAAGAAAGAAGTTTTTAGTAAGTATCAATTCTGTCATAGCTAGAATCATTTGTGTATGTTCCCAATGACAAGCCGGTTTCTTAGATAAGAAGTGATATAGGGCCATATGTATGAAGCCAATTTGCGATCGCAAACGCCGAAATTCGCCGAATTTCGGCGTTTGTGATCGCAAATTAGCAGTGTGCAATGTATCACACTGAAACCCCTCGCAAAATAAGGAATCGCAAATTTTGCGATTCCCTATTTGTAATTGCATTTAAGGAATCGCTAATTGCGATTCCTTAAATGCAATGTAAGAAGCACAAAAAAAGTGCAATTTGGGCTTAAGGAATCGCAAATTACCACCAACTTCAAGTTGATGGTAACTTGCGATTTCACTTAAAAATGCACTTTTTGCATTTTTTAAAGTGCCATGTGGCACACATACATGCCCTTAGGGCATGTATGTGTGCCACATGTGCACACATGCACATTTCAGGGTGCAACAGGGTGTCCTTTGACACCCTGGCACCCTTCAAATTGCATTCTCAATTTGCGATTCTCTAATTGCTAATCGCAAATTGAGAATGTCTTCCCATTCATTCCTATGGGCCTCTAGGCCCATAGGAATGAATGGGGAGGTATTCCTTAATTGCGAATCGCAATTTGCGATTCGCAATTAAGGAATATGAAGGATTCGCAAAATTTATTGCAAATCCTACATACATCTCGCTTTGCGATTCTCAAATAGCGATTCTCTAAAATTCGCTATTTGAGAATCGCAAAACCAAACTTTCATACATATGGCCCATAGTGCCTTAAGTCCCAATTCATTACGAATGCTAGTATATAGTGACACCACATCAAGAGTCACCAAAATCATGTCCGGGTCCCAAGCAATGTCTCCCATTAAATTCAAAATGTGTGTAGTATCCTTTATATATGAAGGTAAATTCATTACTATTGGTTGCAAAAATATATCAACGAATTGCGATATACGTTCTGTGGGACCACCAATACCTGACACAATAGGCCTCCCAGGTGGAAATGGGAGGCCTTTGTGAATTTTCGGCAAAGTATATAGACACGGAAATCTAGGTCGAGTCACTTTAAGATACAAAAATTCATCCTCATCCAGCAGACCACTTTCATGCCATTTTTTAAGATAGCCATTAATCATTGCTATTAGAGGGAATATAGGGTTATGAACCACCTTCTCATAACACTGAGCATTTCCCAATTGTGAATAAATTTCATTTTCATAGTCTATAGTGTTCATAACCACAATATTCCCCCTTTGTCTGCCTTTCTGATAGTAAGATTAGGATTTCCCATTAATACCTTTAAAGCCTGTCTCTCATGAAAAGTAAGGTTATCTCTATAGGGGCCTTTAGAAAGTCCCTTCTTCGTCAAGCTTTTATCCAAATCATTAATCACTAGTTTATGAAAAATTTCGACATTATTCCCACTCATAAGATTAGGAGACCAACGAGACTTAGTCTTGAGCCCACTTGATATTGAGAGATCTGGCCTAATATCCAAATCCTCCAATACCTTACTAATAGTCACAGGGTCCTCTTCTAACTCAGTGATAGAGAGCAAATTAACAGTATCCTGTATATCTTCAATTGTTAAAGCACTAGACACTGTATTAAGTAATGCTGGTGTTAAACTTTTATTATGCTGAGGGTTCATAGCAAAGTATTTCTTGAGTTTCAAGCGTCTTATAAATTTGAACAGATCAATTTTAGAGGTACATAAATCACCAGATACTTCAGGACAGAAGCCTAAACCCCTCCTAAGCAATGATATCATTGGATCCGTGAGTGTATAATCTGACAGGTTCACTACCTCCAATTTTTTCTCCTTATCTGAAATTATTGTTTCTTGTCCCAAGAACGTGTTTTCATTCTTAGACTGTCTCCTCCTGATCCCGCCCCTCTTCCCACGCCTTGTTGTCTTGTATTGTCCACCTTTTTGTCTGATCGCGGTTCCCCCTTTTATACGGTTCACCTCTTGCATGAAGGAAGAGTTGCCTAAAGGGTGTAATTGTTTAGATAATATTCCTGACCCTCCTTCTGTTTCACTTTCACTAGTTGGTATTGTGCTCAATGAGGTACTACTAGAGCTAGTAGACAATGGCTCAGACAGTTGTTTACCCTTATCAGTCTGAACCAGATAATCATATCTACTAGAGAATGTAAATACCCTACCACTATTATAATCCAACTCATCCCGTTTTAATTTTCGGGCTTTCCTCTGCTTAATATCGTTCTGATGATTCAATAAAACTCTCTTTAAAATTTCATAATTCTTGGCTGTAGGTTCTGGCATATTTAATGCTTCAATCTCAGACTCTAACTGTGCTATTTCAGCTTGCAATTTCGTAACCTTCCTTTCTGCATTCTCTATCAGAATATCAATCAACTTCATTGAACTGGAAATCAGTTCCTTTTCCCAAATATTAAGGAGGTCTTCGTCCAGATCATCATATGTCGGGATGATCTGTGAACGTAAACCCCTTGGAATCCTATTAAGTTTGACATACTGCTTCAACGTCACGCCATCCCACCACTTTGACATCTCTGAACGTTTTAATCTTTCCAATCTGATAAATTTATCACGCAACCCTTCGTTCTGCGAACGGTCACCACTTTTACCGCCTCAGTTATAGTACTCCCTTTACATAGATTTTCAAATAACTCTGCCGCCATCCTATCCCTGTCCAAATTCTCACTCATCTTGATTATTATAAACAGTAATGTGCTTGCAGAGCTGCCTGCCCTTATTTGCAGTTCACAAAAGGTGGGTGAAAACAGAGCCCTCAGGCGCTCATACAGATTTACACAACAGTATAATACACAATGCCAGTATCCTGCTGTGCATTCAAGAAAGGAGAATAATCACCCAAATCCTCCCAATGTTTCAATCTAGGATTGAATAAAACAGTTTACAATTTCTGAAGCACACGCAAAAACGCTGCTTTCGTCGCACACGGGTTTTAAACCCTACGACTTCCTCAGGGCTGGAAGTAATACAAATAATCATAATGTAATAAACTTAAGAAAATTATTCATTTTGTTTTACACCTTAAAAGCCCAAACCACCACTTGGTGCAAAAAGGGACTATACCAAAAACCAAAATATTGTGCAATTATCACATAGTAACAGTAAATTCCATCAAAACACCAAGCGCTTTTTAAACATCATTGCGCTAATAAAATATCGTTATGTAAAGTGTCGATGAGATGGCTAAAGTACAGTTTAAAGATTAATTATTCCCCAGTGAAGTACGTGTTCCAATCACACAACCATATAACAATGAATAAAGGACAGTACCTTAAGATTATTTTTCAAGCGTTTCTCTGTAAAATTTAAAAACAAAGACATAGAAAGGGGGAAAGAAAAGGGAATCCCTTTAGCTTGAGATGACAAGGGCATGAGACAGCAGCTATTCATCACGTCCCATTAAAATCTCCTATTTCCCAATCTTTAAAATTAATTCTTACCTCAAAATCTATTTCATCGGTGTTCATGATAAAACTCCTTACAGAAATTAATAGCCAGTCGTACACTTTTAGATCCAACACACGACCCTATAAAGCAGAATAACAACACTCTCACTAGCAAATCGCATAACCTTTTCACAGATTGCTAATTAACCACGCTAATGCTTACCCGAAGGTCCAGCAAACTTCCCCACAAATAATTCCAGTCAGGGTATTTGTAAATGCCCAAACGCCGAATCGGAACCAATCCTTCCGATTATTTCAACAGGTCCCTGCAGTACCGGGCAACCTATGTTGATGTAGAAAGAAATGGCCGAGATTAAGTATCGGCTGAAAACGTAACTCAATTCGTTACACGCCCCTACACTTCGAGGCAAAGATAGTCAAAATTGAATATCGACTAAGAAGTAACTGCATTTGCTATCAATCTAAATATATCACGATAGTACATGTACCTGTGTGTGTTGTATCCTCGCATTTCACCGGATATGGTGGAAGCCAGTTCCCATTTCCAAGCGGGATTATATAGTAACTCACAAAAAGCGAAGAGGTGACTATATTCCCCACAATAAAATAGCGCCATCTTTAAACGGCCAATTCAAAAGAATACTAACACATGTATTCAGTCAAAAGTTCATCTACCGTGTGAACACATATCTCATAATAAAGAAACACACACATGTCAGTCGCCCATGCCTTGTCATAAACACACTATTCTAATTCATCCTCATAATAGTAATGTGCACTATACCATATAAATATATGCCATTAAAAACTACAGCCTTCAATCACCAAGGAAATATTGTAATTCCTGATCATAATTAAGCCCCTCCTCCACCGCTCGCAAACGCATGATCCACCGTGCCTCATGCCTCCGCAGTCTCAGCTCCCTGTTACCACCGCGTGGATCTTGTCCAATATGTTCTATACCATAAAACTTGAAGGTTTTAACGGGGCCTTGTGCAATACAATTTTGTACATGTTCTGCAATCGGATATCTACAATCATTATATTTTATTGCTCGCATATGTTCTCCAACCCGTTCTTTAAGTGCCCTTATAGTACTTCCAACATAAATTTTTTCACAATTACACACAATAATATAAATGACGTATTTCGTACCACAATTAATATTAGACATTATAGTGTATAATCTACCAATATTGTCTTTGAATTGCTTGATCTTATGTTCCGCAAACCTACACATCCCGCAATGACCACATTTAAAAAAACCTTTAGATCCTTGTGTTAACCATGATTCAGATTCCTTAATAGTAGGATAACTGGGGCTAAGCAAAGCACCCAATGACCTCCCTTCCTATATGTAATCTGGGGTTTGTCCGTTAGAAATTCTTGCAAAGTTTTGTCTGCCTGCAAGATATGCCAATGTTTATTAAGACTTCTACTTAATGTAGTATTGATGTAAGTATAATCCGTTATCAATCTAATCTGCACAGCAGATTGCTGATCAGTGTGTCTGGGTCTCAAAGTAGTCGCTCTTTTAATCTTACTGACCCTTTCCTTTGCTTTCCAAACATCCCGAAATGGGTAGCCTCTCTGAACAAAACGCCTTTCCATATCCTTGATACAAGTAATAAAATGTGTATCATCACTACAATTTCGTCTAGCTCTCAACATCTCCCCAAATGGGATTGCCTTAATCTGATGCCGAGGATGTGCGCTTTTCGCATGTAAAAGTGAATTACAGGCAGTAGGTTTACGATACATCTTACTCTGAATAAGTCCATCTTTAATATACAGTTCCACATCTAGAAATACCACATTGGTAGTACTCAAATGAGTAGTGAACCTGATATTCATATCATTACCGTTTAGATACTCAATAAATTCCTTTAATAATGGCTCTGTGCCAATCCAAATCATGAGACAGTCGTCTATGAACCGCCCCCAATACAGTATATGTTCATTCCAACGACTTCCAGAGGTACCCCAAATCATAACCTCCTCTAACCAGCCCATAAAAATATTCGCATATGCCGGTGAAAATTTAGAACCCATAGCGACTCCTTGGGTTTGCCTAAACCATTCATCTTTAAAAAGAAAGAAGTTTTTAGTAAGTATCAATTCTGTCATAGCTAGAATCATTTGTGTATGTTCCCAATGACAAGCCGGTTTCTTAGATAAGAAGTGATATAGTGCCTTAAGTCCCAATTCATTACGAATGCTAGTATATAGTGACACCACATCAAGAGTCACCAAAATCATGTCCGGGTCCCAAGCAATGTCTCCCATTAAATTCAAAATGTGTGTAGTATCCTTTATATATGAAGGTAAATTCATTACTATTGGTTGCAAAAATATATCAACGAATTGCGATATACGTTCTGTGGGACCACCAATACCTGACACAATAGGCCTCCCAGGTGGAAATGGGAGGCCTTTGTGAATTTTCGGCAAAGTATATAGACACGGAAATCTAGGTCGAGTCACTTTAAGATACAAAAATTCATCCTCATCCAGCAGACCACTTTCATGCCATTTTTTAAGATAGCCATTAATCATTGCTATTAGAGGGAATATAGGGTTATGAACCACCTTCTCATAACACTGAGCATTTCCCAATTGTGAATAAATTTCATTTTCATAGTCTATAGTGTTCATAACCACAATATTCCCCCTTTGTCTGCCTTTCTGATAGTAAGATTAGGATTTCCCATTAATACCTTTAAAGCCTGTCTCTCATGAAAAGTAAGGTTATCTCTATAGGGGCCTTTAGAAAGTCCCTTCTTCGTCAAGCTTTTATCCAAATCATTAATCACTAGTTTATGAAAAATTTCGACATTATTCCCACTCATAAGATTAGGAGACCAACGAGACTTAGTCTTGAGCCCACTTGATATTGAGAGATCTGGCCTAATATCCAAATCCTCCAATACCTTACTAATAGTCACAGGGTCCTCTTCTAACTCAGTGATAGAGAGCAAATTAACAGTATCCTGTATATCTTCAATTGTTAAAGCACTAGACACTGTATTAAGTAATGCTGGTGTTAAACTTTTATTATGCTGAGGGTTCATAGCAAAGTATTTCTTGAGTTTCAAGCGTCTTATAAATTTGAACAGATCAATTTTAGAGGTACATAAATCACCAGATACTTCAGGACAGAAGCCTAAACCCCTCCTAAGCAATGATATCATTGGATCCGTGAGTGTATAATCTGACAGGTTCACTACCTCCAATTTTTCTCCTTATCTGAAATTATTGTTTCTTGTCCCAAGAACGTGTTTTCATTCTTAGACTGTCTCCTCCTGATCCCGCCCCTCTTCCCACGCCTTGTTGTCTTGTATTGTCCACCTTTTTGTCTGATCGCGGTTCCCCCTTTTTATACGGTTCACCTCTTGCATGAAGGAAGAGTTGCCTAAAGGGTGTAATTGTTTAGATAATATTCCTGACCCTCCTTCTGTTTCACTTTCACTAGTTGGTATTGTGCTCAATGAGGTACTACTAGAGCTAGTAGACAATGGCTCAGACAGTTGTTTACCCTTATCAGTCTGAACCAGATAATCATATCTACTAGAGAATGTAAATACCCTACCACTATTATAATCCAACTCATCCCGTTTTAATTTTCGGGCTTTCCTCTGCTTAATATCGTTCTGATGATTCAATAAAACTCTCTTTAAAATTTCATAATTCTTGGCTGTAGGTTCTGGCATATTTAATGCTTCAATCTCAGACTCTAACTGTGCTATTTCAGCTTGCAATTTCGTAACCTTCCTTTCTGCATTCTCTATCAGAATATCAATCAACTTCATTGAACTGGAAATCAGTTCCTTTTCCCAAATATTAAGGAGGTCTTCGTCCAGATCATCATATGTCGGGATGATCTGTGAACGTAAACCCCTTGGAATCCTATTAAGTTTGACATACTGCTTCAACGTCACGCCATCCCACCACTTTGACATCTCTGAACGTTTTAATCTTTCCAATCTGATAAATTTATCACGCAACCCTTCGTTCTGCGAACGGTCACCACTTTTACCGCCTCAGTTATAGTACTCCCTTTACATAGATTTTCAAATAACTCTGCCGCCATCCTATCCCTGTCCAAATTCTCACTCATCTTGATTATTATAAACAGTAATGTGCTTGCAGAGCTGCCTGCCCTTATTTGCAGTTCACAAAAGGTGGGTGAAAACAGAGCCCTCAGGCGCTCATACAGATTTACACAACAGTATAATACACAATGCCAGTATCCTGCTGTGCATTCAAGAAAGGAGAATAATCACCCAAATCCTCCCAATGTTTCAATCTAGGATTGAATAAAACAGTTTACAATTTCTGAAGCACACGCAAAAACGCGTTTCGTCGCACACGGGTTTTAAACCCTACGACTTCCTCAGGGCTGGAAGTAATACAAATAATCATAATGTAATAAACTTAAGAAAATTATTCATTTTGTTTTACACCTTAAAAGCCCAAACCACCACTTGGTGCAAAAAGGGACTATACCAAAAACCAAAATATTGTGCAATTATCACATAGTAACAGTAAATTCCATCAAAACACCAAGCGCTTTTTAAACATCATTGCGCTAATAAAATATCGTTATGTAAAGTGTCGATGAGATGGCTAAAGTACAGTTTAAAGATTAATTATTCCCCAGTGAAGTACGTGTTCCAATCACACAACCATATAACAATGAATAAAGGACAGTACCTTAAGATTATTTTTCAAGCGTTTCTCTGTAAAATTTAAAAACAAAGACATAGAAAGGGGGAAAGAAAAGGGAATCCCTTTAGCTTGAGATGACAAGGGCATGAGACAGCAGCTATTCATCACGTCCCATTAAAATCTCCTATTTCCCAATCTTTAAAATTAATTCTTACCTCAAAAATCTATTTCATCGGTGTTCATGATAAAACTCCTTACAGAAATTAATAGCCAGTCGTACACTTTTAGATCCAACACACGACCCTATAAAGCAGAATAACAACACTCTCACTAGCAAATCGCATAACCTTTTCACAGATTGCTAATTAACCACGCTAATGCTTACCCGAAGGTCCAGCAAACTTCCCCACAAATAATTCCAGTCAGGGTATTTGTAAATGCCCAAACGCCGAATCGGAACCAATCCTTCCGATTATTTCAACAGGTCCCTGCAGTACCGGGCAACCTATGTTGATGTAGAAAGAAATGGCCGAGATTAAGTATCGGCTGAAAACGTAACTCAATTCGTTACACGCCCCTACACTTCGAGGCAAAGATAGTCAAAATTGAATATCGACTAAGAAGTAACTGCATTTGCTATCAATCTAAATATATCACGATAGTACATGTACCTGTGTGTGTTGTATCCTCGCATTTCACCGGATATGGTGGAAGCCAGTTCCCATTTCCAAGCGGGATTATATAGTAACTCACAAAAAGCGAAGAGGTGACTATATTCCCCACAATAAAATAGCGCCATCTTTAAACGGCCAATTCAAAAGAATACTAACACATGTATTCAGTCAAAAGTTCATCTACCGTGTGAACACATATCTCATAATAAAGAAACACACACATGTCAGTCGCCCATGCCTTGTCATAAACACACTATTCTAATTCATCCTCATAATAGTAATGTGCACTATACCATATAAATATATGCCATTAAAAACTACAGCCTTCAATCACCAAGGAAATATTGTAATTCCTGATCATAATTAAGCCCCTCCTCCACCGCTCGCAAACGCATGATCCACCGTGCCTCATGCCTCCGCAGTCTCAGCTCCCTGTTACCACCGCGTGGATCTTGTCCAATATGTTCTATGCCATAAAACTTGAAGGTTTTAACGGGGCCTTGTGCAATACAATTTTGTACATGTTCTGCAATCGGATATCTACAATCATTATATTTTATTGCTCGCATATGTTCTCCAACCCGTTCTTTAAGTGCCCTTATAGTACTTCCAACATAAATTTTTTCACAATTACACACAATAATATAAATGACGTATTTCGTACCACAATTAATATTAGACATTATAGTGTATAATCTACCAATATTGTCTTTGAATTGCTTGATCTTATGTTCCGCAAACCTACACATCCCGCAATGACCACATTTAAAAAAACCTTTAGATCCTTGTGTTAACCATGATTCAGATTCCTTAATAGTAGGATAACTGGGGCTAAGCAAAGCACCCAATGACCTCCCCTTCCTATATGTAATCTGGGGTTTGTCCGTTAGAAATTCTTGCAAAGTTTTGTCTGCCTGCAAGATATGCCAATGTTTATTAAGACTTCTACTTAACGTAGTATTGATGTAAGTATAATCCGTTATCAATCTAATCTGCACAGCAGATTGCTGATCAGTGTGTCTGGGTCTCAAAGTAGTCGCTCTTTTAATCTTACTGACCCTTTCCTTTGCTTTCCAAACATCCCGAAATGGGTAGCCTCTCTGAACAAAACGCCTTTCCATATCCTTGATACAAGTAATAAAATGTGTATCATCACTACAATTTCGTCTAGCTCTCAACATCTCCCCAAATGGGATTGCCTTAATCTGATGCCGAGGATGTGCGCTTTTCGCATGTAAAAGTGAATTACAGGCAGTAGGTTTACGATACATCTTACTCTGAATAAGTCCATCTTTAATATACAGTTCCACATCTAGAAATACCACATTGGTAGTACTCAAATGAGTAGTGAACCTGATATTCATATCATTACCGTTTAGATACTCAATAAATTCCTTTAATAATGGCTCTGTGCCAATCCAAATCATGAGACAGTCGTCTATGAACCGCCCCCAATACAGTATATGTTCATTCCAACGACTTCCAGAGGTACCCCAAATCATAACCTCCTCTAACCAGCCCATAAAAATATTCGCATATGCCGGTGAAAATTTAGAACCCATAGCGACTCCTTGGGTTTGCCTAAACCATTCATCTTTAAAAAGAAAGAAGTTTTTAGTAAGTATCAATTCTGTCATAGCTAGAATCATTTGTGTATGTTCCCAATGACAAGCCGGTTTCTTAGATAAGAAGTGATATAGTGCCTTAAGTCCCAATTCATTACGAATGCTAGTATATAGTGACACCACATCAAGAGTCACCAAAATCATGTCCGGGTCCCAAGCAATGTCTCCCATTAAATTCAAAATGTGTGTAGTATCGTTTATATATGAAGGTAAATTCATTACTATTGGTTGCAAAAATATATCAACGAATTGCGATATACGTTCTGTGGGACCACCAATACCTGACACAATAGGCCTCCCAGGTGGAAATGGGAGGCCTTTGTGAATTTTCGGCAAAGTATATAGACACGGAAATCTAGGTCGAGTCACTTTAAGATACAAAAATTCATCCTCATCCAGCAGACCACTTTCATGCCATTTTTTAAGATAGCCATTAATCATTGCTATTAGAGGGAATATAGGGTTATGAACCACCTTCTCATAACACTGAGCATTTCCCAATTGTGAATAAATTTCATTTTCATAGTCTATAGTGTTCATAACCACAATATTCCCCCTTTGTCTGCCTTTCTGATAGTAAGATTAGGATTTCCCATTAATACCTTTAAAGCCTGTCTCTCATGAAAAGTAAGGTTATCTCTATAGGGGCCTTTAGAAAGTCCCTTCTTCGTCAAGCTTTTATCCAAATCATTAATCACTAGTTTATGAAAAATGTCGACATTATTCCCACTCATAAGATTAGGAGACCAACGAGACTTAGTCTTGAGCCCACTTGATATTGAGAGATCTGGCCTAATATCCAAATCCTCCAATACCTTACTAATAGTCACAGGGTCCTCTTCTAACTCAGTGATAGAGAGCAAATTAACAGTATCCTGTATATCTTCAATTGTTAAAGCACTAGACACTGTATTAAGTAATGCTGGTGTTAAACTTTTATTATGCTGAGGGTTCATAGCAAAGTATTTCTTGAGTTTCAAGCGTCTTATAAATTTGAACAGATCAATTTTAGAGGTACATAAATCACCAGATACTTCAGGACAGAAGCCTAAACCCCTCCTAAGCAATGATATCATTGGATCCGTGAGTGTATAATCTGACAGGTTCACTACCTCCAATTTTTTCTCCTTATCTGAAATTATTGTTTCTTGTCCCAAGAACGTGTTTTCATTCTTAGACTGTCTCCTCCTGATCCCGCCCCTCTTCCCACGCCTTGTTGTCTTGTATTGTCCACCTTTTTTGTCTGATCGCGGTTCCCCCTTTATATACGGTTCACCTCTTGCATGAAGGAAGAGTTGCCTAAAGGGTGTAATTGTTTAGATAATATTCCTGACCCTCCTTCTGTTTCACTTTCACTAGTTGGTATTGTGCTCAATGAGGTACTACTAGAGCTAGTAGACAATGGCTCAGACAGTTGTTTACCCTTATCAGTCTGAACCAGATAATCATATCTACTAGAGAATGTAAATACCCTACCACTATTATAATCCAACTCATCCCGTTTTAATTTTCGGGCTTTCCTCTGCTTAATATCGTTCTGATGATTCAATAAAACTCTCTTTAAAATTTCATAATTCTTGGCTGTAGGTTCTGGCATATTTAATGCTTCAATCTCAGACTCTAACTGTGCTATTTCAGCTTGCAATTTCGTAACCTTCCTTTCTGCATTCTCTATCAGAATATCAATCAACTTCATTGAACTGGAAATCAGTTCCTTTTCCCAAATATTAAGGAGGTCTTCGTCCAGATCATCATATGTCGGGATGATCTGTGAACGTAAACCCCTTGGAATCCTATTAAGTTTGACATACTGCTTCAACGTCACGCCATCCCACCACTTTGACATCTCTGAACGTTTTAATCTTTCCAATCTGATAAATTTATCACGCAACCCTTCGTTCTGCGAACGGTCACCACTTTTACCGCCTCAGTTATAGTACTCCCTTTACATAGATTTTCAAATAACTCTGCCGCCATCCTATCCCTGTCCAAATTCTCACTCATCTTGATTATTATAAACAGTAATGTGCTTGCAGAGCTGCCTGCCCTTATTTGCAGTTCACAAAAGGTGGGTGAAAACAGAGCCCTCAGGTTATGAGAAGGTGGTTCATAACCCTATATTCCCTCTAATAGCAATGATTAATGGCTATCTTAAAAAATGGCATGAAAGTGGTCTGCTGGATGAGGATGAATTTTTGTATCTTAAAGTGACTCGACCTAGATTTCCGTGTCTATATACTTTGCCGAAAATTCACAAAGGCCTCCCATTTCCACCTGGGAGGCCTATTGTGTCAGGTATTGGTGGTCCCACAGAACGTATATCGCAATTCGTTGATATATTTTTGCAACCAATAGTAATGAATTTACCTTCATATATAAAGGATACTA
Source organism: Calotriton arnoldi (assembly GCA_963921515.1). Classification (NCBI taxonomy): domain Eukaryota; kingdom Metazoa; phylum Chordata; class Amphibia; order Caudata; family Salamandridae; genus Calotriton; species Calotriton arnoldi. Next base: position 726,486 of record CAWUFW010009316.1, on the reverse strand, counting down.
CACACATTTTGAATTTAATGGGAGACATTGCTTGGGACCCGGACATGATTTTGGTGACTCTTGATGTGGTGTCACTATATACTAGCATTCGTAATGAATTGGGACTTAAGGCACTATATCACTTCTTATCTAAGAAACCGGCTTGTCATTGGGAACATACACAAATGATTCTAGCTATGACAGAATTGATACTTACTAAAAACTTCTTTCTTTTTAAAGATGAATGGTTTAGGCAAACCCAAGGAGTCGCTATGGGTTCTAAATTTTCACTGGCATATGCGAATATTTTTATGGGCTGGTTAGAGGAGGTTATGATTTGGGGTACCTCTGGAAGTCGTTGGAATGAACATATACTGTATTGGGGGCGGTTCATAGACGACTGTCTCATGATTTGGATTGGCACAGAGCCATTATTAAAGGAATTTATTGAGTATCTAAACGGTAATGATATGAATATCAGGTTCACTACTCATTTGAGTACTACCAATGTGGTATTTCTAGATGTGGAACTGTATATTAAAGATGGACTTATTCAGAGTAAGATGTATCGTAAACCTACTGCCTGTAATTCACTTTTACATGCGAAAAGCGCACATCCTCGGCATCAGATTAAGGCAATCCCATTTGGGGAGATGTTGAGAGCTAGACGAAATTGTAGTGATGATACACATTTTATTACTTGTATCAAGGATATGGAAAGGCGTTTTGTTCAGAGAGGCTACCCATTTCGGGATGTTTGGAAAGCAAAGGAAAGGGTCAGTAAGATTAAAAGAGCGACTACTTTGAGACCCAGACACACTGATCAGCAATCTGCTGTGCAGATTAGATTGATAACGGATTATACTTACATCAATACTACGTTAAGTAGAAGTCTTAATAAACATTGGCATATCTTGCAGGCAGACAAAACTTTGCAAGAATTTCTAACGGACAAACCCCAGATTACATATAGGAAGGGGAGGTCATTGGGTGCTTTGCTTAGCCCCAGTTATCCTACTATTAAGGAATCTGAATCATGGTTAACACAAGGATCTAAAGGTTTTTTTAAATGTGGTCATTGCGGGATGTGTAGGTTTATGGAACATAAGATCAAGCAATTCAAAGACAATATTGGTAGATTATACACTATAATGTCTAATATTAATTGTGGCACGAAATACGTCATTTATATTATTGTGTGTAATTGTGAAAAATTTATGTTGGAAGTACTATAAGGGCACTTAAAGAACGGGTTGGAGAACATATGCGAGCAATAAAATATAATGATTGTAGATATCCGATTGCAGAACATGTACAAAATTGTATTGCACAAGGCCCCGTTAAAACCTTCAAGTTTTATGGTATAGGACATATTGGACAAGATCCACGCGGTGGTAACAGGGAGCTGAGACTGCGGAGGCATGAGGCACGGTGGATCATGCGTTTGCGAGCGGTGGAGGAGGGGCTTAATTATGATCAGGAATTACAATATTTCCTTGGTGATTGAAGGCTGTAGTTTTTTAATGGCATATATTTATATGGTATAGTGCACATTACTATTATGAGGATGAATTAGAATAGTGTGTTTATGACAAGGCATGGGCGACTGACATGTGTGTGTTTCTTTATTATGAGATATGTGTTCACACGGTAGATGAACTTTTGACTGAATACATGTGTTAGTATTCTTTTGAATTGGCCGTTTAAAGATGGCGCTATTTTATTGTGGGGAATATAGTCACCTCTTCGCTTTTGTGAGTTACTATATAATCCCGCTTGGAAATGGGAACTGGCTTCCACCATATCCGGTGAAATGCGAGGATACAACACACACAGGTACATGTACTATCGTGATATATTTAGATTGATAGCAAATGCAGTTACTTCTTAGTCGATATTCAATTTTGACTATCTTTGCCTCGAAGTGTAGGGCGTGTAACGAATTGAGTTACGTTTCAGCCGATACTTAATCTCGGCCATTTCTTTCTACATCAACATAGGTTGCCCGGTACTGCAGGGACCTGTTGAAATAATCGGAAGGATTGGTTCCGATTCGGCGTTTGGGCATTTACAAATACCCTGACTGGAATTATTTGTGGGGAAGTTTGCTGGACCTTCGGGTAAGCATTAGCGTGGTTAATTAGCAATCTGTGAAAAGGTTATGCGATTTGCTAGTGAGAGTGTTGTTATTCTGCTTTATAGGGTCGTGTGTTGGATCTAAAAGTGTACGACTGGCTATTAATTTCTGTAAGGAGTTTTATCATGAACACCGATGAAATAGATTTTTGAGGTAAGAATTAATTTTAAAGATTGGGAAATAGGAGATTTTAATGGGACGTGATGAATAGCTGCTGTCTCATGCCCTTGTCATCTCAAGCTAAAGGGGATTCCCTTTCTTTCCCCTTTCTATGTCTTTGTTTTTAAATTTTACAGAGAAACGCTTGAAAAATAATCTTAAGGTACTGTCCTTTATTCATTGTTATATGGTTGTGTGATTGGAACACGTACTTCACTGGGGAATAATTAATCTTTAAACTGTACTTTAGCCATCTCATCGACACTTTACATAACGATATTTTATTAGCGCAATGATGTTTAAAAAGCGCTTGGTGTTTTGATGGAATTTACTGTTACTATGTGATAATTGCACAATATTTTGGTTTTTTGGTATAGTCCCTTTTTGCACCAAGTGGTGGTTTGGGCTTTTAAGGTGTAAAACAAAATGAATAATTTTCTTAAGTTTATTACATTATGATTATTTGTATTACTTCCAGCCCTGAGGAAGTCGTAGGGTTTAAAACCCGTGTGCGACGAAACGCGTTTTTGCGTGTGCTTCAGAAATTGTAAACTGTTTTATTCAATCCTAGATTGAAACATTGGGAGGATTTGGGTGATTATTCTCCTTTCTTGAATGCACAGCAGGATACTGGCATTGTGTATTATACTGTTGTGTAAATCTGTATGAGCGCCTGAGGGCTCTGTTTTCACCCACCTTTTGTGAACTGCAAATAAGGGCAGGCAGCTCTGCAAGCACATTACTGTTTATAATAATCAAGATGAGTGAGAATTTGGACAGGGATAGGATGGCGGCAGAGTTATTTGAAAATCTATGTAAAGGGAGTACTATAACTGAGGCGGTAAAAGTGGTGACCGTTCGCAGAACGAAGGGTTGCGTGATAAATTTATCAGATTGGAAAGATTAAAACGTTCAGAGATGTCAAAGTGGTGGGATGGCGTGACGTTGAAGCAGTATGTCAAACTTAATAGGATTCCAAGGGGTTTACGTTCACAGATCATCCCGACATATGATGATCTGGACGAAGACCTCCTTAATATTTGGGAAAAGGAACTGATTTCCAGTTCAATGAAGTTGATTGATATTCTGATAGAGAATGCAGAAAGGAAGGTTACGAAATTGCAAGCTGAAATAGCACAGTTAGAGTCTGAGATTGAAGCATTAAATATGCCAGAACCTACAGCCAAGAATTATGAAATTTTAAAGAGAGTTTTATTGAATCATCAGAACGATATTAAGCAGAGGAAAGCCCGAAAATTAAAACGGGATGAGTTGGATTATAATAGTGGTAGGGTATTTACATTCTCTAGTAGATATGATTATCTGGTTCAGACTGATAAGGGTAAACAACTGTCTGAGCCATTGTCTACTAGCTCTAGTAGTACCTCATTGAGCACAATACCAACTAGTGAAAGTGAAACAGAAGGAGGGTCAGGAATATTATCTAAACAATTACACCCTTTAGGCAACTCTTCCTTCATGCAAGAGGTGAACCGTATAAAAAGGGGGAACCGCGATCAGACAAAAAAGGTGGACAATACAAGACAACAAGGCGTGGGAAGAGGGGCGGGATCAGGAGGAGACAGTCTAAGAATGAAAACACGTTCTTGGGACAAGAAACAATAATTTCAGATAAGGAGAAAAATTGGAGGTAGTGAACCTGTCAGATTATACACTCACGGATCCAATGATATCATTGCTTAGGAGGGTTTAGGCTTCTGTCCTGAAGTATCTGGTGATTTATGTACCTCTAAAATTGATCTGTTCAAATTTATAAGACGCTTGAAACTCAAGAAATACTTTGCTATGAACCCTCAGCATAATAAAAGTTTAACACCAGCATTACTTAATACAGTGTCTAGTGCTTTAACAATTGAAGATATACAGGATACTGTTAATTTGCTCTCTATCACTGAGTTAGAAGAGGACCCTGTGACTATTAGTAAGGTATTGGAGGATTTGGATATTAGGCCAGATCTCTCAATATCAAGTGGGCTCAAGACTAAGTCTCGTTGGTCTCCTAATCTTATGAGTGGGAATAATGTCGAAATTTTTCATAAACTAGTGATTAATGATTTGGATAAAAGCTTGACGAAGAAGGGACTTTCTAAAGGCCCCTATAGAGATAACCTTACTTTTCATGAGAGACAGGCTTTAAAGGTATTAATGGGAAATCCTAATCTTACTATCAGAAAGGCAGACAAAGGGGGAATATTGTGGTTATGAACACTATAGACTATGAAAATGAAATTTATTCACAATTGGGAAATGCTCAGTGTTATGAGAAGGTGGTTCATAACCCTATATTCCCTCTAATAGCAATGATTAATGGCTATCTTAAAAATGGCATGAAAGTGGTCTGCTGGATGAGGATGAATTTTTGTATCTTAAAGTGACTCGACCTAGATTTCCGTGTCTATATACTTTGCTTGAAAATTCACAAAGGCCTCCCATTTCCACCTGGGAGGCCTATTGTGTCAGGTATTGGTGGTCCCACAGAACGTATATCGCAATTCGTTGATATATTTTTGCAACCAATAGTAATGAATTTACCTTCATATATAAAGGATACTACACACATTTTGAATTTAATGGGAGACATTGCTTGGGACCCGGACATGATTTTGGTGACTCTTGATGTGGTGTCACTATATACTAGCATTCGTAATGAATTGGGACTTAAGGCACTATATCACTTCTTATCTAAGAAACCGGCTTGTCATTGGGAACATACACAAATGATTCTAGCTATGACAGAATTGATACTTACTAAAAACTTCTTTCTTTTAAAGATGAATGGTTTAGGCAAACCCAAGGAGTCGCTATGGGTTCTAAATTTTCACCGGCATATGCGAATATTTTTATGGGCTGGTTAGAGGAGGTTATGATTTGGGGTACCTCTGGAAGTCGTTGGAATGAACATATACTGTATTGGGGGCGGTTCATAGACGACTGTCTCATGATTTGGATTGGCACAGAGCCATTATTAAAGGAATTTATTGAGTATCTAAATGGTAATGATATGAATATCAGGTTCACTACTCATTTGAGTACTACCAATGTGGTATTTCTAGATGTGGAACTGTATATTAAAGATGGACTTATTCAGAGTAAGATGTATCGTAAACCTACTGCCTGTAATTCACTTTTACATGCGAAAAGCGCACATCCTCGGCATCAGATTAAGGCAATCCCATTTGGGGAGATGTTGAGAGCTAGACGAAATTGTAGTGATGATACACATTTTATTACTTGTATCAAGGATATGGAAAGGCGTTTTGTTCAGAGAGGCTACCCATTTCGGGATGTTTGGAAAGCAAAGGAAAGGGTCAGTAAGATTAAAAGAGCGACTACTTTGAGACCCAGACACACTGATCAGCAATCTGCTGTGCAGATTAGATTGATAACGGATTATACTTACATCAATACTACGTTAAGTAGAAGTCTTAATAAACATTGGCATATCTTGCAGGCAGACAAAACTTTGCAAGAATTTCTAACGGACAAACCCCAGATTACATATAGGAAGGGGAGGTCATTGGGTGCTTTGCTTAGCCCCAGTTATCCTACTATTAAGGAATCTGAATCATGGTTAACACAAGGATCTAAAGGTTTTTTTAAATGTGGTCATTGCGGGATGTGTAGGTTTGCGGAACATAAGATCAAGCAATTCAAAGACAATATTGGTAGATTATACACTATAATGTCTAATATTAATTGTGGCACGAAATACGTCATTTATATTATTGTGTGTAATTGTGAAAAATTTATGTTGGAAGTACTATAAGGGCACTTAAAGAACGGGTTGGAGAACATATGCGAGCAATAAAATATAATGATTGTAGATATCCGATTGCAGAACATGTACAAAATTGTATTGCACAAGGCCCCGTTAAAACCTTCAAGTTTTATGGTATAGAACATATTGGACAAGATCCACGCGGTGGTAACAGGGAGCTGAGACTGCGGAGGCATGAGGCACGGTGGATCATGCGTTTGCGAGCGGTGGAGGAGGGGCTTAATTATGATCAGGAATTACAATATTTCCTTGGTGATTGAAGGCTGTAGTTTTTTAATGGCATATATTTATATGGTATAGTGCACATTACTATTATGAGGATGAATTAGAATAGTGTGTTTATGACAAGGCATGGGCGACTGACATGTGTGTGTTTCTTTATTATGAGATATGTGTTCACACGGTAGATGAACTTTTGACTGAATACATGTGTTAGTATTCTTTTGAATTGGCCGTTTAAAGATGGCGCTATTTTATTGTGGGGAATATAGTCACCTCTTCGCTTTTTGTGAGTTACTATATAATCCCGCTTGGAAATGGGAACTGGCTTCCACCATATCCGGTGAAATGCGAGGATACAACACACACAGGTACATGTACTATCGTGATATATTTAGATTGATAGCAAATGCAGTTACTTCTTAGTCGATATTCAATTTTGACTATCTTTGCCTCGAAGTGTAGGGGCGTGTAACGAATTGAGTTACGTTTTCAGCCGATACTTAATCTCGGCCATTTCTTTCTACATCAACATAGGTTGCCCGGTACTGCAGGGACCTGTTGAAATAATCGGAAGGATTGGTTCCGATTCGGCGTTTGGGCATTTACAAATACCCTGACTGGAATTATTTGTGGGGAAGTTTGCTGGACCTTCGGGTAAGCATTAGCGTGGTTAATTAGCAATCTGTGAAAAGGTTATGCGATTTGCTAGTGAGAGTGTTGTTATTCTGCTTTATAGGGTCGTGTGTTGGATCTAAAAGTGTACGACTGGCTATTAATTTCTGTAAGGAGTTTTATCATGAACACCGATGAAATAGATTTTTGAGGTAAGAATTAATTTTAAAGATTGGGAAATAGGAGATTTTAATGGGACGTGATGAATAGCTGCTGTCTCATGCCCTTGTCATCTCAAGCTAAAGGGGATTCCCTTTTCTTTCCCCCTTTCTATGTCTTTGTTTTTAAATTTTACAGAGAAACGCTTGAAAAATAATCTTAAGGTACTGTCCTTTATTCATTGTTATATGGTTGTGTGATTGGAACACGTACTTCACTGGGGAATAATTAATCTTTAAACTGTACTTTAGCCATCTCATCGACACTTTACATAACGATATTTTATTAGCGCAATGATGTTTAAAAAGCGCTTGGTGTTTTGATGGAATTTACTGTTACTATGTGATAATTGCACAATATTTTGGTTTTTGGTATAGTCCCTTTTTGCACCAAGTGGTGGTTTGGGCTTTTAAGGTGTAAAACAAAATGAATAATTTTCTTAAGTTTATTACATTATGATTATTTGTATTACTCCCAGCCCTGAGGAAGTCGTAGGGTTTAAAACCCGTGTGCGACGAAACGCGTTTTTGCGTGTGCTTCAGAAATTGTAAACTGTTTTATTCAATCCTAGATTGAAACATTGGGAGGATTTGGGTGATTATTCTCCTTTCTTGAATGCACAGCAGGATACTGGCATTGTGTATTATACTGTTGTGTAAATCTGTATGAGCGCCTGAGGGCTCTGTTTTCACCCACCTTTTGTGAACTGCAAATAAGGGCAGGCAGCTCTGCAAGCACATTACTGTTTATAATAATCAAGATGAGTGAGAATTTGGACAGGGATAGGATGGCGGCAGAGTTATTTGAAAATCTATGTAAAGGAGTACTATAACTGAGGCGGTAAAAGTGGTGACCGTTCGCAGAACGAAGGGTTGCGTGATAAATTTATCAGATTGGAAAGATTAAAACGTTCAGAGATGTCAAAGTGGTGGGATGGCGTGACGTTGAAGCAGTATGTCAAACTTAATAGGATTCCAAGGGGTTTACGTTCACAGATCATCCCGACATATGATGATCTGGACGAAGACCTCCTTAATATTTGGGAAAAGGAACTGATTTCCAGTTCAATGAAGTTGATTGATATTCTGATAGAGAATGCAGAAAGGAAGGTTACGAAATTGCAAGCTGAAATAGCACAGTTAGAGTCTGAGATTGAAGCATTAAATATGCCAGAACCTACAGCCAAGAATTATGAAATTTTAAAGAGAGTTTTATTGAATCATCAGAACGATATTAAGCAGAGGAAAGCCCGAAAATTAAAACGGGATGAGTTGGATTATAATAGTGGTAGGGTATTTACATTCTCTAGTAGATATGATTATCTGGTTCAGACTGATAAGGGTAAACAACTGTCTGAGCCATTGTCTACTAGCTCTAGTAGTACCTCATTGAGCACAATACCAACTAGTGAAAGTGAAACAGAAGGAGGGTCAGGAATATTATCTAAACAATTACACCCTTTAGGCAACTCTTCCTTCATGCAAGAGGTGAACCGTATAAAAAGGGGGAACCGCGATCAGACAAAAAAGGTGGACAATACAAGACAACAAGGCGTGGGAAGAGGGGCGGGATCAGGAGGAGACAGTCTAAGAATGAAAACACGTTCTTGGGACAAGAAACAATAATTTCAGATAAGGAGAAAAAATTGGAGGTAGTGAACCTGTCAGATTATACACTCACGGATCCAATGATATCATTGCTTAGGAGGGGTTTAGGCTTCTGTCCTGAAGTATCTGGTGATTTATGTACCTCTAAAATTGATCTGTTCAAATTTATAAGACGCTTGAAACTCAAGAAATACTTTGCTATGAACCCTCAGCATAATAAAAGTTTAACACCAGCATTACTTAATACAGTGTCTAGTGCTTTAACAATTGAAGATATACAGGATACTGTTAATTTGCTCTCTATCACTGAGTTAGAAGAGGACCCTGTGACTATTAGTAAGGTATTGGAGGATTTGGATATTAGGCCAGATCTCTCAATATCAAGTGGGCTCAAGACTAAGTCTCGTTGGTCTCCTAATCTTATGAGTGGGAATAATGTCGAAATTTTTCATAAACTAGTGATTAATGATTTGGATAAAAGCTTGACGAAGAAGGGACTTTCTAAAGGCCCCTATAGAGATAACCTTACTTTTCATGAGAGACAGGCTTTAAAGGTATTAATGGGAAATCCTAATCTTACTATCAGAAAGGCAGACAAAGGGGGGAATATTGTGGTTATGAACACTATAGACTATGAAAATGAAATTTATTCACAATTGGGAAATGCTCAGTGTTATGAGAAGGTGGTTCATAACTAAGGGTGGGCGTAGTTCGCGAAGTAATGCTTCGCGAAGCTACGCAAAGTGCAGTTCGCACTACGCAAGCTTCGCGTAGCACTACGCGAACTGCGTAGCGCACTGTTCGCAATGATTGCACAGTGCCGGATGCTTGTCCGCACTGTGCAATCATTGAAAACGGCAACTTGCACAGTGCGAGCTGTCTTTTACTGCCGCTCGAGTAGATTTTTACTCGAGCGGCAGCTTTCTCAACGCGGACTGGTAGTTTCTCATCGCGAGCGGTCGCAAGCATACGCGACCACTCGCAATGAGAAACCTGACCTCCCGCGTTGAGAATCTCGCCGGAGGTTTATTTTCCACGCTCGCGATCGGCAACTTGATGTTGCTGATCGCGAACGAGGAAAAGTCTCGCCGGGATGTCATTTTGCTTGCTCGCGGTCGCCAACTTGACGTTGAGGACCGCGAGCAAGCAAAAATGACCGCGGCACTACGCTACGCTACGCTACGCGTGTTCGCACTGTGCTACGTGCAATTCGCGTTGTGCGAAGTAGCGCAAACTTCGCAAACTACGCGAGCGTAGCGTAGCACTTCGCCCAGGGTTATTCATAACCCTATATTCCCTCTAATAGCAATGATTAATGGCTATCTTAAAAAATGGCATGAAAGTGGTCTGCTGGATGAGGATGAATTTTTGTATCTTAAAGTGACTCGACCTAGATTTCCGTGTCTATATACTTTGCCGAAAATTCACAAAGGCCTCCCATTTCCACCTGGGAGGCCTATTGTGTCAGGTATTGGTGGTCCCACAGAACGTATATCGCAATTCGTTGATATATTTTTGCAACCAATAGTAATGAATTTACCTTCATATATAAAGGATACTACACACATTTTGAATTTAATGGGAGACATTGCTTGGGACCCGGACATGATTTTGGTGACTCTTGATGTGGTGTCACTATATACTAGCATTCGTAATGAATTGGGACTTAAGGCACTATATCACTTCTTATCTAAGAAACCGGCTTGTCATTGGGAACATACACAAATGATTCTAGCTATGACAGAATTGATACTTACTAAAAACTTCTTTCTTTTTAAAGATGAATGGTTTAGGCAAACCCAAGGAGTCGCTATGGGTTCTAAATTTTCACCGGCATATGCGAATATTTTTATGGGCTGGTTAGAGGAGGTTATGATTTGGGGTACCTCTGGAAGTCGTTGGAATGAACATATACTGTATTGGGGGCGGTTCATAGACGACTGTCTCATGATTTGGATTGGCACAGAGCCATTATTAAAGGAATTTATTGAGTATCTAAACGGTAATGATATGAATATCAGGTTCACTACTCATTTGAGTACTACCAATGTGGTATTTCTAGATGTGGAACTGTATATTAAAGATGGACTTATTCAGAGTAAGATGTATCGTAAACCTACTGCCTGTAATTCACTTTTACATGCGAAAAGCGCACATCCTCGGCATCAGATTAAGGCAATCCCATTTGGGGAGATGTTGAGAGCTAGACGAAATTGTAGTGATGATACACATTTTATTACTTGTATCAAGGATATGGAAAGGCGTTTTGTTCAGAGAGGCTACCCATTTCGGGATGTTTGGAAAGCAAAGGAAAGGGTCAGTAAGATTAAAAGAGCGACTACTTTGAGACCCAGACACACTGATCAGCAATCTGCTGTGCAGATTAGATTGATAACGGATTATACTTACATCAATACTACGTTAAGTAGAAGTCTTAATAAACATTGGCATATCTTGCAGGCAGACAAAACTTTGCAAGAATTTCTAACGGACAAACCCCAGATTACATATAGGAAGGGGAGGTCATTGGGTGCTTTGCTTAGCCCCAGTTATCCTACTATTAAGGAATCTGAATCATGGTTAACACAAGGATCTAAAGGTTTTTTTAAATGTGGTCATTGCGGGATGTGTAGGTTTGCGGAACATAAGATCAAGCAATTCAAAGACAATATTGGTAGATTATACACTATAATGTCTAATATTAATTGTGGCACGAAATACGTCATTTATATTATTGTGTGTAATTGTGAAAAATTTATGTTGGAAGTACTATAAGGGCACTTAAAGAACGGGTTGGAGAACATATGCGAGCAATAAAATATAATGATTGTAGATATCCGATTGCAGAACATGTACAAAATTGTATTGCACAAGGCCCCGTTAAAACCTTCAAGTTTTATGGTATAGAACATATTGGACAAGATCCACGCGGTGGTAACAGGGAGCTGAGACTGCGGAGGCATGAGGCACGGTGGATCATGCGTTTGCGAGCGGTGGAGGAGGGGCTTAATTATGATCAGGAATTACAATATTTCCTTGGTGATTGAAGGCTGTAGTTTTTTAATGGCATATATTTATATGGTATAGTGCACATTACTATTATGAGGATGAATTAGAATAGTGTGTTTATGACAAGGCATGGGCGACTGACATGTGTGTGTTTCTTTATTATGAGATATGTGTTCACACGGTAGATGAACTTTTGACTGAATACATGTGTTAGTATTCTTTTGAATTGGCCGTTTAAAGATGGCGCTATTTTATTGTGGGGAATATAGTCACCTCTTCGCTTTTTGTGAGTTACTATATAATCCCGCTTGGAAATGGGAACTGGCTTCCACCATATCCGGTGAAATGCGAGGATACAACACACACAGGTACATGTACTATCGTGATATATTTAGATTGATAGCAAATGCAGTTACTTCTTAGTCGATATTCAATTTTGACTATCTTTGCCTCGAAGTGTAGGGGCGTGTAACGAATTGAGTTACGTTTTCAGCCGATACTTAATCTCGGCCATTTCTTTCTACATCAACATAGGTTGCCCGGTACTGCAGGGACCTGTTGAAATAATCGGAAGGATTGGTTCCGATTCGGCGTTTGGGCATTTACAAATACCCTGACTGGAATTATTTGTGGGGAAGTTTGCTGGACCTTCGGGTAAGCATTAGCGTGGTTAATTAGCAATCTGTGAAAAGGTTATGCGATTTGCTAGTGAGAGTGTTGTTATTCTGCTTTATAGGGTCGTGTGTTGGATCTAAAAGTGTACGACTGGCTATTAATTTCTGTAAGGAGTTTTATCATGAACACCGATGAAATAGATTTTTGAGGTAAGAATTAATTTTAAAGATTGGGAAATAGGAGATTTTAATGGGACGTGATGAATAGCTGCTGTCTCATGCCCTTGTCATCTCAAGCTAAAGGGGATTCCCTTTTCTTTCCCCCTTTCTATGTCTTTGTTTTTAAATTTTACAGAGAAACGCTTGAAAAATAATCTTAAGGTACTGTCCTTTATTCATTGTTATATGGTTGTGTGATTGGAACACGTACTTCACTGGGGAATAATTAATCTTTAAACTGTACTTTAGCCATCTCATCGACACTTTACATAACGATATTTTATTAGCGCAATGATGTTTAAAAAGCGCTTGGTGTTTTGATGGAATTTACTGTTACTATGTGATAATTGCACAATATTTTGGTTTTTTGGTATAGTCCCTTTTGCACCAAGTGGTGGTTTGGGCTTTTAAGGTGTAAAACAAAATGAATAATTTTCTTAAGTTTATTACATTATGATTATTTGTATTACTTCCAGCCCTGAGGAAGTCGTAGGGTTTAAAACCCGTGTGCGACGAAACGCGTTTTTGCGTGTGCTTCAGAAATTGTAAACTGTTTTATTCAATCCTAGATTGAAACATTGGGAGGATTTGGGTGATTATTCTCCTTTCTTGAATGCACAGCAGGATACTGGCATTGTGTATTATACTGTTGTGTAAATCTGTATGAGCGCCTGAGGGCTCTGTTTTCACCCATCCATTGTACAATAGTTTCTTTTCAGAACTTTGTACACTGTTGATAAGACTGGTTTGGGGGAAAGCAACCCCGCATTGGATGGGATACTCTAATGCTCCCATATGAGAAGGGCGGGTTCGGGGTCCCGAATTTCCGGGTTTATTATCTTGTGGTGCAGGCCAGTTTTACCCGACACTGGTACTATATTGATGTCAGGATCCCGTACCACAGACCAGAAGCAGATTTGGCACTGCCAACGCCTCTTAACACCCTATTGCCGGTTGGGTTTCCACGAGACCCGCACGACATTCATACATTGTCCACGACTAGCTGGGCATGGCATAAGCTGAAAACATTGACAGGATTCCATATGCTGTACTCTCCTGCATTGCCACTAGCTGGGAATGGCTGGATCCTTATTTTACAGGAAGGTTTAGTGAAGCGTACCTTGGCCAAGTTTCACTTAGTGACATTTGGTGATCTTTTTCCCAAGGGCCATGTTTTCTCACGCACGGATGATCCCCGATTCCGTGATGCTACAGTAATGAATGAAACATTTTGTGCTGCTCAGAATACAGAGGGCACTATGTGCGAATATGCCCTGCTATCCATTGGAACCACCAGATTTTACTCTACTGACAGGGGTTATTAAAGAGGGGGATGGTGGCCATCTAACGGCGAGAATGTACAAGACAGTAATCTCTATGCTCCCTGGTCAGGATGCAGGTGTGAGGGCGGCGTGGGAGCGTGACCTTGGACATCCATTCACGGATGCGCAGTGGGGCCGGTGCTGTACTCAAATACGTCGGGTCTCCCCTAACCATCGTCATAAGCTGTTACATTTTAAATTCCTGTGGAGGGCGTATGTGACACACAGTAAAATGCATCGTATAGGCCCTTCTCGTTCCAATGTATGTTTGAGATGTGGTTCTCCGGACGCCGATTTTGCACATATACCATGGACGTGTACTAAGATTAAGAGCTATTGGCAGTCAGTCTTTGTAGAAATATCCCGTATGGTTGAGATTGAGGTCACACCCACACCCTTTATGGCATTGCTTGGGTATATATATGCCCTTCCTAACTCTAAACGACGTTTTGTCGCTATTGCGCTCCTTCTTGCTAAGTGAGAAATTGCCATTAACTGGGATAGCAGGCGGACCCCCACACTGCAGGACTGGTTAAGGAGCATGACATACTGTAATACTGCCAGCGATACATATGCTCAACTGCAACCACCAACTGCTAGACCACTAGATATTTGGCAGCCATTCCAAAGCTACCTATTGATGACGAGGGAGGTGACTGATACCGCAACACAACCGCAACAAAACAGCGCGAAGGCGGTAAGAGATGTGGAGACACTGGGCATTGCTACCTCACCGGGCAGTTCGTAGATGTCTGCTGTTATATTTCATATCAGGGCAAACACTGAATAATAACTATGCACCCTATCAAAGCCTAGATATTGTAAAATAGATCTGTAATATGCTACATTCTTATCCTAAAGTGCTGTAATTATGATATGCTTTTTTTCTTTTGTACTATATCACCATGTAAGGGAAATTGCTGTATTATTATTATCCTAGTTTGTATTATCAATAAAAATGAAAAAAAATACAAAATTAATGCAACTTTTCCCTCACACTGCCTTGGGGTTTTCTGACATATGCCAGAGGGAGAAATGGAAGTGGTCATCTGAATTTTGTCCACAGATAGAGAAAGCCAGGAAACATGGTTATAAAACTGTTTATGCATTTCTTAGAGACCATAACATGGGCTCTGTCTACAATATTAACCTACGCTACATCATGTATGGATTATACAGAAGAGATAGTGTTCACTTCACGGATGAAGGCAACAGAATATTTCTCAGAAACTTGAAGCTCTGCATTCGCTTGTATTTGTAGTTATTATTATATACACACAATGAACATAACAGCTCTTCTATGTCCCAAACAGTTGTTAATTTTAACTGTAAAATCATTTTTTTTTAAACATTTATCGAATCCGCGGATCCATCGCGGATCCGCAAACCAAAAGCACACATTTAATGTAAAACAGCGCATTTAATATTTCAAGTAGACAGTTGTGAATGGATCTCACAGTGAGTATAACAGAGTCTACATGGATACGAGTTAAGGTGCATAAGTGTCTCAATGCATATTGTGCTTGTTGTAGCAGTGTCTGTATGAGTATACCACTAGGTGTGAGACTCTTTACATCACTATATGAGTGCCTATAAAAGTGTCTATATTGGGGTAACTCTGGGTAACGGGTAACAGTGTTTGTATGTGTTTTTGAATGGGTGTAACATTGTATGTACAATATTTGAATGAGTGTATTTATGTAGCTGCATTTGTGGATGTCAAAGCCTCTGTATGGGTTTGTGACTAAGTGTGTCAGTATCTGCATGGGTATAGCACTGGACGTGAGACGGTCTGTATGAGTATATGAATGGGTGTGAAAGTCTCTGTATCGATGTAAGTGTGGATGTAAGAGTTTCTGTATAAGTTTGTAAAAGGCTTTAACAGTGTCTGCATAAGTGTAAAAGTGTGCATCACACATATATATATATATAGTGAAAAAACCACAGGTTTCAGGAACGTTATAGTAGGCTGACATTTCACTCGTACAAAAACCAGAGAAATTCAGCTGTTATAGTTAGCTGAGCTAACAGTGATGTCATCAGTGATGTCACTGACCATGTCATGAGTAATGTAATATGTGATGTCATCAGCAGTGCATTGTGGGGGCGTGAGTTATAGTTAGCTCAGCTAACTATAACAAATTAATTTCTCTGGTTTTTCTATGAGTGAAATGTCAGCCTAACTATAACGTCCCTGAAACCTGTGGTTTTTTCTCTGAATTTCTAAGGTTTTGTAAATGCTAATTCCAAACTATAACGTCCCTGAAACCTATGGTTCTTTCAGTGATTTTCTAAGGTTTTTTAAATGCTAATTCCTAACTATAACGTCCCTGCAACCTATGGTTTTTCAGTGAATTTCTAAGGTTTTTTAACTGCAAATTCCTAACTATAACGTCCCTGAAACCTATGGTTTTATGTATGATTTTCTACTGTTTCTTTAAAAAAAAGAATTTATTAAAAGATGTTTATGTTTTTTTATTTTTCGTCTATCATTTTTTAAATATATTAAAAAAGTTTTCAAATATTTATAAGCAGTTTTAAAAAAACATAGGACATAGCTGAGCTAACATTTATATTCTTATTTTTTTAATTAACATTGTTTTCTTGTTTGCAATTTTGTACAGTGTGATAATATATTACAGAATTTTGAAATGGAAAAGAAAATTTAGAAAAAATGTTTAACTTATTTTTTTAACTATTTTTTGATAAATTAAACTTTGCATAATTACTTTTAATAGTATGAAAGTTGGGGGGCTTTACTGGGGGGAGTGCTGGAGAGCATTTTCACCCCCGCCCTCTAGCTACTCCACTAAAATAAAAGGGTTGCATACCATACGCAAACTTACACAGTGGATGCGCGGATCCGTTATATAGAAATATCACTCCAAAACACATAGTTAGAATGAATTAATATATTTTTTTGATGTACAGCTTTATTACTGAGTACCTAAAAATATTAATAAAGAAGTTATACTTTTGTTTTAAAATGTTTTAAACAGATTTTTGTGGACATGATGGTATCACCTACCGGTCGCAAATCTACGTGTTGCATGCACGAAACTGTTACACGAATGTAATTCTAAAATATATACTTACACTGAAACAATATATGTTTTTTACAAAGAGGTTTATTAATCAATAGTAAAAATTTGTATTAGTGTTCTTCTGCAATATTTTTAAGATGTTTAAAGCACATCTGTATGTACGCTGCCCCATTGCGCAGCAGACTTGTAGGGGTCGCGATTTCTTCCGTAACGTATTTCTGGGTTCGCGTAGGGGACGCCACTGCAGCGCAATTCTTAAAAGTTTCAAATATGCATGTTTCAAGTTTAAATATCTGTTTTGCAGAAACACTTGCATTGAAATACTTTGAAACACAATATCCTAATACTAATTTACAGTTTTATATTATATTTAGTACATTTTACGAGTACACTATACATACGTGATCGGTACGCAACCTGTACACAACTCCATGTGACATACAAAAAAAGCTTCTCATTGGTTAAAGAGCTTTTCATTCTCTTGGTGGGAGAAACAAACACCTGTTCCAGTCCTTTCTTTTTGGGTGTGTCTACCTTAAAGAATAGTTTCTTTGTAAACTCTCTAAATTTGATATTTTTTTTGATGTTCTTCATATTTCAAAATATAAAACGCCATCAGCGTTTCCTGAAGAGCAGGAGGAAGAGATGGAAGAGGTGGAAGAGCCTGTAAAAAAACAGAAGGAGAGTATTGTGTGGGCTTTTTGTCCCGGAGGCAGAGAAGAAGGTGAATACTCGTAAGGTAACATGCACAATCTGCCAGAAAGTCCTCTCCAGAGTATCACAGAAGAAGAACTCATGTGGTACTTCTTCAATGATGAAACACCTTGAAACCATCCACCCTGTTCGTCTTGCACAAGAGATAGAGCGCCAAAGGAGAGAAGAAGCAGCCAGTGATGATGGAGCACAACCATCTACATCTGCACGGGTTGTTTTGACCACTTTCTAACCTCTTATTGTTCCAGAGATGGCGGATGATGCCATCCACTATAGGAAATGCTTGACAACTCTTTGCGTGGGAGAGCTGTCCATTGATGCTATCAAGACTCTCCTGAGAGCACATAAGTGTTAATTATTTTTTGTATTTAGTTTGTTACTTGTGTTTCTTTGTTTAAAGGAAACACCACAGTAGGACTGCTAAACTTTCATTAAAAAAAATGAAAAACACCAAAACAAATATAACATTTTTAAAAAAATACAAAAAGAATACAAACTTGTTCCAAAAAAAAGGTTCTCATGGAACTACCTACACCGGTTAAAAATAGAAAAATTGTATGGAGAGAAAGTGATTGCTTCTATGAATCTGTGTATGATCAATGTTACAGTTGTGCATAAGTAGTGTCTCACTGAGTGCATGCATAATTTGTAAATGAATGAATAACTGAAAGAATAGTGCTTGGGTGATTTCATATGTGCATAATTAGTAGTAGAGTGAATGGATGACTGTAGCCATAATACCAGTGTGAATGGTTGAGTGTAAGAGTAGTGTTTGAATGATTGCATGAGTGTATTTGTAGTGTGTGGGTCATTCTATGAGTATATGTCAACTGTCTGGGGGATTGCATAAATGCATGCATACTGCTGGAGTGAAAAATGAGTGCAACAGTACTGCCTGACAGTTTTCCATGAGTGCTGGTGTATTGCCTGGATGAATGGATAAATGCTTCTGTAGTACCTCAGTGAATGGATAAGTGCATAGATTGTGCTTCAGGGAATTCATGAGTGCATACATAGTGCCTGAGTGAATGGTTGAGTGCAAGAGTCGTGCCTGGCTGATTGCATGACTGCATAGGTAATGCTTGATTGATTGAATGTGTGTATAAGTAGTGCCTCCTTGATTCTATGAGTGCATGGGTAGTGCCTAAATGAATGTATGAGTGCAAGGCTAGTATCCAGCTGCTTAGAACAGTGCATGGGTACTGCCTCAGTAAAAGGATGACTTCAAGAGTCATTCCTGGGCAAGGATAATGCCTGGGTTATCCTATTAGTGCTAAAGTTGTGCTACAGAGATTACATGAGAGCATAGGTAGTGTTTGTGTAAAAGAATGACTACCTGGCTGATGACATCAGCAACACGATCAAAGTTTTCAAATAGTATAAAGGATCAAGTATAATTTTTATTACAAATAAATAACATATAAATGAACTTCAAATATTGTTTCACGTTATCATACATATCATGTTATGTATTAATACCTTTTAAGTGATTTAGAAACATGACTCTGTTGAACTATTTTAGGGTAGTATTGTCCTAAAAAGGATTAAAACTCTTTTCAAAGTTCACCACTACCTACTATAAAGAAGAAGAAGAAAAACTGTTATGTAATGTAATGTATTGCCAAAAAATTATACTATTACATTTTTAAGAAGACAAAATAATTTTAGAATTACATAACATTTTCAGTTTCCCATTTTTGCTGTTCTCAGATTCCACTTAACTTCACCATACACAGTGATTTCAACGTAGTATCATCATAGAACAGCGGGGAAAAAAACAATCATCTAGATTGTCGAAAATAAAAAAATCAGCATAGAGCATTATTTTCAATATGTGTAGCTATGTGTTTTCCTAACTACATTTTCTTTATTACATCCTTCTTGTACATTACGTCTATTATTTATCTAAAGGACACTTGCCGAAATGTACACTCTCATTTACATCTGGTACAATATACACAACAAATATATCATCTATTTGCCTTTCAACACAATTTTCCAAAAGTAATACCAATTAGTAATTAGAAATTGTTTGCAGTGCTGTCTACTTTCTGTTCACATCTTCCCAATAGGCCGAATGATGTATTCAAAACTTTGTCTTTCCAAATATCCAACATGAATTCGTTAATTCGTGTTCACATTTTCCCAATAGGCCGAATGATGTATTCAAAACTTTGGCTTCAAAAATATCAAATATGAATTTGGTAATTCGTAAGGCAATCTAGGTTTAAATTCCAAGTGGGCATCATTGCAATGTGTCCATCCTTTATTACACTTTAAATACACAGTATAGTGTCCAGATGTGGTGGTAGGTCCAACATGGAAAATAATAGCCACTGTTGTAAAAGTTCTTCCTCAAATAGATATTTGACTTGCAACAAAACAAGTTATTTTGCTTTCCAGTTTTCTTCCATTTGCTCTACAGCGTTGTAGCATTAAAATGAGATCGTCGTTTTCCTCAGCTGTGCCCCACTGGAGAAGGTGGACGATTTGATAAGCAACCTGTATGGATTCCAGCTTCAGAATACCGCTCAACAAGATTGTACTCTGAAGATCCTAGATTTCAACAGTGCATTCCATATATATTTCATCTTCTGTTTGAAAGTGATTTGTCTGCTCTTTTATATGCAGTGAACCACATATTAAAAACAGGAGTTCATCTTTCACATGTTTCTGCAAAAGGATTCATGGACAAAGTTCAACAAAGAGATGAAAATTTAGAATCAAAGTTAATTAATTTGATGGCATGTCAACGTGGTACCAATGAATATTGGTTTCGTCGTCACGGTGAACTTAAATGTATATTAGGAAACTTAGGTACACCAACGTGGTTTCTACGAGAAGCAAATTCAAATATAAAAAATATTGAAATGAAGACACCTGGAGAACTCTGTTATTTGGATCCTGTAAATGTGTGCAGGTGTTTTAACCATAGGTTCCAAACTATGATGTCATTTATCTGCAATAAAAATAATTGTCCTCTTGGAGAAGATACTGATTATTTTTGGCAAATACATGCATAGTGCCTGCGTGATTGCATGAGGTCAAAGGTGTGCCTGGGCGATTATATGAGGGCATGGGAAGTACCTGAGAGTAAGTATGAGTACAAGGCTAATGTTTTTGTCATTGGATTAGTGCATGAATAGTGCTTTAAGGAATGGATGAGTGAATGGGTAGTGCCTGAGTGAATGGTTTAGTGCAACTGTAGTGCCTGTATCATTCCATGACTGCTTCAATATTGCTTGACAGAATATATGAGTGCATAGGTCGTGGCTTAGTGAATGGTTGAATGCAAGACTACTGCCTGGGTGATTGCATGTTTGCGTCGGTAATATCTGATTGATTGGATGTGTGTATAGGTAGAGTCTCCTTCATTTCATGAGTGCATTGGTAGTGCCTGGATGATTGCATAAGTACAGGGATAGTGCCTAGGTGATTGGAAAACTCATATAAAGTAGCCTAATCACTAATCCCTCTGCCAGCATGTCTTAAACCTCAGTTTACTCTTGTAGCTTCACTTTTCAGCGACTATCCAGACTGTTTGGCCTAGCCAAATATAAAGCACCAATCCTTCACATGTCACAGTTGTAAGTCTCACCATATTACTGAAACCATGCATGCATGTGTCTCTACCTTTTGCTAGTACCATCATACATGAAAGAAACATACAAATAGATGTATACCTCTATTTTATAAAGGTTCGGATCTTCCGATGCATAACACGTGTGAAAATACATGTAGAAGTATAGACATACCTCAGCAAGGTCAGATTGGTAAGACGGACACTCGGGCAATGTACAATGTTCGGTATGTAAACTGCAACTGTGTGCCGCTTTTTGTGTAGCATGGAAGCCGATTGGGACTTTCTCTGTGCTGTTCAGATGCCACCAGCAGCCCAGTGAGGGCCTAAGTGGTATTTTTCGACGCAGATGGGCCTCTGTTACCTTCCTTTTACAAACGGGGGGAGGAAGCGTTGGGTGGGGGAGGAGGAGGGGAATCGAGGGAGGTGTCATTCCCAGTCTCTCAATGTGCCGGCCCTGTAATGTACGCAGATTGAGCAGGGACAGGGAGCCTGAGAATTACCTTCACTTTTATTCAGGTGTGGTTCGCCACTGTGAACAAATCCATACACAAAGTGTGCAGGCAACATTTGTATTTCTTTTTTATCTCTCTGAAGTTAATAAAACATGGCTGTTTTAAAGCCCCCCCAGTATTTTGTGACAAGGCGCAATCTGCAAATGTGGGCCATTTCTTTTGCGTTGGCCGGGCCGATTTCGGATCCCATTTCAACCCTGTACCTCACTCACAAGACTATGCAGTCCTTTCAACATGACAGACTGCACTGCTCATTTCTCAAAGACACCCAAATGTATATAGCGTACTTCAAGCGTACCTTTCCACAGAGTCATACAAAGTAGCCTAATCACTAATACTTCTGCCAGCATGTTTTAAACCTCACTTTTCTCTTGCAGCTTGACTATACAGCAACTGCTCAGAGTCTTTGTACATTTCGTAACATATTTCAAACAGCACACTTGTGTCATAATTTGTAATCTTTAAAAGATATATATTTTCAAACTTAAAAATATCACTCCAAAGACTGAACCACTACTACACAATACATAACACACCTTACAAATTTGTAACTCACCTCTGTAATAGTATTGCAGGATATCAAATATCAGAAACGCATGAACATTTTCTTTCTCACACAATAAATGTAATACAGCACTCTCAACAAGGTAAAACCAGTATTGGCAAACTTTCCCTCTCTTTCTGCACACAAATAAATGTAAGTAACAAATCAAATTCGTTCCTTCAATATTTCAAATTGTAAAACGCATTTCTATTGGTTACTCATATTAACCCTTTCTAACTCTCTTCTAAAAGTGCCCAAACTGGTTCTGTAATTTTGTGGAGTGGCAACTCCACCACGCTGCTGCATCGCCATATAGCCCCGATCCCTTACAAGAGTTCAAAAACCTATTTCCAATAATACTACTGCTAATTTTGAACAACACACTTCTTCTAAATATACTACTGATTTAGAAAAACTAACTTTAATAGCTTTTTACTTGTACTTAAATCTGCATTTCATATTTTAATACCACAGTTGTTTCAACCCTTCCCCCACTCTCCTTAATGCCAGTTTTCATAGCAACAGTTTCTTCAACATTCAACGGCAGTGGCAGTGGCAGGTCACAGGTTTACCATATTTTTAAGTTCAGAACAGTAGTTTCCAAATGCAAATAGCAGGTGTGGTTGACTTCTGCAACATGTTATCTTATCCTATCTACTGTACCTTTCAAACATTTTTTATTAACCAATCAGAAACATGCTTTTTCACGAAAGTAACATGCATCCTATTTTTCAGTGCACATTGTTGATCATCAGCCAATCAGTTATCGGTTTTCTCAAAAAAAGCTTGTTCTCCACCTTTTTACATATCTCTCATTCTACCAACGGACTACATCAGCTGCAGGGATCTTTTGATTCCTTTCAGACATCCCTTCAAAATGCTTACAGTATGGATTGTAGGGCACAGCTATGTTTTCTGGTGCAAAAGGTA
The DNA here is from genome assembly GCA_963921515.1 of Calotriton arnoldi. Classification (NCBI taxonomy): domain Eukaryota; kingdom Metazoa; phylum Chordata; class Amphibia; order Caudata; family Salamandridae; genus Calotriton; species Calotriton arnoldi. The sequence goes on along the minus strand of CAWUFW010009316.1, from coordinate 703,261 downwards.
TGCTGAAAACACAGATGTATTGAAAAAGACCTAGGTTTGCAAAATGTGGATATTAAATGGTTTGCACAGAGAGGATTAAAGTGGCACCATTTGATGCCTTTGGTTGAAAACATTTTGCATCTTCAACCGCCTGACCTCATGATTGTGCACTCTGGTGGCATTGACCTAGGCACATTGACCGGGGTTGGGCTGGAAATGCTAATGAAGGATACCTTTGCACAGTTGATGTTGCTTTTTCCTCAAACTGTCTTTGTATACTCTAATATATGCCAAAGACACAAATGAAAGTGGTCAAATCAATTCTGTCCTCAGATTGAGAAAGCTAGGAAGAATGTCAATATAGCTGTTTCTGCTTACCTCAGAGATCATAGAATGGGGTCCATCTATAACAGCAATTTACGTTTTGATATGGATGACATCTACAGAAGTGATGGAGTTCATTTCACAGATGAATGAAACAGAGTTTTTCTCAACAACCTCAAGCTGTGCATTCACACTTACATGTAGCTCCAACAAAGTCATAATGAAAACAAGGGCTTTTTTTAGAGCCACCCTATAATCCAGAACTCAATCTTATTTATTTGTTAACATACATACTCTGTTTAAAAATTTTTTTGATTCGCGAACCCATCGCGACATTACACAAGGCTGTGCTGTGAGCTGCAATGGGGTTGCCACTACTATCACGAAAGAATTAAAAATGTTAATTAATACCCCCTAGTTACATTGGCCAATATCAGACCTGGGGACCCCATCCCCCGGGGCCCGGCCATTTCTAAAAATTTTTAAAACAAGGCAAAGGGAGGCCTTGGGGCCCCCTCCCGGGCCATTTTAGGCCCTGGGGACCCAATCCCCCAGGGCCTGGCCACACGTTGGGGATCTCAGGGAGAGCCCCAATGCCCCCGCGGTCCCTGCTAGCTCCCCGCCTCCTGCGGGAGCCAGCATTGCTTTTAGACAAAGGCAGCTGCTGACATTCAGCTCCCTTTGCCCAAAAGCAAATCTGCTTCACTTCATGGAAGCAAGAGCAAATTTCCTCCTCTCACTTCCATAAAGCGAAGCAGAAGTTTGCTATGGCAGTGCGGGAGCCGAAAATATTTAAAAAATGCTTTTTTTACCTTCGGGGTCCCTGTGGCACCCCTGAGCAGCCCTAGGGGGTCAGAGTGTTCCTACCCTGCCCCTTTTCTTCTTCTTTCACCTTTTTTCTTGCTACTCGGTTCAACCAAGTCATAAGATGCCTGCCAACACTTTCTGGTTTGAACTGTTAACAGCCAATCAGAGTCAAGCTCATGATGGGGAGGGTTTGCGTATCCACCTGCCGAAAATATAAAAAAATATACTTTTTTGACCTTTGGTGTCCCTGTGGCACCACTTGAGCAGCCCTAGGGGGTCAGAGTGTTCCTACCCTGCCCCTTTTCTTCTTTTTCACCTTTTTTCTTGTGACTCAGTTCAACTGAGTCACAAGATGGCTGCCAACACTTCCTCGTTTGAAGTGTTGGCAGCCAAACAGAAACAAGCTCGAGATAGGGAGGGTTCAGCCAATCAGATCTCACAATCCTCAAATATCAATATCTGTAAATGTTTACATTTCTTAAAAACTACTGAACGTATTTACACCATTTAATGAAAAACGTGATTTATGGACCAAAAGCTACCTTTTTGCCAAATTTGGTGTAATTCCGTTCAGCAGTTCGAGCTGTAGCCTTCTCCAATGTTTCCTAAGGAAATTAACATTTAGAAAACACGTTTTGGGACCTCCCTATTTTCTCGGCCACCGCTTAACAAATCACCCCGAAATTTTCAAGATAGGAGCCGACCGGAGCTCCCCATTAGTTTTGAAAATTTCACGAAGATTCGTCAAAAGGCACCAAAGATATTGGCAAAAGAAAAAAACGCTTTTTGAATAGAAACAAGGTCCTAACTATAACTACCTACTGGCGCCTGCAAACTCCGTCACCAGCTTCCACGTTCGAGGGAACAGACGAAACAGACCCAGATGTCAGTGCAAATATTCTTTATTTTTCACCCAGCACTGCCGCCATCAAATAAATATATATATAAATATTCACTGAAAAAACCAATGGTATCAGGGACGTTATAGTTAGTTGGACATTTCACTCGTACAAAACCAGAGAAATTCGGCTGTTATAGTTAGTTGAGCTAGTTAATGATGTCATCAGTGATGTCAATGACCATGTCATGAATGATGTAATATGTGACATCATCAGCAGTGCATTACGGGGGCACGAGTTATAGTTAGCTCAACTAACTAAAACGGCCGAATTTCTCTGGTTTTGTACGAGTGAAATGTCCAACTAACTATAATGTCCCTGAAACCATTGGTTTTCTCAGTGAATTTCTAAGGTGTTTTAAATGCTAAATTCTAACTATAACGTCCCTGAAACCTATGGTTTTTTCAGTTAATTTCAAATGTTTTTTAAATGCTAATTTCTAACTATAACGTCCCTGAAACCTATGGTTCTTTCAGTGAATTTCAAAGGTTTTTTAAATGCTGATTTCTAACTAGAACGTCCCTCAAACCTATGGTTTTTTCAGTGAATTGCTGAGGTTTTTTAAATGCTAATTCCTAACTATAACAACCCTCAAACCTATGGTTTTTTCAGTGAATTTCAAAGGTTTTTTAAATGCTAATTTCCAACTATGCCTACAGAGGTAGGACATGTGCAGAAAGAAGAAGAAAAGCACAGAAAGAAGCAAGAGAAATGCAGAAAGAGGCAACAGAAGTCCAGAAAGACGAAGAAAGGTGCAGAAAGAAGCAAGAGATTTACAGAAAGAACCAACAGAGGTGCAGAAAGAGGCCTTGTTGCAAAGTCATCCTGTGCCCCCAACTTTTTGCTGACTGGTACTGGAGGTAACTGACTCTGACTAACCATGCCGGAGCCAGTGCTATGCTGAAACACACTTAGAATACAGTGAAAACACCTACATACACTAGGGTATACTATGGGTTGGGATACCCCTGTGATTGGCATGACCTCCGCTGTAAGGCCCTAGTACATAATAGGGCAGGGGGGATTAAAACTACCTCTAAGTCAGAGGTGCAGAAAGAGGCAACAAGGTGCCAAAACAGGCAGGAGGGGTGCAGAAAGAAGGAAGAGAAGTGCAAAAAGAGGCAAGAGAATTGCTGAAAGAAGCAACAGACGTGTGGAAAGAGGCAAGAGAATTGCTGAAAGAAGCAACAGAGGTGTGGAAAGAAGCACGAGAAGTGCTGATAGAGGTGCAAAAGGTGCAGAAAGAGCAGGATAAGTGCAGAAAGAACCAACAGAGGTACAGAAAGAGGCAAGAGAGATGCAGAAACAGGCAGGAAAGGTGCAGAAAGAGGGATCAGGGGTGCAGAAAAAGGAAAGAGAGGTGCAGAAAGAGAAAAGAGGGGTGCAGAAAGAGGCAAGAGGGGTGCAGAAAGAGGCAAGAGAAGTGCAGAAAGAAGCAACAGAGGTGCTGAAAGAGGCGCAAAGGGTGCAGAAAGACCAAGAGAAGTGCAGAAAGAACCAACAGAGGTACAGAAAGACGCAAGAGAGGTGCAGAAACAAGCAAGAGAAGTGCAGAAAGAGGCAAGAGAATTGCTGAAAGAAGAAACAGAGGTGTAGAAAGAAGCAAGAGAAGTGCAGAAAGAGGCAAGTGAGGTGCAGAAAGAAGAAAGAACAGTGCAGAAAGAACCAACAGAGGTGCAAAAAGAGGCAAGAGGGGTGCAGAAAAAGGTAGGAGAGGTGCACAAAGAGGAAAGAGAGGTACATAAAGAGGCAGGAGGGGTGCAGAAAGAAGGAAGAGAAGTGCAGAAAGAAGCAACAGAGGTGCTGAAAGAGGCGCAAAGGGTGCAGAAAGACCTAGAGAAGTGCAGAAAGAACCAACAGAGGTACAGAAAGATGGAAGAGAGGTGCAGAAACAAGCAAGAGAAGTGCAGAAAGAGGCAAGAGAATTGCTGAAAGAAGCAACAGAGGTGTAGAAAGAAGCAAGAGAAGCGCAGAAAGAGGCAAGTGAGGTGCAGAAAGAAGAAAGAACAGTGCAGAAAGAACCAACAGAGGTGCAAAAAGAGGCAAGAGGGGTGCAGAAAAAGGTAGGAGAGGTGCACAAAGAGGCAAGAGAGGTACATAAAGAGGCAGGAGGGGTGCAGAAAGAAGGAAGAGAAGTACAGAAAATAGCAACAGAGGTGCTGAAAGATGCATGAAGGCTGCAGAAAGAGCAAGAGAAGTGCAGAAAGAACCAAGAGAGGTACAGAAAGAGGCAAGAGAGGTGCAGAAACAGGCAAGAAATATGCAGAAAGAGGGAACAGGGGTGCAGAAAGAGGCAAGAGGGGTGCAGAAAGAAGCAAGAGCAGTGCAAAATGAACCAAAGAGGTGCAAAAAGAGGCAAGAGGAGTGCAGAAAGAGGTAGGAGAGGTGCAGAAAGAAGCAAAAGCAGTGCAGAATGAACCAAAGAGGTTCAAAAAGAGGCACGAGGAGTGCAGAAAGAGGTAGGAGAGGTGCAGAAAGAGGCAAGAGAGGTACAGAAAGAGACAGGAGGGGTGCAGAAAGAAGGAAGAAAAGTGCAGAAACAGGCAAGAAAATTGCTGAAAGAAGCAACGGAGGTGTAGAAAGAAGCAAAAGAAGTGCAGAAAGAGGCAAGTGAGGTGCAGAAAGAAGCAAGAGCAGTGCAGAAAGAACCAACAGTGGTGCAAAAAGAGGCAAAAGGGGAGCAGAAAAAGGTAGGAGACATGCACAAGAGGCAAGAGAGGTACAGAAAGAGGCAGGAGGGGTGCAGAAAGAAGGAAGAGAAGTGCAGAAAGAAGCAACAGAGGTACAGAAAGAGGCAAGAGAGGTGCAGAAGGAAGCAAGATAAGTGCAGAAAGAGGCAAGAGAGGTGCAGAAACAGGCAAGAGAAATGCACAAAGAGGCACGAGAGGTGCAGAAAGAGGCAAGAGAATTGCTCAAAGAAGCAACAGAGGTGTAGAAAGTAGCAAGAGAAGTGCAGAAAGAGGCAAGTGAGGTGCAGAAAGAAGCAAGAGCAATGCAGAAAGAACCAACAGAGGTGCAAAAAGAGGCAAGAGGGGTGCAGAAAGAGGTAGGAGAGGTACAGAAAGAGGCAAGAGAGGTACAGAAAGAGGCAGGAGCGGTGCAGAAAGAAGGAAGAGAGCTGCAGAAAGAAACATAAGAAGTGCAGAAAGAAGGAACAGAGGTGCAGAAAGAGGCAAGAGGGGTACAGAAAGAGGGAAGAGGGGTGTAGAAAGAGGCACAAGGGTTGCAGAAAGAAGGGACAGAGGTACAGAAAGAAGCAAGAGAAGTGCAGAAGGAAGCAGCAGAGGTTCAGCAAGAGTGAAGAGGGAAGAGGGGTGGAGAAAGAGGCAAGAGAAGTGCAGAAAGAAGCAACAGAGGTGCAGAAAGAGGCAAGAGGAGTGCAGAAAGAGGGACGAGGGGTGCACAAAGAGGCAAGAGAGGCACATAAAGAGGCAAGAGGGGTACAGAAAGATGGAAGACAATTGCAGAAAGAGGCAAACGAATTGCTGAAAGAAGCAACAGAGGTGTAGAAAGAAGCAAGAGAAGTGCAGAAAGAGGCAAGTGTGGTGCAGAAAGAAGCAAGAGCAGTGCAGAAAGAACCAGCAGAGGTGCAAAGAGAAGCAAGAGCGGTACAGAAAAAGGTAGAAGAAGTGCACCAAAATGCAAGCGAGGTACAGAAAGAGGCAGGAGGGGTGCAGAAAGAAGGAACACAAGTGCAGAAAGAAGCAACAGAGGTGCTGAAAGAGGCAAGAGCAGTGCAGAAAGAGGTAGGAGAGCTGCACAAAGAGGCAAGAGAGGTAGAGAAAGAGGCAGGAGGGGTGCAGAGAGAAGGTAGAGAAGTGCAGAACATAGCAACAGAGGTGCTGAAAGAGGCATGAAGGCTGCAGAAACAGGCAGGAAAGGTGCAGAAAGAGGAAACAGGGGTGCAGAAAGAGGCAAGAGAGGTGCAGAAAGAGAAAAGAGGGGTGCAGAAAGAAGCAAAAGCAGTGCAGAATCAACCAAAGAGGTGCAAAAAGAGGCAAGAGGAGTGCAGAAAGAGGTAGGAGAGGTGCAGAAAGAGGCAAGAGAGGTACAGAAAGAGACAGGGGGGTGCAGAAAGAAGGAAGAAAAGTACAGAAAGAGGCAAGAGAATTGCTGAAAGAAGCAACAGAGGTGTAGAAAGAAGCAAGAGAAGTGCAGAAAGATGCAAGTGAGGTGCAGAAAGAAGCAAGAGCAGTGCAGAGAGAACCAATAGAGGTGGAAAAAGAAGCAAGAACGGTACAGAAAAAGGTAGAAGAGGTGCACAAAAAGGTAAGAGAGGTACAGGAAGAGGCAGGAGGGGTGCAGAAAGAAGGAACAGAATTGCAGAAAGAAGCAACAGAGGTACAGAAAGAGGCAAGAGAGGTGCAGAAGGAAGCAAGATAAGTGCAGAAAGAGGCAAGAGAGGTGCAGAAACAGGCAAGAGAAATGCACAAAGAGGCACGAGAGGTGCAGAAAGAGGCAAGAGAATTGCTCAAAGAAGCAACAGAGGTGTAGAAAGTAGCAAGAGAAGCGCAGAAAGAGGCAAGTGAGGTGCAGAAAGAAGAAAGAACAGTGCAGAAAGAACCAACAGAGGTGCAAAAAGAGGCAAGAGGGGTGCAGAAAAAGGTAGGAGAGGTGCACAAAGAGGCAAGAGAGGTACATAAAGAGGCAGGAGGGGTGCAGAAAGAAGGAAGAGAAGTACAGAAAATAGCAACAGAGGTGCTGAAAGATGCATGAAGGCTGCAGAAAGAGCAAGAGAAGTGCAGAAAGAACCAAGAGAGGTACAGAAAGAGGCAAGAGAGGTGCAGAAACAGGCAAGAAATGTGCAGAAAGAGGGAACAGGGGTGCAGAAAGAGGCAAGAGGGGTGCAGAAAGAAGCAAGAGCAGTGCAAAATGAACCAAAGAGGTGCAAAAAGAGGCAAGAGGAGTGCAGAAAGAGGTAGGAGAGGTGCAGAAAGAAGCAAAAGCAGTGCAGAATGAACCAAAGAGGTTCAAAAAGAGGCACGAGGAGTGCAGAAAGAGGTAGGAGAGGTGCAGAAAGAGGCAAGAGAGGTACAGAAAGAGACAGGAGGGGTGCAGAAAGAAGGAAGAAAAGTGCAGAAACAGGCAAGAAAATTGCTGAAAGAAGCAACGGAGGTGTAGAAAGAAGCAAAAGAAGTGCAGAAAGAGGCAAGTGAGGTGCAGAAAGAAGCAAGAGCAGTGCAGAAAGAACCAACAGTGGTGCAAAAAGAGGCAAAAGGGGAGCAGAAAAAGGTAGGAGACATGCACAAGAGGCAAGAGAGGTACAGAAAGAGGCAGGAGGGGTGCAGAAAGAAGGAAGAGAAGTGCAGAAAGAAGCAACAGAGGTACAGAAAGAGGCAAGAGAGGTGCAGAAGGAAGCAAGATAAGTGCAGAAAGAGGCAAGAGAGGTGCAGAAACAGGCAAGAGAAATGCACAAAGAGGCACGAGAGGTGCAGAAAGAGGCAAGAGAATTGCTCAAAGAAGCAACAGAGGTGTAGAAAGTAGCAAGAGAAGTGCAGAAAGAGGCAAGTGAGGTGCAGAAAGAAGCAAGAGCAATGCAGAAAGAACCAACAGAGGTGCAAAAAGAGGCAAGAGGGGTGCAGAAAGAGGTAGGAGAGGTACAGAAAGAGGCAAGAGAGGTACAGAAAGAGTCAGGAGCGGTGCAGAAAGAAGGAAGAGAGCTGCAGAAAGAAACATAAGAAGTGCAGAAAGAAGGAACAGAGGTGCAGAAAGAGGCAAGAGGGGTACAGAAAGAGGGAAGAGGGGTGTAGAAAGAGGCACAAGGGTTGCAGAAAGAAGGGACAGAGGTACAGAAAGAAGCAAGAGAAGTGCAGAAGGAAGCAGCAGAGGTTCAGCAAGAGTGAAGAGGGAAGAGGGGTGGAGAAAGAGGCAAGAGAAGTGCAGAAAGAAGCAACAGAGGTGCAGAAAGAGGCAAGAGGAGTGCAGAAAGAGGGACGAGGGGTGCACAAAGAGGCAAGAGAGGCACATAAAGAGGCAAGAGGGGTACAGAAAGATGGAAGACAATTGCAGAAAGAGGCAAACGAATTGCTGAAAGAAGCAACAGAGGTGTAGAAAGAAGCAAGAGAAGTGCAGAAAGAGGCAAGTGTGGTGCAGAAAGAAGCAAGAGCAGTGCAGAAAGAACCAGCAGAGGTGCAAAGAGAAGCAAGAGCGGTACAGAAAAAGGTAGAATAAGTGCACCAAAATGCAAGCGAGGTACAGAAAGAGGCAGGAGGGGTGCAGAAAGAAGGAACACAAGTGCAGAAAGAAGCAACAGAGGTGCTGAAAGAGGCAAGAGCAGTGCAGAAAGAGGTAGGAGAGCTGCACAAAGAGGCAAGAGAGGTAGAGAAAGAGGCAGGAGGGGTGCAGAGAGAAGGTAGAGAAGTGCAGAACATAGCAACAGAGGTGCTGAAAGAGGCATGAAGGCTGCAGAAACAGGCAGGAAAGGTGCAGAAAGAGGAAACAGGGGTGCAGAAAGAGGCAAGAGAGGTGCAGAAAGAGAAAAGAGGGGTGCAGAAAGAAGCAAAAGCAGTGCAGAATCAATCAAAGAGGTGCAAAAAGAGGCAAGAGGAGTGCAGAAAGAGGTAGGAGAGGTGCAGAAAGAGGCAAGAGAGGTACAGAAAGAGACAGGGGGGTGCAGAAAGAAGGAAGAAAAGTACAGAAAGAGGCAAGAGAATTGCTGAAAGAAGCAACAGAGGTGTAGAAAGAAGCAAGAGAAGTGCAGAAAGATGCAAGTGAGGTGCAGAAAGAAGCAAGAGCAGTGCAGAGAGAACCAATAGAGGTGGAAAAAGAAGCAAGAACGGTACAGAAAAAGGTAGAAGAGGTGCACAAAAAGGTAAGAGAGGTACAGGAAGAGGCAGGAGGGGTGCAGAAAGAAGGAACAGAATTGCAGAAAGAAGCAACAGAGGTGCTGAAAGAGGCAAGAGGAGTGAACAAAGAGGCAAGAGAGGTACACAAAGAGGCAGGAGGGGTTTCAGAGAGAAGGAAGAGAAGTGCAGAAAGAGGCAAAAAAATTGCTGAAAGAAGCAACAGAGATGTAGAAAGAAGCAAGAGAAGTGCAGCAAGAGGCAAGTGAGGTGCAGAAAGAAGCAAGAGCAGTGCAGAGAGAACCAATAGAGGTGCAAAAAGAAGCAAGAGTGGTACAGAAAAAGGTAGAAGAGGTGCACAAAGTAGCAAGAGAGGTACAGAAAGAGGCAGGAGGGGTGAAGAAAGAAGGAAGAGATGTGCAGAAAGAAGCAACAGAGGTACAGAAAGAGGCAAGAGAGGTGCATAAACAGGAAGGAAAGGTGCAGAAAGAGGGAACAGGGGTGCAGACAGAGGCATGAGAGGTGCAGAAAGAGAAAATAGGGGTGCAGAAAGAGGCAAGAGGGGTGCAGATAGAAGCAAGTGAGGTGTAAAAAGAAGCAACAGAGGTGCATAAAGACGCAAGAGAGGTGCAGAAACAAGCAAAAGAAGTGCGGAAAGAGAATTGCTGAAAGAAGCAACAGAGGTGTGGAAAGAAGCATGAGAAGTGCAGAAAGAGGCAGGAGGGGTGCAGAAAGAAGCAGGTGAGGTGCAGAAAGAGGCAAAAGAGGTACAGAAAATGGCAAGAGAACAGCAGAAAGATCCAAGAGGGATGCAAAAAAGGGAAGAAGTGTGCAGAAAGAAGAAAGAGAGGTGCTAAAAGAAGCAAGAGAAGTGCAGAAAGAGGCAAGAGAGGTGCAGAAAGAGGCAAGAGAGTTACAGAAAGAGGCAAGGGAAGTACAGAAACAGGCAAGAGAAATGCACAAAGAGGCAAGAGAGGAGCAGAAAGAGGCAAGAGAGGTGTAGAAAGAAGCATGAGAAGTGCAGAAAGAGGCAGGAGGGGTGTAGAAAGAAGCAACAGAGGTGCAGAAAGAGGCAACAGAGGTGCAGAAAGACGCAAGAGAGGTGCAGAAACAAGCAAGAGAAGTGCAGAAAGAGGCAAGAGAATTGCTCAAAGAAGCAACAGAGGTGTAGAAAGAAGGAAGAGAAGTGCAGAAAGAACCAACAGAGGTGCAAAAAGAGGCAAGAGGGGTGTAGAAAGAGGTAGGAGAGGTGCAGAAAGAGGCAAGAGAGGTACAGAAAGAGGCAGGAGGGGTGCAGAAAGAAGGAAGAGAGTTGCAGAAAGAAACAAAAGAAGTGCAGAAAGAAGGAACAGAGGTGCAGAAAGAGGCAAGACGGGTACAGAAAGAGGGAAGAGGGATGTAGAAAGAGGCACAAGGGTTGCAGAAAGAAGGGACAGAGGTGCAGAAAGAAGCAAGAGAAGTGCAGAAAGAAGCTACAGAGGTTCAGAAAGAGGGATGAGGGGTGGAGAAAGAGGCAAGAGAAGTGCATAAAGAAGCAACAGAGATGCAAAAAGGGGTAACAGGGGTGGGGAGAGTTGCAAGAGGGGTGCAGAAAGAAGCAAGAGAGGTGCAGAAAGAAACAAATCAAGTGCAGAAAGAGGCAACAGAGGTGCAGAAAGAGGCAAGAGGAGTGCAGAAAGAGGGACGAGGGGTGCACAAAGAGGCAAGAGAGGCACATAAAGAGGTAGGAGGGTGCAGAAAGATGGAAGACAAGTACAGAAAGAGGCAAAACAATTGCTGAAAGAAGCAACAGAGGTGTAGAAAGAAGCAAGAGAAGTGCAGAAAGAGGCAAGTGAGGTGCAGAAAGAAGCAAGAGCAGTGCAGAAAGAACCAGAAGAGGTGCAAAGAGAAGCAAGAGTGGTACAGAAAAAGGTAGAAGAGGTGCACCAAAAGGCAAGAGAGGTACAGAAAGAGGCAGGAAGGGTGCAGAAAGAAGGAACACAAGTGCAGAAAGAAGCAACAGAGGTGCTGAAAGAGGCAAGAGGAGTGCAGAAAGAGGTAGGAGAGGTGAACAAAGAGGAAAGAAAGGTACAGAAAGAGGCAGGAGGGGTGCAGAGAGAAGGAAGAGAAGCGCAGAAAATAGCAACAGAGGTGCAGAAAGAGGAATGAAGGCTGCAGAAAGAGCAAGAGAAGTGCAGAAAGAACCAAGAGAGGTACAGAAAGAGGCAAGAGAGATACAGAAACAGGCAGGAAATATGCAGAAAGAGGGAACAGGGGTGCAGAAAGAGGCAAGAGGGGTACAGAAAGAGGCAAGAGGGGTGCAGAAAGAAGCAAGAGGGGTGCAGAAAGAAGCAAAAGCAGTGCAGAATGAACCAAAGAGGTGCAAAAAGGGGCAAGAGGAGTGCAGAAAGAGGAAGGAGAGGTGCAGAAAGAGGCAAGAGAGGTACAGAAAGAGACTGGAGGGGTGCAGAAAGAAGGAAGAAAAGTGCAGAAAGATGCAAGAGAATTGCTGAAAGAAGCAACAGAGGTGTAGAAAGAAGCAAGAGAAGTACAGAAAGAGGCAAGTGAGGTGCAGAAATAAGCAAGAGAGGAGCAGAAACATGCAGGAAAGGTGCAGAAAGTGGGAACAGGGGTGTAGAAATAGGCAAGAGGGAAGCAGAACGAGAAAATAGGGGTGCAGAAAGAGGCAAGAGGGGTGTAGAAAGAAGCAAGTGAGGTGCAGAAAGAAGCAAGAGCAATGCAGAAAGAACCAACAGAGGTACAAAAAGAGGCAAGAGGGGTGCAGAAAGAGGTAGGAGAGGTGCGGAAAGAGGCAAGAGAGGTACAGAAAGAGGCAGGAGGGTTGCAGAAAGAAGGAAGAGAGTTGCAGAAAGAAACAAAAGAAGTGCAGAAAGAAGGAACAGAGGTGCAGAAAGAGGCAAGACGGGTACAGAAAGAGGGAAGAGGGATGTAGAAAGAGGCACAAGGGTTGCAGAAAGAAGGGACAGAGGTGCAGAAAGAAGCAAGAGAAGTGCAGAAAGAAGCTACAGAGGTTCAGAAAGAGGGATGAGGGGTGAAGAAAGAGGCAAGAGAAGTGCAGAAAGAAGCAACAGAGATGCAAAAAGGGGTAACAGGGGTGGGGGAGTTGCAAGAGGGGTGCAGAAAGAAGCAAGAGAGGTGCAGAAAGAAACAAATCAAGTGCAGAAAGAGGCAACAGAGGTGCAGAAAGAGGCAAGAGGAGTGCAGAAAGAAGGACGAGGGGTGCACAAAGAGGCAAGAGAGGCACATAAAGAGGCAGGAGGGTACAGAAAGATGGAAGACAAGTACAGAAAGAGGCAAAAAAATTGCTGAAAGAAGCAACAGAGGTGTAGAAAGAAGCAAGAGAAGTGCAGAAAGAGGCAAGTGAGGTGCAGAAAGAAGCAAGAGCAGTGCAGAAAGAACCAGAAGAGGTGCAAAGAGAAGCAAGAGTGGTACAGAAAAAGGTAGAAGAGGTGCACCAAAAGGCAAGAGAGGTACAGAAAGAGGCAGGAAGGGTGCAGAAAGAAGGAACACAAGTGCAGAAAGAAGCAACAGAGGTGCTGAAAGAGGCAAGAGGAGTGCAGAAAGAGGTAGGAGAGGTGAACAAAGAGGAAAGAAAGGTACAGAAAGAGGCAGGAGGGGTGCAGAGAGAAGGAAGAGAAGCGCAGAAAATAGCAACAGAGGTGCTGAAAGAGGAATGAAGGCTGCAGAAAGAGCAAGAGAAGTGCAGAAAGAACCAAGAGAGGTACAGAAAGAGGCAAGAGAGATACAGAAACAGGCAGGAAATGTGCAGAAAGAGGGAACAGGGGTGCAGAAAGAGGCAAGAGGGGTACAGAAAGAGGCAAGAGGGGTGCAGAAAGAAGCAAGAGGGGTGCAGAAAGAAGCAAAAGCAGTGCAGAATGAACCAAAGAGGTGCAAAAAGGGGCAAGAGGAGTGCAGAAAGAGGTAGGAGAGGTGCAGAAAGAGGCAAGAGAGGTACAGAAAGAGACTGGAGGGGTGCAGAAAGAAGGAAGAAAAGTGCAGAAAGATGCAAGAGAATTGCTGAAAGAAGCAACAGAGGTGTAGAAAGAAGCAAGAGAAGTGCAGAAAGAGGCAAGTGAGGTGCAGAAATAAGCAAGAGAGGAGCAGAAACAGGCAGGAAAGGTGCAGAAAGTGGGAACAGGGGTGTAGAAATAGGCAAGAGGGAAGCAGAACGAGAAAATAGGGGTGCAGAAAGAGGCAAGAGGGGTGTAGAAAGAAGCAAGTGAGGTGCAGAAAGAAGCAAGAGCAGTGCAGAATGAACCAACAGAGGTGCAAAAAGAGGCAAGAGGAGAGCAGAAAGAAGTAGGAGAGGTGCACAAAAAGGTAAGAGAGGTACAGAAAGAGGCAGGAGGGGTGCAGAAAGAAGGAACAGAATTGCAGAAAGAAGCAGCAGAGGTGCTGAAAGAGGCAAGAGGAGTGCACAAAGAGGCAAGAGAGGTACAGAAAGAGGCAGGAGGGGTGCAAAGAGAAGGAAGAGAAATGCAGAAAGAGGCAAAAGAATTGCTGAAAGAAGCAACAGAGGTGTAGGAAGAAGCAAGAGAAGTGCAGAAAGAGGCAAGTGAGGTGCAGAAAGAAGCAAGAGCAGTGCAGAGAGAACGAATAGAGGTGCAAAAAGAAGCAAGGGTGGTTCAGAAAAAGGTTAAAGAGGTGCACAAAGAAGCAAGAGAGGTACAGAAAGAGGCAGGAGGGGTGAAGAAAGAAGGAAGAGATGTGCAGAAAGAAGCAACAGAGGTACAGAAAGAGGCAAGAGAGGTGCATAAACAGGAAGGAAAGGTGCAGAAAGAGGGAACAGGGGTGCAGAAAGAGGCAAGAGGGGTACAGAAAGAGGCAAGAGGGGTGCAGAAAGAAGCAAGAGGGGTGCAGAAAGAAGCAAGAGGGGTGCAGAAAGAAGCAAAAGCAGTGCAGAATGAACCAAAGAGGTGCAAAAAGGGGCAAGAGGAGTGCAGAAAGAGGTAGGAGAGGTGCAGAAAGAGGCAAGAGAGGTACAGAAAGAGACTGGAGGGGTGCAGAAAGAAGGAAGAAAAGTGCAGAAAGATGCAAGAGAATTGCTGAAAGAAGCAACAGAGGTGTAGAAAGAAGCAAGAGAAGTGCAGAAAGAGACAAGTGAGGTGCAGAAATAAGCAAGAGAGGAGCAGAAACAGGCAGGAAAGGTGCAGAAAGTGGGAACAGGGGTGTAGAAATAGGCAAGAGGGAAGCAGAACGAGAAAATAGGGGTGCAGAAAGAGGCAAGAGGGGTGTAGAAAGAAGCAAGTGAGGTGCAGAAAGAAGCAAGAGCAGTGCAGAATGAACCAACAGAAGTGCAAAAAGAGGCAAGAGGAGAGCAGAAAGAAGTAGGAGAGGTGCACAAAAAGGTAAGAGAGGTACAGAAAGAGGCAGGAGGGGTGCAGAAAGAAGGAACAGAATTGCAGAAAGAAGCAGCAGAGGTGCTGAAAGATGCAAGAGGAGTGCACAAAGAGGCAAGAGAGGTACAGAAAGAGGCAGGAGGGGTGCAAAGAGAAGGAAGAGAAATGCAGAAAGAGGCAAAAGAATTGCTGAAAGAAGCAACAGAGGTGTAGGAAGAAGCAAGAGAAGTGCAGAAAGAGGCAAGTGAGGTGCAGAAAGAAGCAAGAGCAGTGCAGAGAGAACCAATAGAGGTGCAAAAAGAAGCAAGGGTGGTTCAGAAAAAGGTTAAAGAGGTGCACAAAGAAGCAAGAGAGGTACAGAAAGAGGCAGGAGGGGTGAAGAAAGAAGGAAGAGATGTGCAGAAAGAAGCAACAGAGGTACAGAAAGAGGCAAGAGAGGTGCATAAACAGGAAGGAAAGATGCAGAAAGAGGGAACAGGGGTGCAGACAGAGGCATGAGAGGTGCAGAGAGAGAAAATAGCGGTGCAGAAAGAGGCAAGAGGGGTGCAGAAATAAGCAAGTGAGGTATAGAAAGAGGCAACAGAGGTGCATAAAGATGCACGAGAGGTGCAGAAACAAGCAAAAGAAGTGCAGAAAGAGAATTGCTGAAAGAAGCAACAGAGGTGTGGAAAGAAGCAAGAGAAGTGCAGAAAGATGCAAGTGAGGTGCAGACTGAGGCAATAGAGGTACAGAGAATGGCAAGAGAACAGCAGAAAGAGGCAAGAGGGATGCAAAAAATGGAAGAAGTGTGCAGAAAGAAGCAAGAGAGGTGCAGAAAGAAGCAAGAGAAGTGCAGAAAGAGGCAAGAGAGGTACAGAAAGAGGCAAGAGAGGTACAGAAAGAGGCAAGGGAAGTACAGAAACAGGCAAGATAAATGCACAAATAGGCAAGAGAGGAGCAGAAAGAGGCAAGAGAGGTGTAGAAAGAAGCATGAGAAGTGCAGAAAGAGGCAGTAGAGGTGCAGAAAGAAGCAAGTGAGGTGCAGAAAGAGGCAACAGATGTGCAGAAAGACGCAAGAGAGGTGTAGAAAGAAGCAAGAGAAGTGGAGAAAGAGGCAAGTGAGGTGCAGAAAGACGCAAGAGCAATGCAGAAAGAGCCAACAGAGGTGCAAAAAGAGGCAAGAGGGGTGCAGAAAGAGGTAGGAGAGGTGCACAAAGAGGCAAGAGAGGTACAGAAAGAGGCAGGAGGTGTGCAGAAAGAAGGAAGAGAGTTGCAGAAAAAAACAAAAGAAGTGCAGAAAGAAGGAACAGAGGTGCAGAAACAGGCAATAGGGGTACAGAAAGAGGGAAGAGGGGTGCAGAAAGAGGCACAAGGGTTGCAGAAAGAAGGGACAGAGGTGCAGAAAGTAGCAAAGAAGTGCAGAAAGAAGCAACAGAGGTTCAGAAAGAGGGATGAGGGGTGGAGAAAGAGGCAAGAGAAGTGCAGAAAGAAGCAACAGAGATGCAAAAAGGGGGTACAAGGGTGGTGAGAGTTGCAAGAGGGGTACAGAAAGAAGCAAGAGAGGTGCAGAAAGAAACAGAAGAAGAGCAAAAAGAAGGAATAAAGGTGCATCAAGAGGGGTGCAGAAAGAGGGAAGAGGGGTGCAGAAAGAAGCAAAGAGGTGCATAAAGAAGCAAGAGTAGTGCAGAAAGAAGCAACAGAGGTGCAGAAAGAGGCAAGAGGGCTGCAGAAAGAGGGAAGAGGGGTGCTGAAAGAGGAACAAGGTATGCAGAAATAAGCAAGAGATGTGCAGTAAGAAACAAAAGAAGTGCAGAAAGATGGAACAGGGGTGCAGAAAGAGGCACCAGGGGTGAAGAAAGAGGGAAGAGTGGTGGAGAAAGAGGCAAGGGGGTACAGAAAGAAGCAAGAGAGCTACAGAAAGAAACAAAAGAAGTGCAGAAAGAAGGAATAGAGGTACAGAAAGAGGCAAGAGGGGTGCAGAAAGAAACAAAAGAAGTGCAGAAAGAAGCAACAGAGGTGCAGAAAGAGGCAAGAGGAGTGCAGAAAGAGGGATGAGGGGTGCAGAAAGAGGCACGCAGGGTGCAGAAAGAAGCAAGAGAGATGCAGAAAGAAGCAGGAGAAATGCATAAAGAAGCAACAGAGATGCGGAAAGGGGGAAGTGGTGTGGAGAAAGAGGCAAGAGGGATACAGAAAGAAACAAGAGAGGTGCAGAAAGAAACAAAAGAAGTGCAGAAAGAAGGAACAGAGGTGCAGAAAGAGGAAAGAGGGGTACAGAAAGAGGGAAGAGGGATGCAGAAAGAGGCACAAAGGTTGCAGAAAGAAGGGACAGAGGTGCAGAAAGAAGCAAGAGACGTGCAGAAAGAAGCAACAGGTTCAGAAAGAGGGATGAGGGGTGGAGAAAGACGCATTAGAAGTGCAGAAAGAAGCAACAGAGATGCAAACTGGGGGAACAGGGGTGGAGAGAGTGGCAAGAGGGGTGCAGAAAGAAGCAAGAGAGGTGCAGAAAGAAACAAAAGAAGTGCAGAAAGAAGCAACAGAGGTACAGAAAGAGGCAAGAGGAGTGCAGAAAGAGGGACGAGGGGTGCATAATGAGGCACGAAGGGTGCAGAAAGAAGCAAGAGAGGTGCAGAAAGAAGCAAGAGAAGTGCATAAAGAAGCAACAGAGATGCAGAAAGGGGGAAGTGGGGTGGAGAAAGAGGCAAGAGGGATAGAGAAAGAAGCAAGAGAGTTGCAGAAAGAAACAAAAGAAGTGCAGAAAGAAGTAACAGAGGTGCAGAAAGAGGCAAGAGGGGAGCAGAAAGAGGGAAAAAGGGTGCAGAAATGAGCCCAAGGGTTGCAGAAAGAAGGGACAGAGGTGCAGAAACAAACAAAATAAGAGAAGAAAGAAGGAACAGAGGTGCAGAAAGAGCCAAGAGGGGTGCAGAAAGAGGGAAGAGGTATGTAGAAAGAAGCACGAGTGGTGCAGACAGACACAAGAGAGGTGCAGAAAGAAGCAAGAGTAGTGCAGAAAGAAGCAACAGAGGTTCAAAAAGAGGCAAGAGGGGTGCAAAAAGAAGGAAGATTTATTTTATTTATTTATTTAAGAGTTTTATATAGCGCTAGCTAGACCCGGAGTTATCAGAGCGCTTTACAACATATATCGTGAGGCAATTAGTTACACAGTATTACATAGACAGCATTGTCTTGTGACAAATCTTGTTCCAGCGGTCTTTGGCACAAGTCACAAAGGAACAGGCGAAAGTCTTCTTATTGCGGTGTCTAGTTTCTGCGCTTAGCAAGGTTCATTTGGTGAAGGGGCTCTGTCACATTGTGAGGCATCTCTCTCTTCGGGTGAGATCGGTTGAGGAAAAGGTCTTTGAGCTGGCTTTTGAAGTTTATGAAGGAGGGGTTGGTCCTGATGTGAACTGGGATGGAGTTCCAGATTTTAAGCGCATTTCCCGAGAAGGAGCGAGACAGGATTTTTTGTTTGCGGGCTTTCGGCGGAATGAGAAGAAGGGTATTGGTGCTCCTGAGGTTCCTCGTTTATCCTGCCTTTTTGAGTTTGGAAGCCAGGTAGGCCGGTTTTCCGGTGTGAAGAGCTTTGTGTGTGAGACTCGCAGTTCTGAAGTTGGCACGCATTTCGATTAGGAGCCATTTTAGTTCTCTTAGAGAGGGAGAAATGTGGTCGTATTTCTTTGCTCCTGTGATTATCCTAGAAGCTGCATTTAGGGTTACTCGGAGGGGAGCTAAGTGAGATTTTGCCGTTCCCGTGAGAGTTGTGTTCCCGTAGTCCAATCTGGACAGCACCAGGGATTGAGTGGCCAGTTTAAGGTCGTTGGGGGGGGATGAAGGGTTTTATTTTGTTGAGTAATTTTAGGTTCAGGAATGCGCTCTTTGCTGCGTTCTTGATATGTTTGTCCATGTTTAGGCTTGGGTCCAGGGTGATACCCAGGGATTTTACAGAGTCTGCCAGGGTGAGCTTGCAGTTAAGAGTGTCAATGGAATTTAGCCATTCTGTGACTAGTGGGGTCTACTCCTTGTTGGAAATTAAAAGGATTTCCGTTTTGTCTTGGTTGAGCTTAAGGTGGTTGTGGGATAACCAGTGTTGGACTTCTCGTAGGGTGTTGTTTAGTTTCTGTATGTCTCCTATTGAGGATGTTTCTAGTTAGATCTGGGTATCATCTGCATAGGGGTGGAAGGGGATTGGTTTTTTCAGTGAATTTCTAAGGTTTTTTAAATGCTAATTTCTAACTATAACGTCCCTGAAACCTATGGTTTTTTCAGTTAATTTCAAACGTTTTTGAAATGCTAATTTCTAACTATAACGTCCCTGAAACCTATGGTTTTTTCAGTGAATTTAAAGGTTTTTTAAATGCTGATTGCTAACTAGAACGTCCCTCAAACCTATGGTTTTTTCAGTGAATTGCTAAGGTTTTTTAAATGCTGATTCCTAACTATAACGACCCTCAAACCTATGGTTTTTTCAGTGAATTTCAAAGGTTTTTTAAATGCTAATTTCTAACTATGCCTACAGAGGTAGGACATGTGCAGAAAGAAGAAGAAAAGCACAGAAAGAAGCAAGAGAAATGCAGAAAGAGGCAACAGAAGTCCAGAAAGACGAAGAAAGGTGCAGAAAGAAGCAAGAGATTTACAGAAAGAACCAACAGAGGTGCAGAAAGAGGCCTTGTTGCAAAGTCATCCTGTGCCCCCAACTTTTTGCTGACTGGTACTGGTGGTAACTGACTCTGACTAACCAGGCGGGAGCCAGTGCTATGCTGAAACACACTTAGAATACAGTGAAAACACCTACATACACTAGGGTACACTATGGGTTGGGGTACCCCTGTGATTGGCATGACCTCCCCTGTAAGGCCCTAGTACATAATAGGGCAGGGGTATTAAAACTACCTCTAAGTCAGAGGTGCAGAAAGAGGCAAGAGAAGTGCAGAAAGAAGCAACAGAGGTGCCAAAACAGGCAGGAGGGGTGCAGAAAGAAGGAAGAGAAGTGCAAAAAGAGGCAAGAGAATTGCTGAAAGAAGCAACAGAGTTGTGGAAAGAGGCAAGAGAGTTGCTGAAAGAAGCAACAGAGGTGTGGAAAGAAGCACGAGAAGTGCTGATAGAGGTGCAAAAGGTGCAGAAAGAGCAAGATAAGTGCAGAAAGAACCAACAGAGGTACAGAAAGAGGCAAGAGAGGTGCAGAAACAGGCAGGAAAGGTGCAGGAAGAGGGAACAGGGGTGCAGAAAAATGCAAGAGAGGTGCAGAAAGAGAAAAGAGGGATGCAGAAAGAGGCAAGAGGGGTGCAGAAAGAAGCAAGAGCAATGCAGAATGAACCAACAGAGGTGCAAAAAGAGGAAAGAGGAGTGCAGAAAGAGGTAGGAGAGGTGCACAAAGAGGAAAGAGGGGTGCAGAAAGAGGCAGGAGGGGTGCAGAAAGAAGGAAGAGAAGTGCAGAAAGAGGCAAGAGAAGTGCAGAAAGAAGCAACAGAGGTGCTGAAAGAGGCGCACAGGGTGCAGAAAGACCTAGAGAAGTGCAGAAAGAACCAACAGAGGTACAGAAAGATGCAAGAGAGGTGCAGAAACAAGCAAGAGAAGTGCAGAAAGAGGCAAGAGAATTGCTGAAAGAAGCAACAGAGGTGTATAAAGAAGCAAGAGAAGTGCAGAAAGAGGCAAGTGAGGTGCAGAAAGAAGAAAGAACAGTGCAGAAAGAACCAACAGAGGTGCAAAAAGAGGCAAAAGGGGTGCAGAAAAAGGTAGGAGAGGTGCACAAAGAGGCAAGAGAGGTACATAAAGAGGCAGGAGGGGTGCAGAAAGAAGGAAGAGAAGTACAGAAAATAGCAACAGAGGTTCTGAAAGATGCATGAAGGCTGCAGAAAGAGCAAGAGAAGTGCAGACAGAACCAAGAGAGGTACAGAAAGAGGCAAGAAAGGTGCAGAAACAGGCAAAAAAGTTGCTGGAAGAGGGGTGTAGAAAGAGGCACAAGGGTTGCAGAAAGAAGGGACAGAGGTACAGAAAGAAGTAAGAGACATGCAGAAGGAAGCAACAGAGGTTCAGAAAGAGGGAAGAGGGGTGGAGAAAGAGGCAAGAGAAGTGCTGAAAGAAGCAACAGAGATGCAAAAATGGGGAACAGGGGAGGGGAGAGTTGCAAGAGGGGTACAGAAAGAAGCAAGAGAGGTACAGAAAGAAACAAATAAAGTGCAGAAAGAAGCAACAGAGGTGCAGAAAGAGGCAAAAGGAGTGCAGAAAGAGGGACGAGGGGTTCACAAAGAGGCAAGAGAGGTACATAAAGAGGCAAGAGGGGTGAAGAAAGATGGAAGACAAGTGCAGAAAGAGGCAAATGAATTGCTGAAAGAAGCAACAGAGGTGTAGAAAGAAGCAAGAGAAGTGCAGAAAGAGGCAAGTGAGGTGCAGAAAGAAGCAAGAGCAGTGCAAAAAGAACCAGCAGAGGTGCAAAGAGAAGCAAGAGCAGTACAGAAAAAGGTAGAAGAGGTGCACCAAAAGGCAAGCGAGGTACAGAAAGAGGCAGGAGGGGTGCAGAAAGAAGGAACACAAGTGCAGAAAGAAGCAACAGAGGTGCTGAAAGAGGCAAGAGCAGTGCAGAAAAAGGTAGGAGAGGTGCACAAAGAGGCAAGAGAGGTACAGAAAAAGACAGGGGGGTGCAGAAAGAAGGAAGAAAATTACAGAAAGAGGCAAGAGAATTGCTGAAAGAAGCAACTCCGGTGTAGAAAGAAGCAAGAGAAGTGCAGAAAGAGGCAAGTGATGTGCAGAAAGAAGCAAGAGAAGTGCAGAAAGAACCAACAGAGGTGGAAAAAGAGGCAAGAGGGGAGCAGAAAAAGGAAGGAGAGGTGCACAAAGAGGCAAGAGGGGAGCAGAAAGAGAAAAGAGGGGTACAGAAAGAGGCAAGAGGGGTGCAGAAAGAAGCAAGTGAGGTGCAGAAAAAAGCAAGAGCAGTACAGAATGAACCAACAGAGGTGCAAAAAGAGGCAAGAGGAGAGCAGAAAGAGGTAGGAGAGGTGCACAAAGAGGCAAGAGAGGCACATAAAGAGGTAGGAGGGGTGCAGAAAGAATGAAGACAAGTGCAGAAAGAGGCAAAAGAATTGCTGTAAGAAGCAACAGAGGTGTAGAAAGAAGCAAGAGAAGTGCAGAAAGAGGCAAGTGAGGTGCAGAAGGAAGCAAGAGCAGTACAGAAAGAATGAACAGAGGTGGAAAAAAACAAGAACGGAACAGAAAAACCTTGAAGAGGTGCACAAAAAGGTAAGAGAGGTACAGGAAGAGGCAGGAGGGGTGCAGAAAGAAGGAACAGAATTGCAGAAAGAAGCAACAGAGGTGCTGAAAGAGGCAAGAGGAGTGCACAAAGAGGCAAGAGAGGTACAGAAAGAGGCAGGAGGGGTGCAGAGAGAAGGAAGATAAGTGCAGAAAGAGGCAAAAGAATTGCTGAAAGAAACAACAGAGGTGTAGAAAGAAGCAAGAGAAGTGCAGAAAGAGGCAAGTGAGGTACAGAAAGAAGCAAGAGCAGTGCAGAGAGAACCAATAGAGGTGCAAAAAGAAGCAAGAGTGGTACAGAAAAAGGTAGAAGAGGTGCACAAAGGAGGGGTGAAGAAAGAAGGAAGAGATGTGCAGAAAGAAGCAACAGAGGCAAGAGAGGTGCATAAACAGGAAGGAAAGGTGCAGAAAGAGGGAACAGGGCTGCAGACAGAGGCATGAGAGGTGCAGAAAGAGAAAATAGGGGTGCAGAAAGAGGCAAAAGGGGTGCAGATAGAAGCAAGTGAGGTATAGAAAGAGGCAACAGAGGTGCATAAAGATGCAAGAGAGGTGCAGAAACAAGCAAAAGAAGTGCAGAAAGAGAATTGCTGAAAGAAGCAACAGAGGTGTGGAAAGAAGCAAGAGAAGTGCAGAAAGATGCAAGTGAGGTGCAGAAAGAGGCAATAGAGGTACAGAAAATGGCAAGAGAACACCAGAAAGAGGCAAGAGGGATGCAAAAAAGGGAAGAAGTGTGCAGAAAAAAGAAAGAGAGGAGCTAAAAGATGCAAGAGAAGTGCAGAAAGAGGCAAGAGAGGTGCAGAAAGAGGCAAGAGAGGTACAGAAAGAGGCAAGGGAAGTACAGAAACAGGCAAGAGAAATGCACAAAGAAGCAAGAGAGGAGCAGAAAGAGGCAGGAGGGGTGCAGAAAAAAGCAAGTGAGGTGCAGAAAGAGGCAACAGAGGTGCAGAAAGACGCAAGAGAGGTGCAGAAACAAGCAAGAGAAGTGCAGATAGAGGCAAGAGAATTGCTCAAAGAAGTAACAGAGGTATAGAAAGAAGTAAGAGAAGTGCAGAAAGAGGCAAGTGAGGTGCAGAAAGAAGCAAGAGCAATGCTGAAAGAACCAACAGAGGTGCAAAAAGAGGCAAGAGAGGTGCAGAAAGAGGCAAGAGAGGTACAGAAAGAGGCAAGGGAAGTACAGAAACAGGCAAGAGAAATGCACAAAGAGGCATGAGAGGAGCAGAAAGAGGCAAGAGAGGTACAGAAAGAAGCATGAGAAGTGCAGAAAGAGGCAGGAGGGGTGAAGAAAGAAGCAAGTGAGGCGCAGAAAGAGGCAACAGAGGTGCAGAAAGATGCAAGAGAGGTGCAGAAACAAGCAATAGAAGTGCAGAAAGAGGCAAGAGAATTGCTCAAAGAAGCAACAGAGTTGTAGAAAGAAGGAAGAGAAGTGCAGAAAGAGGCAAGTGAGGTGCAGAAAGAAGCAAGAGCAATGCAGAAAGAACCAACAGAGGTGCAAAAAGAGGCAAGAGGGGTGCAGAAAGAGGTAGGAGAGGTGCAGAAAGAGGCAAGAGAGGAACAGAAAGAGGCAGGAGGGGTGCAGAAAGAAGGAAGAGAGTTGCAGAAAGAAACAAAAGAAGTGCAGAAAGAAGGAACATAGGTGTAGAAAGAGGCAAGAGGGGTACAGAAAGAGGGAAGAGGGGTGTAGAAAGAGGCACAAGGGTTGCAGAAAGAAGGGACAGAGGTGCAGAAAGAAGCAAGAGAAGTACAGAAAGAAGCAACAGAGGTTCAGAAAGAGGGATGAGGGGTGGAGAAAGAGGCAAGAGAAGTGCAGAAAGAAGCAACAGAGATGCAAAAAGGGGGAACAGGGGTGGGGAGAGTTGCAAGAGGGGTGCAGAAAGAAGCAAGAGAGGTGCAGAAAGAAACAAATGAAGAGCAGAAAGAAGCAACAGAGGTGCAGAATGAGGCAAAAGGAGTGCAGAAAGAGGGACGAGAGGTGCACAAAGATGCAAGAGAGGCACATAAAGAGGCAGGACGGTGCAGAAAGATAGAAGACAAGTACAGAAAGAGGCAAACAAAATGCTGAAAGAAGCAACAGAGGTGTAGAAAGAAGCAAGAGAAGTGCAGAAAGAGGCAAGTGAGGTGCAGAAAGAAGCAAGAGCAGTGCAGAAAGAACCAGAAGAGGTGCAAAGAGAAGCAAGAGCGGTACAGAAAAAGGTAGAAGAGGTGCACCAAAAGGCAAGAGAGGTACAGAAAGAGGCAGGAAGGGTGCAGAAAGAAGGAACACAAGTGCAGAAAGAAGCAACAGAGGTGCTGAAAGAGGGAAGAGGAGTGCAGAAAGAGGTAGGAGAGGTGAACAAAGAGGAAAGAAAGGTACAGAAAGAGGCAGGAGGGGTGCAGAGAGAAGGAAGAGAAGTGCAGAAAATAGCAACAGAGGTGCTGAAAGAGGAATGAAGGCTGCAGAAAGAGCAAGAGAAGTGCAGAAAGAACCAAGAGAGGTACAGAAAAAGGCAAGAGAGGTACAGAAACAGGCAGGAAATATGCAGAAAGAGGGAACAGGGGTGCAGAAAGAGGCAAGAGAGCTGCAGAAAGAGAAAAGAGGGGTGCAGAAAGAAGCAAGAGGGGTGCAGAAAGAAGCAAAAGCAGTGCAGAATGAACCAAAGAGGTGCAAAAAGAGGCAAGAGGAGTGCAGAAAGAGGTAGGAGAGGTGCAGAAAGAGGCAAGAGACATACAGAAAGAGACAGGAGGCGTGCAGAAAGAAGGAAGAAAAGTGCAGAAAGAGGCAAGAGAATTGCTGAAAGAAGCAACAGAGGTGTAGAAAGAAGCAAGTGAACTGCAGAAAGAGGCAAGTGAGGTGCAGAAAGAAGCAAGAGCAGTGCAGAAAGAACCAACAGAGGTGCAAAAATAGGCAAGAGGGGAGCAGAAAAAGGAAGGAGAGATGCACAAAGAGGCAAGAGAGGTACAAAAAGAGGCAGGAGGGGTGCAGAAAGACGGAAGAGAAGTGCAGAAAGAAGCAACAGAGGTGCTGAAAGAGGTGTGAAGGGTGCAGAAAGAGCAAGAGAAGTGCAGAAAGAACCAACAGAGGTACAGAAAGAGGCAAGAGAGGAGCAGAAACAGGCAGGAAAGGTGCAGAAAGAGGGATCAGTGGTGTAGAAATAGGCAAGAGGGGAGCAGAAAGAGAAAATAGGGGTGTAGAAAGAGGCAAGAGGGGTGCAGAAAGAAGCAAGTGAGGTGTAGAAAGTAGCAAGAGCAGTGCAGAATGAACCAACAGAGGTGCAAAAAGAGGCAAGAGGAGAGCAGAAAGAAGTGGGAGAGGTGCACAAAAAGGTAAGAGAGGTACAGAAAGAGGCAGGATGGGTGCAGAAAGAAGGAACAGAATTGCAGAAAGAAGCTGCAGAGGTGCTGAAAGAGGCAAGAGGAGTGCACAAAGAGGCAAGAGAGGTACAGAAAGAGGCAGGAGGGGTGCAGAGAGAAGGAAGAGAAATGCAGAAAGAGGCAAAAGAATTGCTGAAAGAAGCAACAGAGGTGTAGAAAGAAGCAAGAGAAGTGCAGAAAGAGGCAAGTGAGGTGCAGAAAGAAGCAAGAGCAGTGCAGAGAGAACCAATAGAGGTGCAAAAAGAAGCAAGGGTGGTACAGAAAAAAGTAGAAGAGGTGCACAAAGAAGCAAGAGAGGTACAGAAAGAGGCAGGAGGGGTGAAGAAAGAAGGAAGAGAGTTGCAGAAAGAAACAAAAGAAGTGCAGAAAGAAGGAACAGAGGTACAGAAACCGGCAAGAGGGGTACAGAAAGAGGGAAGAGGGGTGCAGAAAGAGGCACAAGGGTTGCAGAAAGAAGGGACAGATGTGCACAAAGTAGCAAAGAAGTGCAGAAAGAAGCAACAGAGGTTCAAAAAGAGGGATGAGGGGTGGAAAAAGAGGCAAGAGAAGTGCAGAAAGAAGCAACATAGATGCAAAAAGGGGGTACAAGGGTGGGGAGAGTTGCAAGAGGGGTGCAGAAAGAAGAAAGAGAGGTGCAGAAAGAAACAAAAGAAGAGCAAATAGAAGGAATAAAGGTGCATCAAGAGGCAAGATGGGTGCAGAAGGAGGGAAGAGGGGTGCAGAAAGAAGCACAAGTGGTGCAGAAAGAAGCAAAGAGGTGCAGAAAGAAGCAAGAGTAGTGCAGAAAGAAGCAACAGAGGTGCAGAAAGAGGCAAGAGGGGTACAGAAAGAAGCAAGAAAGGTACAGAAAGAAGCAAGAGAAGTGCATAAAGAAGCAACAGAGATGCAAAAAGGGGGAAGTGGGGTGGAGAAAGAGGCACGAGGGATGCAGAAAGAAGTAAGAGAGTTGCAGAAAGAAACAAAAGAAGTGCAGAAAGAAGTAACAGAGGTGCAGAAAGAGGCAAGAGGGGAGCAGAAAGAAGGAAAAGGGGTGCAGAAAGAGGCACAAGGTTTGCAGAAAGAAGGGACAGAGGTACAGAAAGAAGCAAGAGAAGTGCAGACAGAAGCCCCAGAGGTGCAGAAAGAGGGATGACGGGTGGAGAAAGAGGCAAGAGAAGTGCAGAAAGAAGCAACAGAGATGCAAAAAGGGGGAACAGGGGTGGAGAAAGTGGCAATTGGGGTGCAGAAAGAAGCAAGAGAGGTGCAGAAAGAAACAAAAGAAGAGCAAAAAGACGGAATAGAGGTGCATAAAGAGGCAAGAGGGGTGCAGAAAGAGGGAAGAGGGGTGCAGAAAGAAGCACAAGTGGTGCAGAAAGCAGCAAAAAGGTGCAGAAAAAAGCAAGAGTAGTGCAGAAAGAAAAAACAGGGGTGAAGAAAGAGGGAAGAGGGGTGGAGAAAGAGGCAAGGGGGTGCAGAAAGAAGCTAGAGAGCTACAGAAAGAAAAAAGAAGTGCAGAAAGAAGGCATAGAGGTGCAGAAAGAGGCAAAAGGCGTGCAGAAAGAAGCGAGAGGTGCAGAAAGAAACAAAAGAAGTGCAGAAAGAAGGAACAGAGGTGCAGAAAGAGACAAGAGGGGTGCAGAAAGAAACAAAAGAAGTGCAGAAAAAAGCAACAGAGGTGCAGAAAGAGGAAAGAGGGGTACAGAAAGGGGGAAGAGGGGTGCAGAAAGAGGCACAAGGGGTGCAGAAAGAAGGGACAGAGGTGCAGAAAGAAGCAAGAGACGTGCATAAAGAAGCAACAGAGGTTCAGAAAGAGGGATGAGGGGTGGAGAAAGAGGCAAGAGAAGTGCAGAAAGAAGCAACAGAGATGCAAACAGGGGGAACAGGGGTGGAGAGAGTGGCATGAGGGGTGCAGAAAGAAGCAAGAGAGGTGCAGAAAGAGGGACGAGGGGTGCATAATGAGGCACGAAGGGTGCAGAAAGAAGCAAGAGAGGTGCAGAAAGAAGCAAGAGAAGTGCATAAAGAAGCAAGAGAAGTGCATAAAGAAGCAACAGAGATGCAGAAAGGGGGAAGTGGGGTGGAGAAAGAGGCAAGAGGGATACAGAAAGAAGCAAGAGAGTTGCAGAAAGAAACAAAAGAAGTGCAGAAAGAAGTAACAGAGGTGCAGAAAGAGGCAAGAGGGGAGCAGAAAGAGGGGAAAAGGGTGCAGAAATGGGCCCAAGGGTTGCAGAAAGAAGGGACAGAGGTGCAGAAAGAAGCAAGAGAAGTGCAGAAAGAAGCAACAGAGGTGCAGAAAGAGGGATGAGGGGTGGAGAAAGAGGCAAGAGAAGTGCAGAAAGAAGGGACAGAGGTGCAGAAACAAACAAAAGAAGAGAAGAAAGAAGGAACAGAGGTGCAGAAAGAGCCAAGAGAGGTGCAGAAAGAGGGAAGAGGTATGTAGAAAGAAGCACGAGTGGTGCAGAAAGACACAAGAGAGGTGCAGAAAGAAGCAAGAGTAGTGCAGAAAGAAGCAACAGAGGTTCAAAAAGAGGCAAGAGGGGTGCAAAAAGAAGGAAGATTTATTTTATTTATTTATTTAAGAGTTTTATATAGCGCTAGCTAGACCCGGAGTTATCAGAGCGCTTTACAACATATATCGTGAGGCAATTAGTTACACAGTATTACATAGACAGCATTGTCTTGTGACAAATCTTGTTCCAGCGGTCTTTGGCACAAGTCACAAAGGAACAGGCGAAAGTCTTCTTATTGCGGTGTCTAGTTTCTGCGCTTAGCAAGGTTCATTTGGTGAAGGGGCTCTGTCACATTGTGAGGCATCTCTCTTCGGGTGAGATCGGTTGAGGAAAAGGTCTTTGAGCTGGCTTTTGAAGTTTATGAAGGAGGGGTTGGTCCTGATGTGAACTGGGATGGAGTTCCAGATTTTAAGCGCATTTCCCGAGAAGGAGCGAGACAGGATTTTTTGTTTGCGGGCTTTCGGCGGAATGAGAAGAAGGGTATTGGTGCTCCTGAGGTTCCTCGTTTGTCCTGCCTTTTTGAGTTTGGAAGCCAGGTAGGCCGGTTTTCCGGTGTGAAGAGCTTTGTGTGTGAGACTGGCAGTTCTGAAGTTGGCACGCATTTCGATTAGGAGCCATTTTAGTTCTCTTAGAGAGGGAGAAATGTGGTCGTATTTCTTTGCTCCTGTGATTATCCTAGAAGCTGCATTTAGGGTTACTCGGAGGGGAGCTAAGTGATATTTTGCCGTTCCCGTGAGAGTTGTGTTCCCGTAGTCCAATCTGGACAGCACCAGGGATTGAGTGGCCAGTTTAAGGTCGTTGGGGGGGATGAAGGGTTTTATTTTGTTGAGTAATTTTAGCTTCAGCAATGCGCTCTTTGCTGTGTTCTTGATATGTTTGTCCATGTTTAGGCTTGGGTCCAGGGTGATACCCAGGGATTTTACAGAGTCTGCCAGGGTGAGCTTGCAGTTAAGAGTGTCAATGGATTTTAGCCATTCTGTGACTAGTGGGGTCTGCTCCTTGTTGGAAATTAAAAGGATTTCCGTTTTGTCTTGGTTGAGCTTAAGGTGGTTGTGGGATAACCAGTGTTGGACTTCTCGTAGGGTGTTGTTTAGTTTCTGTATGTCTCCTATTGAGGATGTTTCTAGTTAAATCTGGGTATCATCTGCATAGAGGTGGAAGGGGATGTTGGCTTTTTTGAGTATGGAGGCGAGGGCTCCATGTAGATGTTAAACAGTGATGGGGAGAGAACTGATCCTTGTGGGACTCCCCTGGTTATGGGGAGAAGGTCAGACGTGAAGTTGTTAATTTTTATTCTTTGTGAGCGGTTCTGAAGGAAGGAGGTAAACCATGGTAGGACCACCTCGTCTGCACCAATTATTTCTAGGAGTGCATTTATGAGCAGATTGTGGTCAACCGTGTCAAAGGCTGCCGATAGGTCAAGGAGTATGAGTAGGCAGCCACGGTCTGCATCAAGTGATTTGTAGACGTCATCTAAGATGTTCAGGATCACTGTCTCTGTGCTGCAGCCTTTTCTGAAGCCAGATTGGTGAGTGTCCAGAATATTGTTGCTGTCAATGTGTTGGTTAATTTGAAGGAGAACACACCTTTCCAGGATTTTGGATAGGAGAGGGAGATTGGAAACCGGCCTGAAGTTGTTGGGGTTGCTTGGGTCCGAGCCCATTTTTTTTAATAATGGTGTGACTTGGCCCATCTTTAGACAGTCTGACATGATTCCAGTACTCAGGGAGCTATTTATGATCTGGGTCCAGAGGGGGGCTAGGGTGAGGTTGAGTTTTTTTGCCAGTTGGATGGGAATCGGACCCGCTATGTGTGAGGAAATTTTGGACCTGATAATCATTTCCGTGATGTCTGCTTCGGAGATGGGGTTGAATGTCTTCCGCTGCACGGATGGTGCGGGGGGGGTTGTTTCCTTCATTGCTGGGATGCAGGTTGTCGTTAGCTGCCAGGAGGTGGTCACCAATGGAGCGTTCGATCTTGGTGATTTTATCATGAAAGAAATTAGCAAAGGTGTCCCATAGTTCTTTGGAGGCCTGTATGGTTGATGTGGGAGGTTTGGCTGTTTGTTGTTTGATTAGATTGAAGAGTTCTTTTGGACGATTTTTCTGGTTGTCTAGTCCACTACGGAAGAAGGTCGATTTTTCGTTCTTAATGTGCTTATTGTATTTCCTGCGTTCTGATTTGAGTTGGTCAAGGTGGGTCAAGGATGGGTTGTTCCTCCAAAGTCTTCCTCCCGCTCTGAGGTGTCTTCTTTCAGAGTTTAGGTCTGTATTAAACCAGGCTCTCGATGGGATGTTCCTGACTCTTTTTTGCTTCAAGGGGGCTATTTGGTCTAGTATGGTTGTCATTGTTGTGTTGTAGTGTGTAGTGAGCTCAGTCGCCAATAGGTCGTTCGAGTTGGGGGGGAGTTGTGTTCTTACCCTTTCTTCCAGGTCAGCAAGGGGAATCTGTTTTAGATTTCTTGCCCAATGAAGGGAATCCTGTGGATGGGTAAGGCAGTGGGTCAGATGGTTAATGTGAAATAGAATGATGTGGTGGTCTGACCAGTCGAAAGGGAGGATATGGTCAATAGTAACTGTATCTTCCTGAGCTATAATGGCATCCAGGATTGAGCCTCTATTATGCGTTTGCTCTGTGCAGTGTTGGGTAAGGTTATTATTGAGAAGAAGATCGTTTAGGGATTGGATCAGAGTGTTATTTGCATCATTCCAGTGTAGGTTGAGGTCCCCTAATATTATGTTGTCGGAGTCTAGGAGAGAGCAGTGTGATATCAGGTCAGAGAGGTGCTCTCCGAAAGAGGGAATGTTGCCTGGCGGGTGGTAGAGGAGATGGCAGTGAATCGTTTTGTTGTCCTTCGTCTTAATGGTGGAGGACAGATATTCAAATGTTTTGTAGGAGAGGGAGTCGATTTCGGTTATAGAGATGTTGCTCTTGTGGATGATTGCAATACCCCCGCCACAGTGGTTCTTTCTGTCTTTGTTTATGATTGAGAACCCGGGGGGCACAAGCATGTCAAAGATAGGTAAGGAGGATTCATTCAGCCAAGTTTCTGTGATGAACGCGATGTCAATGTCATGAGTTGGGATGGTTTCCGCCAGTTCTGTCGCATGTTTGGTCGCAGATCTGCAGTTTATAAGCATGCAGTGGGTCGTTGTCTTGTTGTCAGGTTTCTTTGGAGGCGGGGCCATGTGGATGTTCGTGAGGAGGGCCGGTGGCCTCTCCGTTCTAGGTGTGGTGTGATCTCTCCCATAACCTGAGATTACCTGGATCGTGTAGTTGGGGATGTTAGTTGTGGAGGAGTCGCAGGAGTTGGCAAGAACAGTCGCCTCTTCCATTGACATTGCAGCACTTGTTCTTTTGGGTCTCTGTGGCTGATTAATGAGGGGGATTGAGATCCAGTTGTGAGTCCGTGGATTGTGGGGGCTTGGGTGTTTTTTGTTGGGGACAGTAGGAGGGGAGTGTAGGCATTGGATAGGCTCCAGATGTGTGGTGATGTTCGACAGTATTTTGCTTAGGCCCTGTGTTATGATCTCTATTTGGCTTTCCACCGAGAGAGTCCTACAGACATATTCAGTGAGTCAGGAGAGTTTAGATTCAAGATGTCTTGTGAGGGATAGTCTAGGGGTGGTGTGAGCCTGTCGGTGAGAGGGTGAGTTATTATATCATTGGCACCTATATTGCTCCTGTGGTTGGCCGAGGGCATGTGGTGGGAGTACTCTTGTTGCGTTTTAAATAACGGTTTATTGCGTACTGTTGCATGGTGAGAGTTGAGAGACTTTTAACGTGTGTCGGTTCCCCTGGTTGTCAGTAAGGACGAATTTCTGGGAAGGGGAGGGGAGGGGAAGGTGTCTGTGGGGGGACGGTGAGTGATAGAAGAGACACATCTCGGGGATGCTCTGGTTGGGAGGGTGGCGTTAGAAGAGACAAATCTCGGAGATGCTCTGGTTGGAAGGGTGGCGTCGGAGGGAGTGAGATTAGCTTCGGTGGAGTGCATCTGGAGATTGCTTTGTGAATTTGCATGAGGGGATGGAAGGTTAGGGGAAAGGGGGATCAGGGGTAGGGAGTTGAGTAAGTGATTAAATTGTAAGTGAGTGATGGCATTCCGTAGAGTGTGGAATAGGGAGTCAAATGAGTCTAGGTTGGTGTTGTTGGCTTGAATCAGGACTATACCGTTGCTGTAGATGGTGGCAGAGGTGTTGCCGCTGCGCGAAGGATGTTTCTCATTAGAGATTGTCAGTTTGCAGCTGAGAGGGGTGCTAGTTGTTTTGGATATGTGGAGGTGGGATCTAAGTATGGTGTTCTATTTCCCGGCTCGTTGGGTGTGGAAGATGAGATCTATTTTCTTTTGGCCTTTGGAGGAGCAGTGGTATATATCAGTGATGAGAGTTTTCGGGAGTTGTCTAATCAACCTATGTTTGAAGTTTCTTTTTGCTTTGAGTGAGAGATTAGGTGGGAAGATGATGGAGAAAGAGTTAGGGCCGTGGGTTTTCAAGCATTTCGTAGAGGGGCGGAGGGAGGTAGATGGGTCGAGAGGCATCTTGCCTCAGTGGGTGTCTTGATGTTGTTTGCGCACAATTGAACAAGTTTCCACTAGGAGATCTCAGCTAGGGGGGTCTCCCCAGGGTGATAGGGTGGAGCAGCCGCAGGGGGACGGATCTCCGTCTTGCTGGTGCCTGGCCGGCGATGTAGCAAGTCTTGTTTCGTAGCAGGAACAACTTGTCAGGCCTGGTGAGTAGAGATCAACAGAAAAGAACTCTTTCTCACTCTAGACTGAATTCTGTTGGCATTCTAGGAAACGTACGGGTGTATGCCTGGGGTTATGATAGGATCCGATCCGGCGTTGTAGCAAGTCGTGTTTCGCAGCGGGCACAACTGTCAGGCCTGGTGAGTAGAGATCGACAAAGAACTCCTTCTCACTCTAGGCTGAATTCTGTTGGCATGCTAGGAAACGGACTGGTGTATGCCTTGGATTATGGTAGGATTTTCACAGATTTGTGATCCCATATCCCAGATCCCTTTTTGGGTTCTCCTTCATGGCGGTCATCATGCGTCTCAAATCCTGCCAGGTCCCCATGGGAGATTTTCATTTCAGTTCTTATGGTAGGATTTTCACAGATTCGTGATCCCATATCCCAGATCCCTTTTTGGGTGCTCCTTCATGGCGGCCATCATGCGTCTCAAATCCTGCCAGGTCCCCATGGGAGATTTTCGTTTCAGTTTTTGGACATCGACTATGGAGACACGAAGGCTTCAGTGGTGAGGTCTGCGTCAAGAGCAGTATACAGCTTGGGGATCGAAATAGATACCAGAGTTCCTCATACTGTTTTCCCTTGTTTACATGCCTAGCCGGATTTTTGAGATTAGCCCAGCGCTCGTGGGCTCGAGGGGGCAAGCATATTTCTTACTTGTGGGTCGTAGCTTGAACATGAACTGTGTCGTGCCTGTACCGCTTCGGGATATTGGCTATTTTGTCCCCTCGTAGTTAGAATAGTCGCATGTGAGCCAGCTGTGGGGCATACGCTGATGATTCTGCCCCAGTGACAACCAGAGAAGTCTCATAGACATTTTGGTGTCTGCCAGGCGGTTCGTTTGATGCTTTTATAGATAGGAGATGATCGGATAAAAGGCTGAGCTCCAAGGGAGTTGTATGGGGGTTATAGAGGGCACCAGCACTTTGTGGGCTACACTAATGGGAACCTGGAATTGTTGGTGAAGTGACCCTTGGCATGGTGTAATAGAGAAGGCTTGAACCGCTCTCTCTGTTGCAGCAGTATCAAATGGCCATGACTCTGATTGAATATACTGAGATCTGAGTCACGGGCACCATCTTAGGGGCAGGCAGTGCTCTCTTGAAGATCGTCTTGGCGGTGAAATTGGCCTTACAAAGAAGTGCTCCTTCTTGTCATCAGGCACCACATCGGCAGTAATCCATGAAAGTCAATAGCCAGTTGTAAACGATCCAATCCCTTGTTAAATGCACCAAGATCTAGTGCACGGGCGCCATTTTAAGGACAGGCAATTGCTCCCGTGAGAAACGCTGTGTTGAAAAGATTAGCTTTGCAGTAATTCGCACCTTATACATATCACGCACCACATCAGCTGTAATTCATGGAACTCAATAGCCAGTTGTAAACGATCCTATCCCTTGATCAATACGCCAAGATCTAGTACACGGGCGCCATTTTAAGGTCAGGCACTGCACCCATGAGGAACGCCGTGTTGAAAAGATCGGCTTTGCAGTAACTTGCTCCTTCTAAATATCAGGCACTGCATCATTATTAATTGTTCAGATTATCAGAAGTTTTACCGCGCAGCTCCACAGGAGAAGTTGAGGCGCTCCCCGTATTTCGTAAATAGACGCCATCTTAGGGTCAGGACACTTAAACTAATGATCGCCGCAAATGAAAGTCATTATGCAGAGTTGCAGTATATATTGTACCTTATCAAAGAAAAAATTAGGCCGTTTGGATCCGTAGTCGGTCCCAGCAACTCCGGTGTTCCGGCATGCAGACTCTGAGCGCAACAAAGAGACTGGATCACGCAGCCATCGGCAGTATGTCTCCGTTCAGGACATCTCCGGCAGTATGTCTCCGTACATCTTCCACGTCTGGAGTCGGCTCGGTCCACTCGGCCATACGACAAGGTGGGAACCAAGGACGACCCGGTCTCAGCTTCAAGCTCCTCAGCGGAGCCACCGTACCCACAGGGCACTCCATATGGCTGCGGGGGAGTCCTGCCCCAGTGACCACCGTGACGGGTCAGCGGACTTCGGGCCACCCCGTATCCGAATCCGGCATCCAAGTAAGGTCTCCGTTACACAGGTAGCATCACCTTCAGTTCCGGTCTAGATGGTGGGAAGATGGTGGGTGGATGGAACGGGCAATCAGGGATATTTTTCAAAAAGAGATCCCAGCCCTCCGGAGTTCACAGAGCAGCTCCCTATCCATCGGCCATCTTGGCGTGTAGAAAGAAGCAAGAGATGTGCAGCAAGAAACAAAAGAAGTGCAGAAAGAAGAAACAGAGGTGCAGAAAGAGGCAACAGGTGTGAAGAAAGAGGGAAGAGGAGTGGTGAAAGAGGCTGGGGGTGCAGAAAGAAGCCAGAGAGCTGCAGAAATAAACAAAAGAAGTGCAGAAAGAATGAACAGAGGTGCAGAAAGAGGCAAGAGGAGTGCAGAAAGAGGGAAGAGGGGTGCAGACAGAGGCACGATGGGTGCAGAAAGAGGCATAAGGGGTGCAGAAAGAAGCAAGAGGTGCAGAAAGAAACAAAAGAAGTGCAGAAAGAAGGAACGGAGGTGCAGAAAGAGGCAAGAGGGGTGCAGAAAGAAACAAAAGAAGTGCAGAAAGAAGCAACAGAGGTGCAGAAAGAGGCAAGAGGAGTGCAGAAAGAGGGAAGAGGGGTGCAGAAAGAGGCATGAGGGGTGCAGAAAGAAGCAAGGGAGGTACAGAAAGAAGCAAGAGTAGTGCAGAAAGAAGCAACAAAGGTGCAGAAAGAGGCAAGAGGGGTGCAAAAAGAGGGAAGAGGGGTGCAGAAAGAGGAACAAGGGGTACAGAAAGAAGCAAGAGATGTGCAGCAAGAAACAAAAGAAGTGCAGAAAGAAGGAACAGAGGTGCAGAAAGAGGCAACAGGGGTGAAGAAAGAGGGAAGAGGGGTGGAGAAAGAGGCAAGGCAGTGCAGAAAGAAGCGAGAGAGTTGCAGAAAGAAACAAAAGACGTGCAGAAAGAAGGAATAGAGGTGCAGAAAGAGGCAAGAGGGGTGCAGAAAGAGGCAAAAGGGATGCAGAAAGAAGCAAGAGGTGCAGAAAGAAACAAAAGAAGTGCAGAAAGAAGGAACAGAGGTACAGAAAGAGGCAAGAGGGGTGCAGAAAGAAACAAAATAAGTGCAGAAAGAAGCAACAGAGGTGCTGAAAGAGGCAAGAGGAGTGCAGAAAGAAGGATGAGGGGTGCAGAAAGAGGCACGCACGGTGCAGAAAGAAGCAAGAGAGATGCAGAATGAAGCAAGAGAAATGCAGAAAGAAGCAACAGAGATCCAGAAAGGGGGAAGTGGTGTGGAGAAAGAGGAAGAGGTATACAGAAAGAAACAAGAGAGGTGCAGAAAGAAACAAAAGAAGTG
This sequence comes from Calotriton arnoldi, assembly GCA_963921515.1. NCBI lineage: Eukaryota > Metazoa > Chordata > Amphibia > Caudata > Salamandridae > Calotriton > Calotriton arnoldi. The sequence continues at coordinate 667,969 of CAWUFW010009316.1, read as the reverse complement.
CAGCAAGAAGGAACAGAGGAGCAGAAAGAGTCAAGAGGGGTGCAGATGGAGTGAAAAGGGTGCAGAAAGAGGCACAAGGGTTGCAGAAAGAAGGGACAGAGGTGCAGAAAGAAGCAAGAGAAGTGCAGAAGGAAGCAACATAGGTTCAGAAAGAGAGATGAGGGGTGGAGAAAGAGGCAAGAGAAGTGTAGAAAGAAGCAACAGAGATGCAAAAAGAGGGAACAGGGGTGAGAGAGTGGCAAGAGGGGTGCAGAAAGAAGCAAGAGAGGTGCAGAAAGAAACAAAAGAAGTGCAGAAAGAAGTAACAGAGGTGCAGAAATAGGCAAGAGGAGTGCAGAAGTGATGAGGGGTGCAGAAAGAGGCACGAGGGGTGCAGAAAGAAGGGACAGAGGTACAGAAAGAAACAAAAGAAGGGCAGAAAGAAGTAACAGAGGTGCATAAAGAGGCAAGAGGGGTGCAGAAAGAGGGAAGAGGGGTACAGGAAGAAGCACAACTGGTGCAGAAAGAAGCAAAGAGGTACAGAAAGAAGCAAGAGTAGTGCAGAAAGAAGCAACAGAGGTGCAGAAAGAGGCAAGAGGGGTGCAAAAAGAGGGAAGAGGGGTGCAGAAAGAGGAACAAGGGGTACAGAAAGAAGCAAGAGATGTGCAGCAAGAAACAAAAGAAGTGCAGAAAGAAGGAACAGAGGTGCAGAAAGAGGCAACAGGGGTGAAGAAAGAGGGAAGAGGGGTGGAGAAAGAGGCAAGGGGGTGCAGAAAGAAGCGAAAGAGCTGTAGAAAGAAACAAAAGACGTGCAGAAAGAAGGAATAGAGGTGCAGAAAGAGGCAAGAGGGGTGCAGAAAGAGGCAAAAGGGATGCAGAAAGAAGCAAGAGGTTCTGAAAGAAATAAAAGTGCAGAAAGAAGGAATAGAGGTACAGAAAGAGGCAAGAGGGGTGCAGAAAGAAGCAACAGAGGTGCTGAAAGAGGCAAGAGGAGTGCAGAAAGAAGGATGAGGGGTGCAGAAAGAGGCACGCACGGTGCAGAAAGAAGCAAAAGAGATGCAGAATGAAGCAAGAGAAATGCAGAAAGAAGCAACAGAGATCCAGAAAGGGGGAAGTGGTGTGGAGAAAGAGGGAAGAGGTATACAGAAAGAAACAAGAGAGGTGCAGAAAGAAACAAAAGAAGTGCAGCAAGAAGGAACAGAGGAGCAGAAAGAGTCAAGAGGGGTGCAGATGGAGTGAAAAGGGGTGCAGAAAGAGGCACAAGGGTTGCAGAAAGAAGGGACAGAGGTGCAGAAAGAAGCAAGAGAAGTGCAGAAGGAAGCAACATAGGTTCAGAAAGAGAGATGAGGGGTGGAGAAAGAGGCAAGAGAAGTGTAGAAAGAAGCAACAGAGATGCAAAAAGAGGGAACAGGGGTGAGAGAGTGGCAAGAGGGGTGCAGAAAGAAGCAAGAGAGGTGCAGAAAGAAACAAAAGAAGTGCAGAAAGAAGTAACAGAGGTGCAGAAATAGGCAAGAGGAGTGCAGAAGTGATGAGGGGTGCAGAAAGAGGCACGAAAGGTGCAGAAAGAAGAGCAAGAGAGGTGCAAAAAGAAGCAAGAGAAGTGCATAAAGAAGCAACAGAGATGCAGAAAGGGGGAAGTCGGGTGGAGAAAGAGGCAAGAGGGATACAGAAAGACGCAAGAGAGTTGCAGAAAGAAGTACAGAAAGAAGTAACAGAGGTGCAGAAAGAGGCAAGTGGGGAGCAGAAAGAGGGAAAAGGGGTGCAGAAAGAGGCACAAGGGTTGCAGAAAGAAGGGACAGAGGTGCATAAAGAAGCAAGAGAAGTGTAGAAAGAAGTAACAGAGGTGCAGAAAGAGGGATGAGGGGTGGAGAAAGAGGCAAGAGAAGTGCTGAAAGAAGCAATAGAGATGCAAAAACGGGGAACAGGGTTGGAGAAAGTGGCAAGAGTGGTGCAGAAAGAAGCAAGAGTGGTGCAGAAAGAAACAAAAGAAGAGCAGAAAGAAGGAACAGAGGTACATAAAGAGGCAAGAGGGGTGCAGAAAGAGGGAAGAGGGGTGCAGAAAGAAGCACAAGTCGTGCAGAAAGAAGCAAAGAGGTGCAGAAAGAAGCAAGAGTAGTGCAGAAAGAAGCAACAGAGGTGCAGAAAGAGGCAAGAGGGGTGCAAAAAGAGGGAAGAGGTGTGCAGAAAGAGGAACGAGGGGTGCAGAAAGAAGCAAGAGATGTGCAGCAAGAAACAAAAGAAGTGCAGAAAGAAGGAACAGAGGTGCAGAAAGAGGCAACAGGGGTGAAGAAAGAGGGAAGATGGGTGGAGAAAGAGGCAAGGGGAGCAAAAAGAAGCGAGAGAGCTGCAGAAAGAAACAAAAGAAGTACAGAAAGATGGAACAGAGGTACAGAAAGAGGCAAGAGGGGTGCAAAAAGAGGGAAGAGGGGTGCAGAAAGAGGAACGAGGGGTGCAGAAAGAAGCAAGAGATGTGCAGCAAGAAACAAAAGAAGTGCAGAAAGAAGGAACAGAGGTGCAGAAAGAGGCAACAGGGGTGAAGAAAGAGGGAAGAGGGGTGCAGAAAGAGGAAAAGGGGTGCAGAAAGAAGCGAGAGGTGCAGAAAGAAACAAAAGAAGTGCAGAAAGATGGAACAGAGGTACAGAAAGAGGCAAGAAGGGTGCAGAAAGAAGCAAAATAAGTGAAGAAAGAAGCAACAGAGGTGCAGAAAGAGGCAAGAGGAGTGCAGAAAGAAGGAACAGAGGTGCAGAAAGAGGCAAGAGGGGTACAGAAAGGGGGAATAGGGGTGTGAAAGAGGCATGAGGGGTACAGAAAGAAGCAACAGAGATGCAGAAAGGGGAGGTGGTGTGGAAAAAGAGGCAAGAGGTATACAGAAAGAAAGAAGAGAGGTGCAGAAAGAAACACAAGAAGTGCAGAAAGAAGGAACAGAGGTGCAGAAAGAGGCAAGAGGGGTGCAGAAAGGGGGAATAGGGGTGTGAAAGAGGCAATAGGGGTGCAGAAAGAAGGAAGATGTGTGCAGAAAGAAGCAAGAGAGTTGCAGAAATAAACAAAAGAAGTGCAGAAAGAAGGAACAGAGGTGCAGAAAGAGGCAAGAGGGGTACATAAGTAGTGAAAAGGGGTGCAGAAAGAGGCACAAGGGTTGCAGAAAGAAGGGAGAGAGGTGCAGAAAGAAGCAAGAGAAGTGCAGAAGGAAGCAACAGAGGTTCAGAAAGAGAGATGAGGGGTGGAGAAAGAGGCAAGAGAAGTGCAGAAAGAAGCAACAGAGATGCAAAAAGGGGGAACAGGGGTGGAGAAAGTTGCAAGAGGTGTGCTGAAAGAAGCAAGAGAGGTGCAGAAAGAAACAAAAGAAGAGCAGAAAGAAGGAACAGAGGTGCAGAAAGAGGCAAGAGGGGTGAAGAAAGAGGGAAGAGGGGTGCAGAAAGAGGAAAAGGGGTGCAGAAAGAAGCACGAGGTGCAGAAAGAAACAAAAGAAGTGCAGAAAGATGGAACAGAGGTACAGAAAGAGGCAAGAGGGGTGCAGAAAGAAGCAAAATAAGTGAAGAAAGAAGCAACAGAGGTGCAGAAAGAGGCAAGAGGAGTGCAGAAAGAAGGAACAGAGATGCAGAAAGAGGCAAGAGGGGTACAGAAAGGGGGAATAGGGGTGTGAAAGAGGCATGAGGGGTACAGAAAGAAGCAAGAGAAATGCAGAAAGAAGCAACAGAGATGCAGAAAGGGGAGGTGGTGTGGAAAAAGAGGCAAGAGGTATACAGAAAGAAAGAAGAGAGGTGCAGAAAGAAACAAAAGAAGTGCAGAAAGAAGGAACAGAGGTGCAGAAATAAACAAAAGAAGTGCAGAAAGAAGGAACAGAGGTGCAGAAAGAGGCAAGAGGGGTACATAAGTAGTGAAAAGGGGTGCAGAAAGAGGCACAAGGGTTTCAGAAAGAAGGGAGAGAGGTGCAGAAAGAAGCAAGAGAAGTGCAGAAGGAAGCAACAGAGGTTCAGAAAGAGAGATGAGGGGTGGAGAAAGAGGCAAGAGAAGTGCAGAAAGAAGCAACAGAGATGCAAAAAGGGGGAACAGGGGTGGAGAAAGTTGCAAGAGGGGTGCAGAAAGAAGCAAGAGAGGTGCAGAAAGAAACAAAAGAAGAGCAGAAAGAAGGAACAGAGGTGCAGAAAGAGGCAAGAGGGGTGCAGAAAGAGGGAAGAGGGGTGCAGAAAGAAGCACAAGTGGTGCAGAAAGAAGCAAAGAGGTGCAGAAAGAAGCAAAAGTAGTGCAGAAAGAAGCAACAGAGGTGCAGAAAGAGGCAAGAGGGGTGCAAAAAGAGGGAAGAGGGGTGCTTAAAGAGGAACGAGGGGTGCAGAAAGAAGCAAGAGGTGTGCAGCAAGAAACAAAATAAGTGCAGAAAGAAGGAACAGAGGTGCAGAAAGAGGCAACAGGGGTGAAGAAAGAGGGAAGAAGGGTGAGAAAGAGGCAAGGATAGGTGCAGAAAGAAGCAAGACAGCTGCAGAAGGAAACAAAAGAAGTGCAGAAAGAAGGAATAGAGGTGCAGAAAGAGGCAAGAGGGGTGCAGAAAGAGCCAAAAGGGTTGCAGAAAGAGGCAAAAGGGGTGAAGAAAGAAACAAAAGAAGTGCAGAAAGAAGGAACAGAGGTACAGAAAGAGGCAAGAGGGGTGCAGAAAGAAACAAAATAGGTGCAGAAAGAAGCAACAGAGTTTCAGAAAGAGGCAAGAGGAGTGCAGAAAGAGGGATGAGGGGTACAGAAAGAGGCACGCAGGGTGCAGAAAGAAGCAATAGAGATGCAGAATGAAGCAAGAGAAATGCAGAAAGAAGCAACAGAGATGCAGAAAGGGGGAAGTGGTGTGGAGAAAGAGGCAAGAGGTATACAGAAACAAGAGAGGTGCAGAAACAAACAAAAGAAGTGCAGAAAGAAGGAACAGAGGAGCAGAAAGAGTCAAGAGGGGTGCAGAAAGGGGAATAGGGGTGTGAAAGAGGCATGAGGGGTGCAGAAAGAAGCAAGAGGTGTGCAGAAATAAGCATGAGAGTTGCAGAAATAAACAAAATAAGTGCAGAAAGAAGGAACAGAGGTGCAGAAAGAGGCAAGAGGGGTACAGAAGGAGTGAAAAGGGGTGCAGAAAGAGGCACAAGGGTTGCAGAAAGAAGGGACAGAGGTGCAGAAAGAAGCAAGAGAAGTGCAGAAGGAAGCAACAGAGGTTCAGAAAGAGAGATGAGGGGTGGAGAAAGAGGCAAGAGGTAAGAGAAGTGTAGAAAGAAGCAACAGAGATGCAAAAAGGGGGAACATGGGTGAGAGAGTGGCAAGAGGGGTGCAGAAAGAAGCAAGAGAGGTGCAGAAAGAAACAAAAGAAGTGCAGAAAGAAGCAACAGAGGTGCAGAAAGAGACAAGATGAGTGCCCAAGTGACGAGGGGTGCAGAAAGAGGCACGAGGGGTGCAGAAAGAAGGGACAGAGGTACAGAAAGAAGCAAGAGAAGTGCAGAAAGAAGCAACAGAGGTGCAGAAAGAGGGATGAGGGGTGGAGAAAGAGGCAAGAGAAGTGCTGAAAGAAGCAACAGAGATGCAAAAACAGGGAACAGGGTTGGAGATAGTGGCAAGAGGGGTGCAGAAAGAAACAAAAGAAGAGAAGAAAGAAGGAACAGAGGTGCAGAAAGAGCCAAGAGGGGTGCAGAAAGAGAGAAGAGGGATGCAGAAAGAGGCACGAGGGGTGTAGAAAGAAGCAAGGGAGGTACAGAAAGAAGCAAGAGAAGTGCAGAAAGAAGCAACAGAGATGCAGAAAGGGGGAAGAGGGGTGCAAAAATAGGGAAGAAGGGTGTGAAAGAGGCACAAGGGGTGCAGAAAGAAGCAAGAGAGTTGCAGAAATATACAAAAGAAGTGCAGAAAGAAGGAACAGAGGTGCAGAAAGAGGCAAGAGTGGTGCAGAAAGAGGGAAGAGGGGTGCAGAAAGAGGCACAGGGGTTGCAGAAAAAGGGACGGAGTTGCAGAAAGAAGCAAGAGATATGCAGAAAGAACCAACAGAGGTACAGAAAGAGGCCTTGTTGCAAAGTCATCCTGTGCCCCTAACTTTTTGCTGACTGGTACCGGTGGTAACTGACTCTGACTAACCAGGCCCGGAGCCAGTGCTATGCTGAAAGACACTTAGAATACAGTGAAAACACCTACATACAATAGGGTACACTATGGGTTGGGGTACCACTGTTATTGGCATGACCTCCCTGTAAGGCCCTAGTACATAATAGGGCAGGGGGATTAAAACTACCTTTACGTCAGAGGTGCAGAAAGAGGCAAGAGAAGTGCAGAAAGAAGCAACAGAGGTGCCGAAACAGGCAAGAGAGGTTCAGAAAGAAGCAAGTGAAGTGCACAAAGAGGCAAGAGAGGTGCACAAAGAGGCAGCAGAGGTGCAGAAAGAAGGAAGAGAAGTGCAGAAAGAGGCAAGAGAATTGCTGAAAGAATCAACAGAGGAGTAGAAAGAAGAAAGAGAAGTACAGAAAGAGGCAAGTGAGGTGCAGAAAGAAGCAAAAGCAGTGCAGAAATGTGAGAAGTTGGCCTGGTATATGCTGTTCACTAATTAAAGTGGACACCTTGCACCAGGGCAAATCGACTCTTATGGTAGATAGGTTTAAGACAACCTTTTAAAGAAAGCTATCCTAGTGGTAGCTGTGGAGAGCAGCCTTCAGGCTAAGTCTCGAAGGAATGTAAAGCAGCTTGTTTTACCATATAATCTCTTGAATCACCAAATGAAAAGACACCACACAGGTATATATATCAAATATATATGTATTTATTTCTAAATAACTCTCTACTAATCTCTTTATGAGATTAGAAGACAAACATATGCACAAATCAACGTTTCACAATAAGTTAAGCACAAAATATGGCTGGGGCCCTAGGGGCGTACCAGACCATATACTAAGTAAGAGACTTAGGGACAACGACTTGCAGGGAGACAAGGCCTAGGGCCTTCAGAAGTGCTGGGGCCTCACGAAACCACCCAAGGCAGGTAAGTAAAGGACCCACGGGGGACGCGTGCAGTGTAGATACACAGGCGCGGATCGCCGTTGACTTCAATGGGGCAAGTCGCGGTTGGAAATAAAGAGTTTTAGGATACTTCTGTAGAACCTACAAGCAAGTCACTTACAGGGTAAGTCGTTCTAGGGCCCACACCCACAGGAGCACCGTAGTGCTGGAGTTACCTCACCCAGGGAAGCCGGGTGCACAGGTGTCCTTTGGTGTCGGGTCGCGGCGTCGTTTTCAATGGCGACCAAAGAAGACTTGCTGCTTGCGGGAGCTGAAGAAGTGTCCGGTGGAATCCAAGCCTGGATTCTGAAGAAGGATGACCTGAAAGCAGAGGGGACAGTGTTCAAAGTCACTTGGCAGTGACTCGGGGCAAGGAAGATGGATGCCCACCGTCGTCGAGTGATTCAGGTCAGTTGCAGGTGCCTTGACTCTTCAGCCACGTGGTCCAGGAGGCGTCGACGACAACCAGGAGCTGGATTCGGTGTGTCCCTTGACGTCTGCAGCTGACTGCGGTGTCGGCAACTCGATTGGAGCCAACAAGCCTTGGCAACCGCAAGTCTCAAGGAGATGAAGAAAAGTTGATGGCGCAGACCAGCAAGGTCTGTGGAACTCACCCAGCGAGGGTAAGTCAGGGCAGGCCTGGAGCAACCAGGGGAGCCCTTTGGTTTCTTTAAGAAGTCTTCTGGAGACCCACAAGCCAGCGGGCAAGGGATCGCGAAGACACCTCGGGCGGAATCACTCAACAGGGGCCCACGGTCACTCGGGACGGTGTAGGCCTCTGATCTTCGGAGGGATTCCTGCTGGAGGTCGGGACCACACGTGGTCCAAAGCACAGGTTCATAGAACGTTGTGAAGGGGTTGCACTCGACAATAGTGCACGGTACCCAGGGGTCGCGGTTCCTCGTTACTCGTGGGGTCCACTTGCCTCAGCTTCGCTGGGGACTCACGATGGCCTTGGAGAAGTCAGGAAATCTACTTCTTGGGCTGCAGGGACTTCGGACTCCGGCGGGAGCGGCGTAGTTTGCGACCGTCGTTGTCGTTTTTGGTGCCTGCCAAGCAGGGGAGTCACTCCTTGACTCCAAGGGAGATTCTTCTGTCTTCCAAAGGTAGTGGAACGTCGAAGGGCCAGGATTCTTCTGTAGAGCGTCGTCCAGGGGTTATCTGCTTTGCAATGGCAAGGTTCCCCCTCTTATACTAAAAAGAGGGATGGACTAGCTCTATGACCCCACCTATGGGAGGGTCAAGGGAGGGGTGGCTACACCCACTTCCCTTTGTCCAGTTTCACACCAGAGCAGGGGCAGGTAGCCCCTGAGCTGGTTTGAACTGGCATATGCACAGAGGAGCCTTCTGCTCCCCAGTGCAGGACTTCAAAGCACTCTAAGAGTGCACCCACCCAGCCCCAATACACTAAACCCTGTCTGGAAGGTGGTTACACCTCCTTGTGACAGGATGCCTATTGTTGGGCTTCCTCCACTGTGAGTGTTGGTCATCAGCAGGAGGGCAGCCCAGTGTCTGTGACTGGTGGCATCCATTTTGTGATGCCATGGCTCTGCAGGATTCTACCGCGTTTCCACAGCAGGTACATGTCTTATCCCCCTAGAAGGGTGGAATGCTACCCCCGCCGCCAGGATTGGCGGGGGGTAGTATTCCAAGATGTTTGACACCAAACACGACATGTTTTGATGCAGCCATTCCAAAGTTAGCATTTACCGCGAGGATATAATGCACTTAATAGTATATGGTTTAACCAGCATCCACAAACAGCACCAGAGAATAGACTCTGAGAGCTGCAGAGGGGCCCTGCTCAGGCAGAGGCACCCCCTCACATAGAAGCCAAGCACCCTGCCCTCAGGATTGATAGGGCCTGCCTTAGGGGTGACTGATAGGTTTATATGTGTGTGCAGGAGAGATATAGGAAACCTATATCTCAGTGAGGGATGCTAGCACCACCTCACCCAGGCTGCAGTAGCAGGCCTGTGGTGTCAGATTTAGACTGCTTCCCAGGGGTGGCATAATACATGCTGCAGCCCCTGGTAGGCCTGTGAAGTTCCTATGCCCTTGGTACCTAAGGTACCATATACTAGGGACTCATAAGGCACCACAGTATCCAATCACTAGTGCACCTAGAGTGCACTCCATGTCGTTTAGAGAGAGCAGATAGACTGGGGCCCTGAATAGCAGGGTCCCAGTCCAACTAAGTCATAAACCAGCAAAACACCATAAAAAAAGTGGGGGCAACCATATAGTCAGATTCCACCTTCCTACATAACCCCCCCAAACGAAAGGAGATAAGGCTAACCTTGGCCAGTTGAGCCTTTATTGACTAAGTGGCCATATAAGGAAGCACCTGCACTAGCATGGTTGCCCCCTGTCTTATGGTCCACTAAGCAATCCCTCACCCTAAGGGTATGAGAGGGTCTCCACCATGGGGAATCACTACCTGTGGTGTGCTTTGGTAAAGTACCAGGCTGGTGAGGTGTCTGAGTAGGGAAGTGTGGCCCTAGGAATGTTGGCCTCAGCTTTCTCAGCTCACTGGTCACCATGTATGCCTGTCTTTCCATGACTGAGTGGTACTCTGCTCTAAGGGTCAACCTTTGACTGCCTACAGCCGGGGGTTGGGTCCCTTTGGGTGGAACACTGGAGGGACATGGCATGTTTGGAACCTTTTGGTCCCAGGTTTGCCCTTGCCTAACAGAGTCCTTCTGGGGGAGGTCCCTACATAAAGGTATGGAGGATCCCTCAGTGGGTTGAGGAATTTCTACCTGGCTAGGGCTACTAGCCTGGGTGCCCCTAATCTGCTGATGGGGGTTCCTCTGGACAGGGGGCCCTGGGGGGTCCACTGACCTCCCTGACCTCTGCAGCCCTGGGCTGACTGAGGCAGGGTAGAGAGGGGCAGGTTACCTGCTCCAGATTGGGTACCACCTTGTAAGGGTCCTCTGCCATCAGGGGGTGGCCAGGCCAGGCCTGACTACCTCTGTGGCAGTTCCTTCACTAGGGGTAGGGTCAGTTCCCTGTGGAGGCTGACCCTTACCTACTGTCTGGAGGGAAGAAGACTTTTCTTCAACCCTTGTGCTCTCTTCTGGGGGAGAGTGGGCCATTCTTCCAGGCTCCATCTCTCCAAAATCTTGGGCTGGGGCTGTGGCCATCACAGCCCCACTAACCTTTACAGGGACACCCAACATCTTCAGATGGGTTTGGTGTTCAATTTCAGCCCAGGCTGAAATTTCCAGATCATTGCCCATCAGGCAATCTACAGGTAAGGTTGGGGACACTGCCACTCTTTTTGGGCCTGTGACCCCCTCCCAGCTGAGATTGACTATGGCCATGGGGTGATCTGTTCTGACACCATCAATGTTGGTCACCTGGTATTTAAACTCAGGTAAAAGCTGGTGAGGGGGACTAGTTTCCCTGTCACCATGGTGACACTAGCCCCTGTGTCCCTAAATGCCACAGCTTTCTGACCATTAATTATTGGCTCCAGTCTGTACCTGCCCAATGCTGTGGGACCCACGGTAAAGGTGGCAAATCCTATACCACCATCAGAATCTGAGGAGTCTGTTGAGGGGGTCCTGTCTGAACTAGGGCCCACCTCTGTTCCTCTTGCAAAAGCACCTAACTTTTTGGGTGCACTACTCCCAACTGGAGGATTACTACTGGTAGTACCAGGAGGGGTGGTAGTAGTTGTTGGAGGAACATTTTCTTTATTGCCAATCCTGGGACAACTGGGATCAGATTTCCAGTGCCCAGGCTTTTTACAGACATGGCAATAGGGTTTCTTTTCAGGAGAGGAAGGAGTTTGGGACCCACCCCCAGAAGAGGACTTTTGGGGCCCTGTAGTGGACTTATCCTTAGATTTATCCCCACCTTTCTCTTGGGACTTGGTAGAATCTTTCTTGTGGTCACCACCCTGATTCTTAGGCCTTACTCTGGTTCTGACCCATTTGTCTGCCTTCTTTCCCAATTCTTGGGGAGAGGTCAGATCAGAGTCCACCAGGTACTGGTGTAAAAGCTGGTTTTGACAATTATTAAGGATCTGTTCTCTCATCATTAGATTATAAAATCCTTTGAAATCAGTAACCCTACTGCCAACCAGCCAACCCTCCAGAGCCTTGGATGCACAATCTACAAAGTCTGTCCAGTCCTGAGTCTGTGCCTTCTGGGTATCTCTGAACTTCAACCTGTACTCTTCAGTGGTTAAGCCAAACCCATCTATCAGTGCACTCTTCAGGACCTCATAATCATCAGCATCCTCCTCTCTAACAGTGAGGAGCTTGTCTCTTCCTTTATCTGAAAAGGAGAGCCACAAGATTGCTGCCCACTGCTTTTGGGGGACCTGCTGTACTCTACAGGCCCTCTCCATAGCAGTTATCCACTTGTGGATATCATCCCCACTCTGGTAGGGAGGAACAACCTTGCTCAGGTTCCTATGGTCAGGAATATATTCTCTGCCTCTAGGGACACTGTTGCTGCCACCAGGGGGTTCTAACCCCTCTTTCTAGAAGCTCTCTGGATCTCCAGGGCTTCCCTATCCAGGGCCAACTGCTTGGTTCTGAGGGCCACTCTGGCTTCCTCATACTGGAGCAGTTTGCACCTTCTCTCAGAGGAGGTCTCTCTTAAGGAAAAGTATGAGCTCCTCTGCTGGACAAATTCTCTGCCAGAGTGATAAGAGTGGTCAGATTCCCTGGAAGGGGATCTGTGCCTCTCCTCCTCTCTGTCAGTTCTCTTAGGGAGAATTCCTCTGTCCTTTTCAGGCCCCTTGAAGCCTGGCCCTTCAATCACAGAGTCTTGGTCATTCTGATTTTCATCATCTGACCCAGATACTATGACTGACCCACCCACTGATTCAAACCCTTTAGCTCCTAGAGCCAATCTAAGGTCATCTGCTGTCAGCAGATCTATCAGGTGTAGTGTTGAGGGACTCTGTCCTAGTCTCAGGTGTCTGTCAACACACATGGCTCTCAAGTCAGAGAAAGCCATGTCCTTATACTGAGGCTGAGTGGATCCACTGGGTCCACCCTTTAAGGACATTCTAGTGTTGTGCAGTGTTGTACTACCTACACTAGTTTGTGGCCTACTGATCCTAGCTTGAGCGGTGGAAAGGGTGTGCTATCCCTTGGCACACAGCTCTAAGTTCAGTAGAACTTATTGATACTAAGCTTGACTTTATATGTACCTTGAGTACCTATAATGGTTTTCAGTTAGTAATTCAAATAGAGATTTTCTGGTAAAACAATGGCAAGCTGGAATCCCACACGCTGCCCACCAATGTGAGAAGTTGGCCTGGTATATGCTGTTCACTAATTAAAGTGGACACCTTGCACCAGGGCAAATCGACTCTTATGGTAGATAGGTTTAAGACAACCTTTTAAAGAAAGCTATCCTAGTGGTAGCTGTGGAGAGCAGCCTTCAGGCTAAGTCTCGGAGGAATGTAAAGCAGCTTGTTTTACCATATAATCTCTTGAATCACCAAATGAAAAGACACCACACAGGTATATATATCAAATATATATGTATTTATTTCTAAATAACTCTCTACTAATCTCTTTATGAGATTAGAAGACAAACATATGCACAAATCAACGTTTCACAATAAGTTAAGCACAAAATATGGCTGGGGCCCTAGGGGCGTACCAGACCATATACTAAGTAAGAGACTTAGGGACAACGACTTGCAGGGAGACAAGGCCTAGGGCCTTCAGAAGTGCTGGGGCCTCACGAAACCACCCAAGGCAGGTAAGTAAAGGACCCACAGGGGACGCGTGCAGTGTAGATACACAGGCGCGGATCGCCGTTGACTTCAATGGGGCAAGTCGCGGTTGGAAATAAAGAGTTTTAGGATACTTCTGTAGAACCTACAAGCAAGTCACTTACAGGGTAAGTCGTTCTAGGGCCCACACCCACAGGAGCACCGTAGTGCTGGAGTTACCTCACCCAGGGAAGCCGGGTGCACAGGTGTCCTTTGGTGTCGGGTCGCGGCGTCGTTTTCAATGGCGACCAAAGAAGACTTGCTGCTTGCGGGAGCTGAAGAAGTGTCCGGTGGAATCCAAGCCTGGATTCTGAAGAAGGATGACCTGAAAGCAGAGGGGACAGTGTTCAAAGTCACTTGGCAGTGACTCGGGGCAAGGAAGATGGATGCCCACCGTCGTCGAGTGATTCAGGTCGGTTGCGGGTGCCTTGACTCTTCAGCCACGTGGTCCAGGAGGCGTCGACGACGACCAGGAGCTGGATTCGGTGTGTCCCTTGACGTCTGCAGCTGACTGCGGTGTCGGCAACTCGATCGGAGCCAACAAGCCTTGGCAGCCGCAAGTCTCGGGGAGATGAAGAAAAGTCGATGGCGCAGACCAGCAAGGTCTGTGGAACTCACCCAGCGAGGGTAAGTCAGGGCAGGCCTGGAGCAACCAGGGGAGCCCTTTGGTTTCTTTAAGAAGTCTTCTGGGGACCCACAAGCCAGCGGGCAAGGGATCGCAAAGACACCTCGGGCGGAATCACTCAACAGGGGCCCACGGTCACTCGGGACGGTGTAGGCCTCTGATCTTCGGAGGGATTCCTGCTGGAGGTCGGGACCACACGTGTTCCAAAGCACAGGTTCGTAGAACGTTGTGAAGGGGTTACACTCGACAATAGTGCACGGTACCCAGGGGTCGTGGTTCCTCGTTACTCGTGGGGTCCACTTGCCTCAGCTTCACTGGGAACTCACAATGGCCTGGGCGAGGTCAGGAAATCTACTTCTTGGGCTGCAGGGACTTCGGACTCCGGCGGGAGCGGCGTAGTTTGCGACCGTCGTTGTCGTTTTTGGTGCCTGCCAAGCAGGGGAGTCACTCCTTGACTCCAAGGGAGATTCTTCTGTCTTCCAAAGGTAGTGGAACATCGAAGGGCCAGGATTCTTCTGTAGAGCGTCGTCCAGGGGTTATCTGCTTTGCAATGGCAAGGTTCCCCTCTTATACTAAAAAGAGGGGATGGACTAGCTCTATGACCCCACCTATGGGAGGGTCAAGGGAGGGGTGGCTACACCCACTTCCCTTTGTCCAGTTTCGCGCCAGAGCAGGGGCAGGTAGCCCCTGAGCTGGTTTGAACTGGCATATGCACAGAGGAGCCTTCTGCTCCCCCAGTGCAGGACTTCAAAGCACTCTAAGAGTGCACCCACCCAGCCCCAATACACTAAACCCTGTCTGGAAGGTGGTTACACCTCCTTGTGACAGGATGCCTATTGTTGGGCTTCCTCCACTGTGAGTGTTGGTCATCAGCAGGAGGGCAGCCCAGTGTCTGTGACTGGTGGCATCCATTTTGTGATGCCATGGCTCTGCAGGATTCTACCGCGTTTCCACAGCAGGTACATGTCTTATCCCTCTAGAAGGGTGGAATGCTACCCCCGCCGCCAGGATTGGCGGGGGTAGTATTCCAAGATGTTTGACACCAAACACGACATGTTTTGATGCAGCCATTCCAAAGTTAGCATTTACCGCGAGGATATAATGCACTTAATAGTATATGGTTTAACCGCATCCACAAACAGCACCAGAGAATAGACTCTGAGAGCTGCAGAGGGGCCCTGCTCAGGCAGAGGCACCCCCTCACATAGAAGCCAAGCACCCTGCCCTCAGGATTGATAGGGCCTGCCTTAGGGGTGACTGATAGGTTTATATGTGTGTGCAGGAGAGATATAGGAAACCTATATCTCAGTGAGGGGTGCTAGCACCACCTCACCCAGGCTGCAGTAGCAGGCCTGTGGTGTCAGATTTAGACTGCTTCCCAGGGGTGGCATAATACATGCTGCAGCCCCTGGTAGGCCTGTGAAGTACCTATGCCCTTGGTACCTAAGGTACCATATACTAGGGACTCATAAGGCACCACAGTATCCAATCACTAGTGCACCTAGAGTGCACTCCATGTCGTTTAGAGAGAGCAGATAGACTGGGGCCCTGAATAGCAGGGTCCCAGTCCAACTAAGTCATAAACCAGCAAAACACCATAAAAAAAGTGGGGGCAACCATATAGTCAGATTCCACCTTCCTACAAGAAAGAACCAACAGAGGAGCAAAAAGAGGCAAGAGGGGTGTAGAAAAATGTAGGAGAGGTGCACAAAGAGGCAAGAGAGGTACAGAAAGAGGCAGGAGGGGTGCAGAAAGAAGGAAGAGAAGTGCAGAAAGAAGCAACAGAGGTGCTGAAAGAGGTGCGAAGGGTGCAGAAAGAGCAAGAGAAGTGCAGAAAGAACCAACAGAGGTACATAAAGAGGCACGAGAGGTGCAGAAACAGGCAGGAAAGGTGCAGAAATGGGTAACAGGGGTGCAGAAAGAGGCAAGAGAAGTTCTGAAACAAGCAAGAAAAGTATAGAAAGAGGCAAGAGAATTGCTGAAAGAAGCAACAGAGGTGTAGAAAGAAGCAAGAGAAGTGCAGAAAGAGGCAAGTGAGGTACAGAAAGAAGCAAGAGCAGTGCAGAAAGAACGAACAGAGGTGCAAAAAGAGGCAAGAGGGGTGCAGAAAGAGGTAGGAGAGGTGCAGAAAGAGGCAATAAAGGTACAGAAACAGGCAGGAGGGGTACAGAAAGAAGGAAGAGAAGTGCAGAAAGAGGCAAGAGAATTGCTGAAAGAAGCAACAGAGATATAGAAAGAAGCAAGAGAAGTGCAGAAAGAGGCAAGAGAATTGCTGAAAGAAGCAATAGAGGTGTAGAAAGAAGCAAGAGAAGTGCAGAAAGAGGCAAGAGAATTGCTGAAAGAAGCAACAGAGGTATGGAAAGAAGCAAGAGAAGTGCAGAAAGAGGTTAGTGAGGTGCAGAAAGAGGCAAGAGAGGTACAAAAGAGACAAGAGCGGTACAGAAAGAGGCAAGGGAAGTACAGAAACAGGCAAGAGAAATGCACAAAGAGGCAAGAGAGGTGCAGAAAGAGAAAAGAGGGTTGCAGAAAGAGGCAAAGGGGTGCAGAAAGAAGCAAGTGAGGTGTAGAAAGAGGCAACAGAGGTGCTCAAAGAGGCAAGAAAGGTACAGAAAGAGGCAGGAGGGGAACAGAAAGAAGCAAGAGAAGTGCAGAAAGAGGCAAGAGAATTGCTGAAAGAAGCAAGAGAGGTATAGAAAGAAGCAAGAGAAGTGTAAAAAAAGGCAAGAGAGGAGCAGAAAGAGCCAAAATAGGTGCAGAAAGAGAAAAGAGGGGTGCAGAAAGAGGCAAGAGGGGTGCAGAAAGAAGCAAGTGAGGTGTAGAAAGAGGCAACAGAGGCGCAGAAAGACGCAAGAGAGGTGCAGAAACAACCAAAACAAGTGCAGAAAGAGGCAAGAGAATTTCTGAAAGAAGCAACAGAGGTGTGGAAAGAAACAAGAGAAGTGCAGAAGGCAAGAGAGGTGCAGAAAATGGCAAGAGAACAGCAGAAAGAGGCAAGAGGGATGCAAAAAAGGGAAGAAGGGTGCAGAGAAGAGCAAGAGAGGTGCAGAAAGAAGCAAGAGAAGTACAGAAAGAGGCAAGAGAGGTGCAGAAAGAGGCCAGAGTGGGACAGAAAGAGGCAAGGGAAGTTCAGAAACAGGCAAGAGAAATGCACAAAGAGGCAAGAGAGGAGCAGAAAGAGGCAAAAGAGGTGTAGAAAGAAGCAAGTGAAGTGCAGAAAGAGGCAGGAGGGGTGCAGAAAGAAGAAGGTGAGGTGCAGAAAGAGGCAACAGAGGTGCAGAAAGACGCAAGAGAGGTACAGAAACAAGCAAGATAAGTGCAGAAAGAGGCAAGAGAATAGCTAAAAAAAAGCAACAGAGGTGTAGAAAGAAGCAAGAGAAGTGCAGAAAGAGGCAAGTGAGGTGCAAAAAGAGGCAAGAGAGGTGCTTAAGATGGCAAGAGAACAGCAGTAAGAGGCAAAAGGGTTGCAAAAAGGGAAGAAGGGTGCAGAAAGAGCAAGAGAATTGTGCAGAAAGAACCAACTGAGGTATAGAAAGAGGCAAGAGAGGTGCAGAAACAGGCAGGAAAGGTGCAGAATGAGGGAACAGGGTTACATAAAGAGGCAAGAGAGGTGCAGAAAGAGAAAAGAGGAGTGCATAAAGAGGCAAGAGGGGTGCAGAAAGAAGCAAGAGCAGTGTAGACTGAACCAACAGAGTTGCAAAAATAGGCAAGAGGAGTGCAGAAAGAGGTAGGAGAGGTGCACAAAGAGGCAAGAGAGGTGCTGAAAGAGGTGCGAAGGGTGCAGAAAGAGCAAGAGAAGTGCAGAAAGAACCAACAGAGGTACATAAAGAGGCACGAGAGGTGCAGAAACAGGCAGGAAAGGTGCAGAAATGGGTAACAGGGGTGCAGAAAGAGGCAAGAGAAGTTCTGAAACAAGCAAGAAAAGTATAGAAAGAGGCAAGAGAATTGCTGAAAGAAGCAACAGAGGTGTAGAAAGAAGCAAGAAAAGTGCAGAAAGAGGCAAGTGAGGTACAGAAAGAAGCAAGAGCAGTGCAGAAAGAACGAACAGAGGTGCAAAAAGAGGCAAGAGGGGTGCAGAAAGAGGTAGGAGAGGTGTAGAAAGAGGCAATAAAGGTACAGAAACAGGCAGGAGGGGTACAGAAAGAAGGAAGAGAAGTGCAGAAAGAGGCAAGAGAATTGCTGAAAGAAGCAACAGAGATATAGAAAGAAGCAAGAGAAGTGCAGAAAGAGGCAAGAGAATTGCTGAAAGAAGCAATAGAGGTGTAGAAAGAAGCAAGAGAAGTGCAGAAAGAGGCAAGAGAATTGCTGAAAGAAGCAACAGAGGTATGGAAAGAAGCAAGAGAAGTGCAGAAAGAGGTTAGTGAGGTGCAGAAAGAGGCAAGAGAAGTACAAAAAGAGACAAGAGCGGTACAGAAAGAGGCAAGGGAAGTACAGAAACAGGCAAGAGAAATGCACAAAGAGGCAAGAGAGGTGCAGAAAGAGAAAAGAGGGTTGCAGAAAGAGGCAAAAGGGGTGCAGAAAGAAGCAAGTGAGGTGTAGAAAGAGGCAACAGAGGTGCTCAAAGAGGCAAGAAAGGTACAGAAAGAGGCAGGAGGGGAACAGAAAGAAGCAAGAGAAGTGCAGAAAGAGGCAAGAGAATTGCTGAAAGAAGCAAGAGAGGTATAGAAAGAAGCAAGAGAAGTGTAAAAAAGGCAAGAGAGGAGCAGAAAGAGCCAAAATAGGTGCAGAAAGAGAAAAGAGGGGTGCAGAAAGAGGCAAGAGGGGTGCAGAAAGAAGCAAGTGAGGTGTAGAAAGAGGCAACAGAGGCGCAGAAAGACGCAAGAGAGGTGCAGAAACAACCAAAACAAGTGCAGAAAGAGGCAAGAGAATTTCTGAAAGAAGCAACAGAGGTGTGGAAAGAAACAAGAGAAGTGCAGAAGGCAAGAGAGGTGCAGAAAATGGCAAGAGAACAGCAGAAAGAGGCAAGAGGGATGCAAAAAAGGGAAGAAGGGTGCAGAGAAGAGCAAGAGAGGTGCAGAAAGAAGCAAGAGAAGTACAGAAAGAGGCAAGAGAGGTGCAGAAAGAGGCCAGAGTGGGACAGAAAGAGGCAAGGGAAGTTCAGAAACAGGCAAGAGAAATGCACAAAGAGGCAAGAGAGGAGCAGAAAGAGGCAAAAGAGGTGTAGAAAGAAGCAAGTGAAGTGCAGAAAGAGGCAGGAGGGGTGCAGAAAGAAGAAGGTGAGGTGCAGAAAGAGGCAACAGAGGTGCAGAAAGACGCAAGAGAGGTACAGAAACAAGCAAGATAAGTGCAGAAAGAGGCAAGAGAATAGCTAAAAAAAAGCAACAGAGGTGTAGAAAGAAGCAAGAGAAGTGCAGAAAGAGGCAAGTGAGGTGCAAAAAGAGGCAAGAGAGGTGCTTAAGATGGCAAGAGAACAGCAGTAAGAGGCAAAAGGGTTGCAAAAAAGGGAAGAAGGGTGCAGAAAGAGCAAGAGAATTGCAGAAAGAACCAACTGAGGTATAGAAAGAGGCAAGAGAGGTGCAGAAACAGGCAGGAAAGGTGCAGAATGAGGGAACAGGGTTACATAAAGAGGCAAGAGAGGTGCAGAAAGAGAAAAGAGGAGTGCATAAAGAGGCAAGAGGGGTGCAGAAAGAAGCAAGAGCAGTGTAGACTGAACCAACAGAGTTGCAAAAATAGGCAAGAGGAGTGCAGAAAGAGGTAGGAGAGGTGCACAAAGAGGCAAGAGAGGTACAGAAAGAGGCAGGAGGGGTGCAGAAAGAAGGAAGAGAAGTGCAGAAAGAGGCAAGTGAGGTGCAGAAAGAAGCAAGAGCAGTGCAGAAAGAACCAACAGAGGTACAGAAAGAGGCAAGAGAGGTCCAGAAACAGGCAGGAAAGGTGCAGAACAAGGGAACATGGGTGCAGAAAGAGGGAAGAGAGACGCAGAAAGAGAAAAGAGGGGTGCAGAAAGAGGCAAGGGGGTGCAGAAAGATGCAAGTGAGGTGCTGAAACAAGCAAAAGAAGTGCAGAAAGAGGCAAGAGAATTGCTGA
Organism: Calotriton arnoldi; assembly: GCA_963921515.1. Lineage (NCBI taxonomy): Eukaryota > Metazoa > Chordata > Amphibia > Caudata > Salamandridae > Calotriton > Calotriton arnoldi. The sequence continues at coordinate 648,599 of CAWUFW010009316.1, read as the reverse complement.
AAGAAGCAACAGAGGTGTGGAAAGAAGTAGTAGAAGTACAGAAAGAGGCAAGTGAGGTGCAAAAAAGAGGCAAGAGAGGTGCTTAAGATGGCAAGAGAACAGCAGTAAGAGGCAAAAGGGTTGCAAAAAAGGGAAGAAGGGTGCAGAAAGAAGCAAGAGAGGAGCAGAAAGAAGCAAGAGAAGTACAGAAAGAGGCAAGAGAGGTGCAGAAAGAGGCAAGAGAGGTACAGAGAGAGGGAAGGGAAGTGCAGAAACAGGCAAGAGAAATGCACAAAGAGGCAAGAGTGGAGCAGAAAGAGGCAAGAGATGTGTAGAAAGAAGCACGAGAAGTGCAGAAAGAGGCAGGAGGGTTGCAGAAAGAAGAAAGTGAGGTGCAGAAAGAGGCAACAGAGGTGCGGAAAGACGCAAGAGAGGTGCAGAAACAAGCAAGAGAAGTGCAGAAAGAAGCAAGAGAGTTGCTGAAAGAAGCAACAGAGGTGTAGAAAGAAGCAAGAGAAGTGCAGAAAGAGGCAAGTGAGGTGCAGAAAGAAGCAAGAGCAGTGCAGAAAGAACCAATAGATGTGCAAAAAGAGGCAAGAGGGGTGCAGAAAAAGGTAGGAGAGGTGCACAAAGAGGCAAGAGATTTGCAGAAAGAGGCAGGAGGGGTGCACAAAGAAGGAAGAGAAGTGCAGAAAGAGGCAAGAGAATTGCTGAAAGTAGCAACAGAGGTGTAGAAAGAAGCAAGAGAAGTGCAGAAAGAGGCAAGTGAGGTGTAGAAAGAAGCAAGAGCAGTGCAGAAAGAACCAACAGAGGTGCAAAAAGAGGCAAGAGGGTGCAGAAAAAGGTAGGAGAGGTGCACAAAGAGGCAAGAGAGGTACAGAAAGAGGCAGGAGGGGTGCAGAAAGAGCAAGAGAATTGCAGAAAGAACCAACAGAGGTACAGAAAGGGGCAAGAGAGGTGCAGAAACAGGCAGGAAAGGTGCAGAATGAGGGAACAGGGGTACATAAAGAGGCAAGAGAGGTGCAGAAAGAGAAAAGAGGAGTGCATAAAGAGGCAAGAGGGGTGCAGAAAGAAGCAAGAGCAGTGTAGACTGAACCAACAGAGTTGCAAAAATAGGCAAGAGGAGTGCAGAAAGAGGTAGGAGAGGTGCACAAAGAGGCAAGAGAGGTACAGAAAGAGGCAGGAGGGGTGCAGAAAGAAGGAAGAGAAGTGCAGAAAGAGGCAAGTGAGGTGCAGAAAGAAGCAAGAGCAGTGCAGAAAGAACCAACAGAGGTACAGAAAGAGGCAAGAGAGGTCCAGAAACAGGCAGGAAAGGTGCAGAACAAGGGAACATGGGTGCAGAAAGAGGGAAGAGAGACGCAGAAAGAGAAAAGAGGGGTGCAGAAAGAGGCAAGGGGGTGCAGAAAGATGCAAGTGAGGTGCTGAAACAAGCAAAAGAAGTGCAGAAAGAGGCAGGAGGGTTGCAGAAAGAAGAAAGTGAGGTGCAGAAAGAGGCAACAGAGGTGCAGAAAGACACAAGAGAGGTGCAGAAACAAGCAAGAGAAGTGCAGAAAGAAGCAAGAGAGTTGCTGAAAGAAGCAACAGAGGTGTAGAAAGAAGCAAGAGAAGTGCAGAAAGAGGCAAGTGAGGTGCAGAAAGAAGCAAGAGCAGTGCAGAAAGAACCAATAGATGTGCAAAAAGAGGCAAGAGGGGTGCAGAAAAAGGTAGGAGAGGTGCACAAAGAGGCAAGAGAGGTACAGAAAGAGGCAGGAGGGGTGCAGAAAGAAGGAAGAGAAGTGCAGAAAGAAGCAACAGAGGTGCTGAAAGAGGCGCAAAGAGTGCAGAAAGAGCAAGAGAAGTGCAGAAAAAAAAAACAAAGGTACAGAAAGAGGCAAGAGAGGTGCAGAAACAGGCAGGAAAGGTGCAGAAAGAGGGAAGAGGGTGCAGAAAGAGGCAAGAGAGGTGCAGAAAGAGGGGAGAGGGGTGCAGAAAGAGGCAAGAGGAGTGCAGAAAGAAGCAAGTGAGGTGCAGAAAAAAACAACAGAGGTACAGAAAGAGGCAAGAGAAGTGCACAAAGAGGCAAGAGAATTGCTGAAAGAAGCAACAGAGGTGTAGAAAGAAAAGCAAGAGAAGTGCAGAAAGAGGCAAGTGAGGTGCAGAAAGAAGCAAGAGCAGTGCACAAAGAACCAACAGAGGTGCAAAAAGAGGCAAGAGGGGTACAGAAAGAGGCAAGAGAAGTGCAGAAAGAGGCACTTGAGGTGCAGAAAGAGGCAAGAGAGGTACAGAAAGAGGCTCGAGAAGTGCAGAAAGAGGCAAGAGAAGTGCAAAAAGAGGCAAGAGATGCGCAGAAGGAAGAGAGTGAGGTGCAGAAAGAGGCAAGTGAGGTGCAGAAAGAGGCAAGAGAGGTACAGAAAGAGGCAAGGGAACTGCAGAAATAGGCAAGAGAAATGCACAAAGAGGTAAGAGAGGAGCAGAAAGAGGCAAGAGAGGTGTATAAAGAAGCAAGGGAAGTGCAGAAAGAGACAAGTGAGGTGCAGAAAAAAGCAACAGAGGTGCTGAAAGAGGCAAGTGTGGCTCAATGGTTAGAGCGGCAGACCCTGATGCAGAGATCTGACCCGGGTCCAGGGTTCAATTCCCGCCTCGGCGGGTCTTGGGCTCAATTTCCTCGGATCTGATAATTCTCGCCTCGGTGCCTATTCTAATCATGGGTCCCACTCTGCAACTCTGGGCAATAGCTTGCTTAATCTCCACAACGGTCCCAACAGCGCTGGGATGCCTGGCTTCACCCTGGGGGTGCCCAGGAGTGGACATTTCACAGGGAAAAGCCAGGAAGGGTTCCACAGCGGTATGCGTACAGCGCCAGGACACCCCTTTGGGGGTATAAGTGCGCTTTACAAGTACAAATTTCATTTCATTTCATTTCAGAAAGGGGCAAGAGAAGTGCAGAAAGAGGCAATTGAAGTGCGGAAAGAAGACAGTGAGGTGCAAAAAGAGGAAGAAAGGTGCAGAAAGAAGCAAGAGAAATGCAGAAAGAGGCAAGAGAGGCACAGAAAGAAGAGAGGTTTGTGCACCATTAGTACCAGTTTAACACCCACATTTTGCAATAAGTAACACGTGATCATTCCAGCTTTGCAAGGGCCTTCCACCACGCTGTAACACATGACGCTGCATGTTTGGGAACATTTGAGCCGTTTGAGCTAGAAACAAGGCTTTTTTGTTCAAATCTGCAGATTAGGCAGCAGATGATGGAATATTTGGCAAATGCGGAAAATGTTTAATTATGTGAAAATTGGTGCAGCCGAACAGTCACATAATTCCAGTGGCACTGCTCATACCTCCGACTAGGTCAGAAGTGCTCCTCAGTGGTTCCTTCTTTTATTGTGTCTCATTGAGTTTATAGTTTAGCTTCTATGGAAACGAGGAAGACTAAACCTGAGGTTACCACTCCACAACACAGACTACAATACCACATAATTACTCTCCAAAACACATCATCCCACTCCACATAATTCCTATACACTAAATACCACATACTTTCTATTCACATAATTTCACTGCACAACATACCACATAATTCCACTACACACAACGTACATCCACTCTACACAAAAAACATTAGTAAAAAACTTTTAGATTTACAACGCCAATAGCTCTAACTCTTGCAAATGCGAAACCTATTACATTGAAAATGCTTCTTTAACTAGTAGTCACGTTTACAGAGTGGTGGACAAAGGGTGCTGGGCCTCCGACCAGTGCTCTGGAATTCTGCTGCGTAGGACTTACAGGAGGTACCAGGAGGGCTTCTTACCCCCAAAGTCCCTCAGGAGTAAAGTGGACTTCATCCTCCATCCTGTAGTCTGCCAGGAGGTGCATTTGCAGAGTGGTGGAGAAAGGGGGCGTGGCCTCCGAAGACGTCTTAGCAATCCCACTGTGTGGTACTTACTGGAGGTAACAAGAGGGGTAGTTGGCCCCCTTGGGGGCCAACTACCCCTCCTATTACCTCCAGTAAGTCCCACATAGCAGGATTGCTAAGTTCTCATAGCAGGCCACGCCCCAATTGCCCACCACTCTGCAAGCGCGCTCCCTGGTGCGCTCTTGGATGGTGATTGAAGTCCCCTTCGCTGCTGGGGGTCTTTTGGGGCCAACTAGCCTACCTCTTACCTCCAGTAAGCCCCACACAGTGGGATTGCTGAGAGGTGGACACAGGCCATGCCCCCTTTCTCCACCATTCTGCAAACACGCCTCCTGGCGCACTATTGGTTGGGGGATGAAGTCCCCTTTCCTCCTGAGGGTCCCTGGGGGCCAACTAGCCCTCCTGTTACCTCCAGTAAGCCCCATACAGCTGGATTGCTGAGAGTTCTCAAAGGCCACACCCCCTTTTTACACCACTCTGCAAACCTGCCACACTGCTGCTCGGGGGATAAAGTACACTTGTGTCCTGAGGTCCTCAGGACACAAGAGGACCTCATCGCCCCACCAGCTGTGCACCAAGAGGCGAGTTTGCAGAGTGGTGTAAAAAGGGGTGTGGCCTCGTACCACCTCTTAGCAATGCCACTGTGTGGGGCTTACTGGAGGTACCTGGTGGGCTAGTTGGCCCCCAGAGACCCTCAGGAATGAAGGGGAGTTAATCCCCCAACCCAAAATGCGCCAGGAGGTGCGTTTGCACTGTCATGATTCTGCCACGTCAGTTTCCTGGTGCACCTTTGACTGGCACCTGTTTACTGTTTTCTATTGCTTTTACCAATGCTTGTTGTGACTTTGCCATTTGTCTGTGCCAATGCTTGTTGCAGACTATGATGTTATCAAGGCCTATTGTCCCTTCTCAGCTCCAGTAGTTTACCTGTGAGCTTGAATCTGGAAGCTTCTTCCTGAGCCCTTTAAATAGGGGCCACACCCTGTTCTCATTGCTGGTTATTGAGAACCCTGAGCTTGAGCAGCAGCTGTTACTGTTCTCCGGTTGCTGAAAGAAGATTCCGGTTGCAGCAAGGAGACTTCTGTTTTCTTTTCCCAGGTTGTAGATCCTCTCTCAGCTACAATCAGGCCTTTCTTAACCAACAGCATCGTGAAAGGAACTACGTGCTGTTTTTGTTATTTGCTCTTTTTGTTATTTTGCATTTTGAAAGAAAGTTGCATACCGTGCTGAAGCGCTCTTTGAGCATTTACATGTTTGGTAATTTTGGCACTTTGTACATCGCTCTGAAGCTCTCTTTGGTCATTTACATGTTTGGTGATTTTGGCACTGTTGTACATCGCTCCGAAGCGCTCTTTGGTCATTTACATGTTTGGTGATTTTGGCATTTTGTATATCGGGCTGAAGTGCTCTTTGGTCATTTTCATGTTTGTTGATTTTGGCAACTTGGCACATCGTGCTGAAGCGCTCTTTGGGCATTTACATATTGATGACTCTGGCAATTTGGGCACATCGCGCTGAAGCGCTCTTGGGGGGATTTGCATACCTGATGACTTTGGCATTGTGTCACATCGCGCTGAAGCGCTCTTTGAACATTTGCATATTTGGACTCAGTGTATCGCGCTGATGTGCTTCCTGGACATTTGCATATTTGAACTCTGATACATAGCGCTGAAGCGCTCCTTTGGGCATTTGAATATTAATCTGCCTCATTAGCATATGTAATGTGTTGTGTATTGCAAAAAGGTTGTTGGAAGTACCACTGTGATATTTAACAGTGGTTAAAGCACATCATTACGGAAACATTGTGTCTAAAGCCAAGTGGCTCTTCATATGAATGTGTGCTTCGTTTTGAAACATGGTTGTTTAGCCATAACATTGTATCCTTGAGAATTATAGGAACAGAAATTGCCAGTGAAGCCTGAGAAGACGTACACGACTGTTCTATGCATAACCTGCTTTTCTTTTACAGGTATGTTGTCATTGTTTAACCCATGTTAAATATAGTCAAAGAGTTTACTAAGCACAAAAGGAAAGCTAATCAAGGACAACGTCTCGTTCCAAGTCTCCCTCCCCGCAGTACCCTCCCTAATTCCCTTCCCCCCGTCCAGCCACTTTGATACGTTAAGCTTGAGTCAAGGCTGCTGGAAGGTGGGCTTCTTGAGGGTACTGCTCCTGAGGAACCCAACGGAATTTTACCAGTTCTGACAGCACAATGGTGCAGGGAGGGGGCGGGGCCTCCCGCAACGCCGACTTTTCTTTGTCATTTGTTTTTGGAAGGGGGGATGTGTGGCCCCCATTCCCTTAATTATTTTTAGGCCCTGGGGACCCCATCCCCCAGGGTCTCAGCATTTTTTCTGTTTTTAAAAAAAGAAAACGGGAAAGGGGCCACGTGGCCCCCCTTCCCTGGGCCACTATTGGCCCCGGGGACCCCATCCCCTGGCCAGTGTGGAGCATTTTGAGGCCAGTTATGGCCCCAGGGACCCCATCCCCCAGGGCCCGGCCTTATTTAAAAAAACAAAAAACGGGAAGGGGGCCGCATGGCCCCCCGTCCCTGGCCACTATTGGCCCCGAGGACCCAATCCCCCGGGGCCTGGCCTTGTTTTTGTTTATTTATGGGAGGGGGGCCATGTGGCCCCCATTCCCTGGGCTACTATTTGCTCCGGGGACCCCATCCCCCGGGGCCTAGCCTCTTTTTTTTTATTTATTAGAGGAGGGGGGTCGCATAGCCCCCCTCCCCTGGGCCACTTCTGGCCCAGAGGACCCCATCCCCCATGGCTGGCCCTCAAGTTGGGGACCATGGGGGGAGCCCCAATGCCCCCACGGTCCCTGCTGGCTACCCGTCTCCATGCAGCTCCCCTTGCCCAAAAGTAATAATGCTTTGCTTCATGGAAGCGAGAGCAGGTTTCCTGCTCTCGCTTCCATGAAGCAAAGCAGAAGTTTGCAATGACAGGGCGGGAGCGGTGCTGCCTCCCTGCCATTGCAATGCAGGACATTGGACATTGCAATGTCCTGCAATGTCCCAGGGACATTGCAGGAGCCGGCCCTAGGAGGTGGCAGCCCCAGGCCCATCTAGGGCTCCAGGAGGCCCATCATGTTTGAAGCCCCGGGGAGGTGGTGGTCCCCGGGGCTTGGGGGGGCCCACAAGGCCCCCCTCGATAATCAAAAAAGCCCCAGGGAGGTGGTAGTCCCTGCAAGGCCCCCCACAAATAATTAACAAAAGCACCAGGGAGGTGGCGGTCCCGGGTCTTGGGGAAGTCCATGAGGCCCCCCACCCAAAAAATAACAAAGCCCCAGGGAGGTGGTGGTCCCCGGGGCTGTGGGGGGCCACATGCCCCGTGCATAATTAAAGAAAGCCCCAGGGAGGTGGCGGTCCCCGGGGCTTGGGGGGGCCTAGGAGGCCCCCCACCCCTAATTAATCAAGCCCCAGGTAGGTGGCAGTCCCCGGGGCTGCGGGGGCCTGCGCGGCCCCCACATATATTCACATATTGCCACCGGGACCTGGCCCACCCAGGGGCTCATTAAAACAAAGCACGAGAGCCCACACTTTGTTTTTTTTTAATTTTCTCGGTCGGATTTGTGCACCCAGCGTGAATTCGGCCACTTTTTTATTTTTATTTTTTTATGCTTTTTTTGGCCCTGGGGGTCCTTGTGGGAACACCTGAACATGACTAGGAGGTCAGGGTGTTTCTACCCTGCCCCCTATTCTTGTTTTTTAACCTTTATTTTACTGTTTTCTTGTGACTCAGTTACCGGGTCACAAGATGGCTGCCAACAGATTCTGGTTTGGAGTGTTGGCAGCCAATCAGAATTAAGCTCATGCTCTGGAGGATTCACGAATCCTCCTCGGTGCTCAGATATATTAATTTTTATTTTTAATTTCTCAGGAACTACTGAACGGATTTACACCATTTAAAAAAGGGCGCTTTCTGCACCAAGAGCTACCTTTTTGCCAAATTTGGTGTAATTCCGTTCAGCAGTTCAGGCTGTAGCCTGTTCCAAAATTTCCTATGGAAATGAACATGGGGAAAACGCGTTTTGGACCCCCCTTTTTTCTCGGATCCCACTTGACGAATCACCCCGAAACTTTTAAGACAGGAGCTGACCGGAGCTGGTCATTAGTTTGTAAAATTTTGCGAAGATTCGTCAAACGGCGCCAAAGATATTGGCAAAAGAAAAAATGCTTTTTGAATAGAAACAAGGTCCTAACTATAACTACCTACTGGCGACCACCAGTAGGTAATGTATATATTGATAGATAGATAGATAGATAGATAGATAGATAGATAGATAGATAGATAGATAGATAGATAGATAGATAGATAGATAGATAGATAGAAAGACAGATAGATATAGTCGCCAGTAGGTAATTATAGTTAAGACCTAGTATCCATAGGAAGAGCGCTTTTTGATTTGCCAATAACTGTGGCGTCGTTTGACGAATCCTCGTAAAATTTTCAAAACTAGTTCAGCTAGTAGCAGCTGTCTCGAAAATGTTGAAGTGATCCATCAAGCGGGGTCAGAGAAAAAGGGGGTCGCAAAATGCTTTCTCCCCATGTTAATTTCCATAGGGAATTTTAGACACTGCACCGGCCCAAACTGCTAATACCAAATTTGGCAGAAGGGTAGAAAGCTCCCTTTTTGTTAACTGGTGTAAATCCATTCAGTAGTTGTGGAGAAAATTAAAGATTTTTAAGATATACAACTGGGGATGTGGAGGATCCGAGTCCCCATCGGAGATCTCGTGCTGAGATCTGATTGGCTACCAACACTTCAAACCAGAAAGTGTTGACAGCACTCTTGTGACTCGGTTGAACCTGGTCACATAAAAAACCTTAAAAAAAGAAAAAGATGCAGGGTAGGAAAACCCTTACCCCCTAGGTCTCTTGGGGGGGGTCCCACAGAGACCCCACAGGGCCAGAAAAACTTTTTTTTTTAAACATTTAGGGGGAATCACACTGGATCCGCAACTCCCACTGAATTTTTTAAAACAAATGAAACGTGGGTCCCGCACTTCATTAATTATTGGCCCCCAGGTGGGCTAGGTCCTGGGAGCATTATGCAAAAACAGGAGAGGGGGTGCATGGCCCCCCTTCCTGGGGTTTATTATGCCTAGGCTTTCCTGTTTTCAGTTTCTATTTTTGGTAAATTCTGGTGGGGTTTTTTCCAGTGTTTTCAAGTGATTTCAATACCTTAAAAAACAATGACAGAAACAGTGTTTTTCCGGTGTTTATGGAACATTTTGCTTTTATTATTGCTTTCTACACTGATGGTATATAGACAGTGTACATACAGAGTATGTGAGGTCCAAATACATTTTTACAAATCAAACTTATTGTAATAAACCATACAATAATTCTTCAGTGAGTCTTTGGTCATTCACTCTCGCTCTTTCCTTCCCATGTATACTTTTATCTGTGAAAAGGCCCTCTCAACATTGGCACTTGAGACGGGCAACGCCAAAACAGTCAGTACAAAATTTTCTAACTCTGGCCACTGATATTGCTTTCCATGCCAATACTGGTGCACCTGAAGATTGTGATTCTCTGGGGCAGGTTCTTCAACAAATGTGTTGAACTGGGTGCATATTCCCTCAGTGTTATTGAAGTGGTCAAAAATTTAGCAGCACTTTAACCCCTTCCATGCGCGGCCGATTTTCGCCCTGTGCGAGGCGTTTCATTAAGCGGACGGGTTCATGACGAGCTCAGCTCGTCATGCGCACACGAGCACTGCGCAGCATGACGAGCTGAGCTCGTCATGAGCATGGAAGGGGTTAAATAGTCCGGAGAAAATTCCCCTTTACCGAAGGGATCTAGAACTTGTGCAGAGTACTACAATGAGGCTTCATTGACTTCAAATGACGTGGTTGTTGAAGGGACATTTCTCTGCATCATTGCAAGCCATTCCTCATACATTGTAAAAAAAAATCTTGAATTGTTCCACAACATGTCTTTGCTTATCAAGTGGCAAGCACTCTAACATGGAACATGTTGCAATGCTAATGTCACTAAAAGTGTTGCCCAGCCTACTCTCAAGGAGATGTTTCACATCTACACCAATTATGCTGAACACTTAGTAGGCAAAAGTGTTTTCAGACTCTAGTTTTCTTTATGTCCACTACAGCAGTCATGAATTCCTGTAAAGATCTAAGGATGCAGTGTACTTTTTTCACATCACTATCAATATGCGACCGAAGATCCTCACATTTCTTGCCTTTGGCATCATCACTCAGCAAAAATCCTGTAAATAGTTGCCATATAGCATTCACGGCCTCTAGGACTGAGAACCACCAGCTAAATGGCACATTTGGGATGACTCTTTCTTTGTTGACACACAAAGCAAAAAATGAGAAATATTTGCATTTTAGTTCCTGCGCATAACAAAACAGTGCACCAGAATGGCCTAAAAAGTCAATAGCATTCTTTGTTAACTCTGAAGATTGTAAACATGCTTTCAGGATACCATCTAGCAAGTGGCAAGGATCTCTTACAGGGAAGCACTTCAGCTCAGGTATCGATTTGACATGTCATCACACAACTTTTTCAGATACGTAGCTGAATCACTGCAAATACAAACAATATCACTAAAATCTTTGTTGAGCTTGGTAAGAACGTTTTGCAGCAGCATTCCAAGTAACACTGCGTTCCTTGTTTTCCAAAAGTCTGGTGTCATGTTTTAACCACTATCCCAGATGCTTGGTGACAGCACTCTTTTCACATAAACCTGTCACAATACCTTGCATTGATTGTTTAAAGCCTGGGGTGTTTGGAAATGTAACTACTATCAAAACTGACTGGCTAGAAAAGGAGGCTGATGTATCAAGGGGCTTTACCCATTCTTTGTGGGTAAATATGATGGTACATATTGGGAAAGATTCTTATGAAACCAGCAATTTAACCTATCAGTGAAAGAATCAAACGTAGCCAAAATACTAAATATGATTTTGATATTTCCTGATTCACTACAGTTGACAAAAACATAATTCCAAACCCTGCATCTTTAGACCAAAGACCACAAAACTGAAAAAAGGAAGAAGAAACAATATTGTAGTGACATCCCTAAACATTAAAACTCAAGCAGAATAATGTTACCTCAGTCTTTCTTGCTGCTACCTTGTATAACAAAGTTATGTTACATTGGCCCCTTCAGTAAGAAATACAAATGACTCTTTCACTCTCTTTTTCCTTCCTTTGAATAGCATTTAGTTGAGTGAGGGTTATTTGCCTTTTGGTGGGGTTTTATCAGTTGTTATAGGTTTAAACCTAAAACAGGATAGCCTAATTATGCCCTGGGAACCACCACCTCCCCAGGGCATCTTTAAACATATGGGCCTCTTCCACTGCCCCGGGGACCACCACCTCCCTGGGGATTATTTCTTTCTAAATGTGGGGGCCTCTTAGACTCCCCAACCCCCGGGATCCTACACCTCCCTGGGGCTTTATTCTAAAATAATGTGGGCCCCAGGGGCCCCCACCTCCCCGGGCTTTTAATTTGAAAAATGCAGGGGGGCGCACAGACCCACCGCAGCCCCGGGGACTACCACCTCCCTGGGGCTTTTTTCACATTAAGTGCGGAAGAGGGCTCACAGCCCCCCGCATTGCCAGGTACCACCACCTCTGCAGGGCTTTAACCCAAAAAAATTGCAGGGGCGGGCCACCTCCCGCAGCCCCGGGCACCACCACCCCCCCAGGGTAAAATCAAACAATGGATGTGAGCCGTTCCCGCCGAGCCATAGCAAACTCAGTTCTGTTTCGTACAAGCGAGAGCATGTAAAATCTTTCACTTGCTTTGGACATAGGGAGCTACATGTTTAGCAGCTCTCTCCGTCCAAAACCAATGCCGTCTCACGCAGTATGCAGGGAGCTGGCAGGGACCGTGGGGGCCTTCAGGATCCCTCCGTGGTCCCCACTGAAAATGACTGGGTGCCCTGGGTTGGACCAGGGCACCCAGTGTTGTGGCCAGGCCCCTGGGGATGGGGTCCCCAGGGCTAAAATCAGCACTTCTCCATTGTTTTAGAAATAAAAAAATAAAAAAACAAAGGGCAGTCCCCTGGAGATGGAGTTCCTGGGGGCAAAATTGGCCCAGTGAAGGGGGCCACATGACCCCGTTCCTTTATTTATAAAAAAGTTTAAAAAAGAAACAGCTGGGCCCCGGGGAATGGGGTCCTGAGGGCCTAAATAAGCCCAGGGAAATGGGGCTCAAGGCCCCCCTTTCTTTATAATTAAAAAAAAAAACAAAGCAAAAGCTACCAACACAACGCTGGAGGCCCTGCCCCCTTTTTTCACCACTCTGCAATCGTGCCTCCTGGTGCACTGCTGGTTGGGGTTCCCCTCAGCTGCTGAGGGTCCTTGGGGGAAAACAAGACCTCCTGTTACCACCAGTATGTCCCACAATGTGGGATTACTGAGAAGTTGCCCCCTTTCTCCAACACTCAGCAAACGTGCCTATCGGCGTACTGCTGGTCGGGGGATGAAGTCTCCTCAGGGTCTTTGTGGGCCAACAAGCCCTCCTTTTACCTCCAGTAAGTGCCACAGAGCATGATTGCTGAGAGGACTTCGGAGGCCATGAACCTTTTCACCACCACTCTGTAAACGTGCTTTCTAGAGTACTGATGGTTGGAGGATGAAGTCCCCTTGTCTCTACAGTGTCCTTAGGTACCAACAAACCTTCCTGTTACCTCCAGTAAGTCCCACACAGCGCAATTGCTGAGAGGGCTTCAGAGCCCATGCCCCCTTTCTCTACCACTCTACAAATGCACCTCCTGGCGCACTGCTGGTTGGGGGATGAAGTCTTCTTGGATGCTGAGGATTCTTGGGTATCCAGAAGCCTTCCTGTTACCTACAGTAAGTCCAACACAGCAGGATTCCTGAGAGCTGGCCGGAGGCCCCAAGGACATTATAGTTAGGTTAAAAAACCTTAGAAATTCACTTAAAAAAGCAAAGGTTACAGGGACATTATAGTTAGCAGATAGAATTTAAAAAAACTTAGAAATTCACTGAAAAATACAAAGGTTACAGGGACGTTATAGTTAGGCTCAGATTTCACTCATATAAAATCAGTGAAATCCAGCAGTTATAGGTACCTGAGCTAACTATAACTTATGCCCCAGCAATGCACTACTTATGACCTCACAGACCTGTACCAGTACTTACATACCCACTCACTCCTCCATAGTGCCCATCTCTGGGACACAGCTGTTTGCTATGGCTCGGAGAGAGCTTTACCACTTCTACCAATCTATAGCAAACTGTCCTCTGCTTTGAGCAAGTGAGAGCATTTTGTTCTTGCTTGATTAAAGGATAGCAGAATTGCTTTTAAACACAGGGAGTTGCATGTTAGCAGCTCTCTATGTGTAAAAGCAATGTCGGCTCCCACAGACGGTGAGGAGCCGGCAGGAACCGCTGGGGCTTTGAGGCTCCCTTCGCAGTCCTCAACACTAAAAAGTGGGTGCCCTGGGTAGGACAAGGGCACCCACAACAGAGGCTGGGCCCTGGGAGATGGGCTCCCAGGGGCCCAAATAGGCCCTGGGAGGGTGACCACATGGCCCCCCTTTTCAAAATATGCCTGGCCCCTGGGGATGGTGTCCCCAGGGCAAAAATTGGCCCAAGGAAGGACTTGGCCCACCTCCCCGAATAAAGACAAAAAGTTAAAAAAATAAAAAGACAGGCAAGTTGCTAGAGGCCCCACCCCCTTTCTCCACTACTCTACAAACATGCCTCCAGGTGCACGGCCGGTTGGGGATTAACTCCACTTGGGTCCTAAGGGTCCTTGGGGGCCAACAAGCCCTCCTGTTACCTCCAGTAAGTCCCACACAGTGGGATTGCTGAAAGGTCTTCGGAGGCCATGCCTCCTTTTTCCACCACTCTGCAAACGTACCTCCTGCATACTGCTGTTTGGGGGATGAAGTCACCCTGGATGCTGAGGGTCCTTGGAAGCCCACAAGCCCTCCTGTTACCTCCAGTAAGTCCCACACAGCCTGATTGCTGAGAGGACTTCAGAGGCCACGCTCCCTTTTTCCACCTCTCTGCAAATGCACCTCTTGCTGGTTGATGACATCTCAAATTACATCAGTGATGAGATCATCCACAGGACCACTCATGCACTCACTCACACCACCATACAACCTCTAAAACACCCACTCAAACACCTACACAGCCATTCACATACTCATTCACAGACCCATACCAATACTCACACAACCACTCATTCATCTACAGTCAATTAATCAATCAATCAAAATAAGCTTTATTAGAAATCACACAGTGAATCATAAAAGCTACAAAAACAAATACATTCTCTGACTTAAAAACAGTTAAAAATACGTTAAAACACAAAGGATAAAACCAAACAGGAACACCCTCTTATTACCAGTAAAGTTTCTATAGAGTAACTCATAGACCTTCTCACTCACTCATACAGGCACTCACACAACCAGTCACTCACCCACACAGATACTCCCACAACCACTCACTCATACAGATACTAACACATTACTTAAGTCATCTAAACAGTGACTGAGACAACCACATACTCTCCCATAGACCCTCTCTCACACTCAGTCACTCATACAACCAGTCACACACCATGTCACTCATCCATAGAGCCACACACCCACTCACTCACTCATACATCCACTCACAAAACCTCTCACTCACCCATACAGCTATTTATTTACCCTCACACCCAGCTATACAGACACTCCTGCAGCTGCTCACTCACTCACACAACTGCTTACATACCCATTTGCACACCCATAACACCACTCATACAACCACTCACTCACTCATACACCCACTCACATAGACATTCACTCTCCAATACAACCACTCAACTCAACACTCAAACAACTACTCAGTAACCTATGCAACCATTCACACACCCACTCCCTTAACCATACAGCCATGAATCCACCCATACAGTTATTCACACACCCACTCACCTATGCAGGTACTCACTCAGCCACTGACTCACCTATACAGCCACTCACACAGCCACTCACTCTCTAATACAGCCACTCATACACCACTTATTTACCTAAATAGCTACTCCCACATCCGCTCACTCTCGAATACAGCCACTCACACAGCCACTCACTCTTCAGTACAGCCACTCACACACCCATACATCCACTAACACATCCACTCACACACCTATACAACCACTCACAGAGCTATTCAGAAACAGATTCACACAGTCTTACAGCCACTTAAATGACATATATTAGAAATACTATCACCCTTACACTTACTGGATGATGTCATCAGTGATGTCACTGACCATTGTCATGAGTGATGTGATATTTGAGTCCATAAGCAGTGCATTGCAGCGGATTAGTTGTAGTTAGCTCAGGTAACTATAACTGCTGAAATGATGTGGTTTTGCATGAGTGAAATGTGAGCCTAACTGTAACATCCCTGTATCCTTTGGTTTTTTCAGTTTCTAAGGTTTTTTAATTCTATTTTTTCATTGTAACGTCCATTTTTTTTAAGTGAACCTCTAAGACTTTCGTATTTTCTTTCTATAAATGGATATTGTGTATTATATTTTGATTATATACCACTCATTATTTTTCATATGTGTTTATCAGAGAGTATATTAATAACTGTTTTTATTTTTAACAATTTTGTGAGTCTTCACAACATCGTCGCATTTACTGTGGAGAATCTGTGATCAGTAAATGTGTTTCACATACGGAAAAATACACTTAAAGACATTTTTTAAATACATTTTAAGTCTAAATATTTAGTAAAATATTGTTTTAACTTTTCTTTCTGTGATCAATTTAGGAGAAAACTACCTCTACAAAAAAAAAAAATCATATTCGCGACTTCCGACATCATCGCAGTGACGTCGGTAGTGACGAAGAGCGCGTGTTTTGTACAAAGTGTAAAACATATATATATACATTTTCTACAGTATATTTAACAGTAGAGCTTTATTAGTGTACATTTCTAACACATATTTTGTAGTGAGTTTCCAAAATAGTCATCTTCAAACACTATTTTCCATTTCCACGAAGACAGCAGAAGCCACAATGACTTCGGTACAGCGTGTTTCTCAACAACTCAAAAACATATGTGCAGAGGTACTGTGAACAAGTTTCTGTATAGCTGTTCACTATTATAGCATTGAAAGTTCTGCTTTTCTTTCCATTTTTAAAGAAAACTACTTTAAACTTGTATTTTGAATTTCCGCTTCACCTCGGTAACTGCGAATATATGGTCACTACGAATACCACATAACCAGGAAAGCTAGGAATATCATAGGATAGTATACTTTTCAGCAAAATCAACAGGAAGTACACATCCACTCCTCCTTCTTGAATCTTCTTTCATAGAACTTCATTCTGAGCATGCGGATTCATCTTGGTGTTCAAAGATTTTGGCCTTTTTTGTATCAAAAATGGCAACACAGGAAGGAGATGTGGGTTGGCAGGAACAACAGCTGGACCAGGATGTGGAGGAGTTGGAGACTGAAGATTTGGAAGAAGAGGAACCTCCACAAATGAGAGCCAGTGTGGCATGGGATTTTTTCAAAATCCCATCAGGGGAATTGAAAACTGCTGCCAAACTTGTGCAATGCACAATCTGCGACAAGACCCTCTCTAGATGGACAAACAAGAAATATTCATGTGGGACAATGTCCATGTTATATCTTCTAAAAACCTATCATAACAAAAGTCGACAACTGGCAATCAAGCAGAGGGAAGCTGGAGGACCATCTACTTCAGTGGCAGCAGCAACAACTCCCGGCCAGAAAGTCCCTTCAGAGGTGCAGACTACTGCAACAGATATGGCTCCAGAGTTTTCAAGAATGGCCACGTACTGCGTGGACTGTAGTGTTGTTATAAGTGTGGGGAGCAGTGTCTTACAGCTATTCGCTATGTTGCAAAACAGTATACATGCTAATTTCGTTCCCCTTTTATATGTTTTGCACATTTTACAGTGCATGTTTTTTCAATTCCTACTGTCCCAGTTGCCATGTTTGTTATTTTAAAAAAGGAGAAATAAATGTAAAACTTTACAAAAGCACTTTACAAAAATAAAAAGATTTCTGTTGGAATCGCCTTTTACAGTTAAAAAAAGATAAATTATATATATGTTGGAATGACTGGTGTATGGATGATTGAATGAGTGCATAACTGGTGCATGGATGTTACAATGAGTGCATCCTTAGTGCATATATGAGTGCATAATTAGTGCCTGAGTGATTGGATGAGTCCATGCGTAGTACCTGAGTAATTTGATGAGTGCAAGGGTACTGCCTGAGTGATTGGATGAGTGCATGGATAGTGCCTGGGTGATTGGGTGAGTGCATGCATAGTGCCTGGGTGATTAGATGAGTACAAGGGTACTGCTTGGGTGATTGGATGAGTGCATGGGTAGTGCCTGGGTGATTGGATGAGGGCACGGGCAGTGCCTGGGTGATTGGATGAGTGCATGGATAGTTCTTGAGTGAATGGATGAGTGCATGGGTACTGCATGAGTGAGTGGATACGTGCATGGGTACTGCCTGAGTGAATCAATGAGTACAAAGGTAGTGATTGGGTGATTGTATGTGTGCATGGGTAGTGCCTGAGTGAATGGAGGAGTGCATGGATAGTGCCTCAGTGAATGGGTGAGTGCAAGGGTAGTGCCTGGGTGAATGGATGAGTAAAAGGGTAGTGCCTGGGTGATTGGATGTTTGCATGGGTAGTGCTTGGGTGAATGGATGAGTGTATGGGAAGTGCCTGAGTAAATGGATGAGTGCAGACCCCACTTCTACATGGCGAGAAGAGCAGTCCACGCCTGCTGATACGCCAAACCTCAATAGAGGCAGATTGGAAATTTAAGCAATTACAGACATGTTATCAGTCTTTACCATGGATCTATCAACTTAAACATGACCCCAAACCATACGAGATAGTGGAAGGACGTGATACAGGTCTCTTTGATGTACCACACGGCCTGTCGGGGGTCCCATAAAGACTTTTAAGCATTAACTGGCTCAGACGGAAATGGATACGTTCTGACACAATGTATATCAGTATAGAGTGAAGATTTGTGCACTATCCTTATGAGTGAAGTCCAAATACAACTGGTGAAACATCACTACATTGGATTTTCCATCTTTTAGTGGCTCATCAATCCAATCTTTCATCCAGATGCTATACCCCAACCACTCGCCTTAATTTTGTTACATTGGTGGTCCTGAAGAAGGTGGTTACAAACTGTCAATATCCACCAAAACGTGCTTTGACCTGTCTGTGTAATATCTGGCCCGCAACACGGTCACGAAGACTGAAATACATCTGTCTTTTGCGTGACCACTAAGTGTATGTGATCGTGGGAGGGTAGGATACGTTGTGTGGTATGAGTGAGTATGCATGTGTATGTGAGAGTTCTAGTATGTGAAAGTGGTCAATTTGTAGGGGTCATATAAAAAAAATTCACATGAATGAAAATGTTTACATTGATTGTCTCTCTTTAAAAAAATAAAATGTACAATATTCATGTAAAAGAAAAATGAAAAAAAGTATGAATACAATGAATGTTTTTTTAACTTTTTTGATACAAATAATGAACAAAATGATCTTTTTAAATAATGTAAAAAAAAATTGATAAAATAGTAAATTGCTTGTGCATCATCTCTCTAATGTAGGTAGCCCAATTGAGCTGGTATCAGCCTTGGTAAAAGAAATATACGTCAAGTAGGAGGTTTTGAGATTGATTTTGGTTGTTTGCTGTCCCCCTTTTCTCCCAGACCTACAATAAAAAAATCAGAGGGGGGTCCCTGATCAGTGTGAGTGCAAGGGTAGTGCCTGGGTGATTGGATGTGTGCATGGGTAGTCCCTGGGTGAATGGATGAATGCATGGATAATGCCTGAGTGATTGAATGTTTGCATGGGTAGTGCCTGGGTGAATGGATGAGTGCATGGGTAGTGCCTGAGTGAATGGATGAAAGCATGGATAGTGCCTGAGAGACTGGATGAGTGCATGGGTAGTGCCTGAGTGATTGGGTATGTGCATGATTAGTGTCATGGTGATTGCATAGTGTATGGGTAGTGGCTGAGTGAATGAATGAGTGCAAGAGTAGTGCCTGGGTGATTGGATGAGTGCATGGATAGCACCTCATTGAATGGATGAGTGCATGGGTAATGCCTAAGTAAATGGATGAGTGTATGGGTACTGCTTGGGTGATTGTATGAGTGAATGAATAGTGCCTGGTTGATTGTATGAGTGCGTAGGTAGCGCTTGGGTGTCTGGATGAGTGGAAAAGTACCACCTGGGTGATTGGATGAGTCCATAAGTAGCACCTAATTGAATGGATGAGTGCAAAGTTAGTGCCTGGATGATTGGATATATGCATGGTTAGTACCAGGGTGAATAGATGAGTGCATGGATAGTGCCTGGGTGATTGGGGGAATGCATGCATAGAGCCTGCCTGATTGGGTCAGTGCATGGATAGTGCCTGGGAGATTGGATGAGTGCATGGGTAGTGCCTGGGTGATTGGATGAGTGCATGGGTAGTGCCTCAGTGAATGGATGAGTTCATGCGTAGTAGCTGAGTCATTGGATGAGTGCATGGGTAGTGCCTGAGTGAATGAATGCGATACAAAAGGGGATGATGGACGGAACGTTTGAGCCAATCAAACACTCACTCCCAGTCAACTGATCTGGGTTTAATCCATCATCATTCTTTAGCTCACTCCACCACCCCAGTTCAGACATGGCCATATGCAAATCAGTCTGACCCTGTGCCTCATGGGAACAGTCCAGCCCGAACTGCCAAGCCATGTCTTCCCTGGACCGGAAACAAGCATCCTAGGACCGGTTTCTGGCATTTCAGCCGTCATCAGCCAGGCTTGCTTGAATCCAGTGGCAAAGTGAGCAAGGGACCCATGTCTGGGCATACCCCCGCCAACTTAGGGCGACCAAAGCGATACAAAAGGGGATGATGGACGGAACGTTTGAGCCAATCAAACACTCACCCCCAGTCAACTGATCTGGGTTTAATCCATCATCATTCTTTAGCTCACTCCACCACCCCAGTTCAGACATGGCCATATGCAAATCAGTCTGACCCTGTGCCTCATGGGAACAGTCCAGCCCGAACTGCCAAGCCATGTCTTCCCTGGACCGGAAACAAGCATCCTAGGACCGGTTTCTGGCATTTCAGCCGTCATCAGCCAGGCTTGCTTGAATCCAGTGGCAAAGTGAGCAAGGGACCCACGTCTGGGCATACCCCGCCAACTTAGGGCGACCAAAGCGATACAAAAGGGGATGATGGACGGAACGTTTGAGCCAATCAAACACTCACCCCCAGTCAACTGATCTGGGTTTAATCCATCATCATTCTTTAGCTCACTCCACCACCCCAGTTCAGACATGGCCATATGCAAATCAGTCTGACCCTGTGCCTCATGGGAACAGTCCAGCCCGAACTGCCAAGCCATGTCTTCCCTGGACCGGAAACAAGCATCCTAGAACCGGTTTCTGGCATTTCAGCCGTCATCAGCCAGGCTTGCTTGAATCCAGTGGCAAAGTGAGCAAGGGACCCACGTCTGGGCATACCCCCGCCAACTTAGGGCGACCAAAGCGATACAAAAGGGGATGATGGACGGAACGTTTGAGCCAATCAAACACTCACCCCCAGTCAACTGATCTGGGTTTAATCCATCATCATTCTTTAGCTCACTCCACCACCCCAGTTCAGACATGGCCATATGCAAATCAGTCTGACCCTGTGCCTCATGGGAACAGTCCAGCCCGAACTGCCAAGCCATGTCTTCCCTGGACCGGAAACAAGCATCCTAGGACCGGTTTCTGGCATTTCAGCCATCATCAGCCAGGCTTGCTTGAATCCAGTGGCAAAGTGAGCAAGGGACCCACGTCTGGGCATACCCCCACCAACTTAGGGCGACCAAAGCAATACAAAAGGGGATGATGGACGGAACGTTTGAGCCAATCAAACACTCACCCCCAGTCAACTGATCTGGGTTTAATCCATCATCATTCTTTAGCTCACTCCACCACCCCAGTTCAGACATGGCCATATGCAAATCAGTCTGACCCTGTGCCTCATGGGAACAGTCCAGCCCGAACTGCCAAGCCATGTCTTCCCTGGACCGGAAACAAGCATCCTAGGACCGGTTTCTGGCATTTCAGCCGTCATCAGCCAGGCTTGCTTGAATCCAGTGGCAAAGTGAGCAAGGGACCCACGTCTGGGCATACCCCGCCAACTTAGGGCGACCAAAGCGATACAAAAGGGGATGATGGACGGAACGTTTGAGCCAATCAAACACTCACCCCCAGTCAACTGATCTGGGTTTAATCCATCATCATTCTTTAGCTCACTCCACCACCCCAGTTCAGACATGGCCATATGCAAATCAGTCTGACCCTGTGCCTCATGGGAACAGTCCAGCCCGAACTGCCAAGCCATGTCTTCCCTGGACCGGAAACAAGCATCCTAGGACCGGTTTCTGGCATTTCAGCCGTCATCAGCCAGGCTTGCTTGAATCCAGTGGCAAAGTGAGCAAGGGACCCATGTCTGGGCATACCCCCGCCAACTTAGGGCGACCAAAGCGATACAAAAGGGGATGATGGACGGAACGTTTGAGCCAATCAAACACTCACCCCCAGTCAACTGATCTGGGTTTAATCCATCATCATTCTTTAGCTCACTCCACCACCCCAGTTCAGACATGGCCATATGCAAATCAGTCTGACCCTGTGCCTCATGGGAACAGTCCAGCCCGAACTGCCAAGCCATGTCTTCCCTGGACCGGAAACAAGCATCCTAGGACCGGTTTCTGGCATTTCAGCCGTCATCAGCCAGGCTTGTTTGAATCCAGTGGCAAAGTGAGCAAGGGACCCACGTCTGGGCATACCCCCGCCAACTTAGGGCGACCAAAGCGATACAAAAGGGGATGATGGACGGAACGTTTGAGCCAATCAAACACTCACCCCCAGTCAACTGATCTGGGTTTAATCCATCATTGGCAGTTCGGGCTGGACTGTTCCCATGAGGCACAGGGTCAGACTGATTTGCATATGGCCATGTCTGAACTGGGGTGGTGGAGTGAGCTAAAGAATGATGATGGATTAAACCTAGATCAGTTGACTGGGGGTGAGTGTTTGATTAGCTCAAGCGCTCCGTCCATCATCCCCTTTGGTATCGCTTTGTTCGCCCTAAGTTGGCAGGGTATGCCCAGACGTGGGTCCCTTGCTCACTTTGCCACTGGATTCAAGCTAGCCTGGCTGATGACGGCTGAATAGCCAGAAACCGGTCCCAGGATGCTTGTTTCCGGTCCAGGGAAGACATGGCTTGGCAGTTCGGGCTGGACTGTTCCCATGAGGCACAGGGTCAGACTGATTTGCATATGGCCATGTCTGAACTGGGGTGGTGGAGTGAGCTAAAGAATGATGATGGATTAAACCTAGATCAGTTGACTGGGGGTGAGTGTTTGATTAGCTCAAGCGCTCCGTCCATCATCCCCTTTGGTATCGCTGAGTGAATGAATGAGCACATGCATAGTGCCTGAGTGAATGGATGAGTGCAAGGGTAGTGCCTTGGTGATTGGATGAGGGCATGGGTAGTGCCTGGGTGAATGGATGAGGGCATGGGCAGTGCCTGAGTGAATGGATGAAAGCATGAATAGTGCCTGAGTGAATGAATGAGTGCATGGGTAGTGCCTGAGTGATTGGATATGTGTATGGTCAGTGTCTGGGTAATTGCATAGTGTATAGGTAGTGCCTGGGTGATTGGATGAGTGCATGGGTAGTGCCTGGTTGAATAGTTGAGTGCATGGGTAGTGCCTGAGTTAATGGATGAGTGGAAGGGTAGTGCCTGGGTGATTGGATGTGTGCATGGGTAGTGCTTGGGTAAATGGATGAGTGCATGGGAAGTGTCCGAGTAAATGTATGAGTGCATGGGTAGTGCATGAGTGAACGGATGAGTGCAAGTGTAGTGCCTAGGTGATTGGATGAGTGCATAGGTAGTGCCTGGGTGATTGCATAGGTGCATGAGTAGCGCTTGGGTCATTGGATGTGTGTATGGGTAGTGCCTGAGTGAATAGATGAGCACATGCGTAGTGCCTGAGTGAACGGATGAGTGCCATGGTAGTGCCTGGGTGATTGGAAGAACGTATGAGTAGTGCCTGAGTGAATGGATGAGTGCATAGATACCACTTGGGTGATTGGATTAGTGCAGAGGTAGTGCCTGATTGATTGAATGAGTGCATGGTAGTGCATATCTGACTGGATGAGTGCAAGAGTAGCGCCTGGGTGATTGGTTGAGTGCAAGAGTAGTGCCTTGGTGATTGGGTGAGTGCATGGACAGTGCCTGGGTGATTGGGTGAATGCGTGAATACTGCCTGCATGATTGTGTGAGTGCATTGATAGTGCCTGGGTGATTGGGTGAATGCATGGATGCTGCCTGTGTGATTGGGTGAGTGCACGGATAGTGCCTGGGTGATTGGATGAGTCCATGAGTAGTGCCTGGGTGAGTGGATGAGTGCATGGGTAGTGCCTCAGTAAAAGGATGAGTGCATACATAGTGTCTGGATCATTGAAATGTGTATGGGTAGCACCTGGGTGATTTGATTGTGCCTGAATGGTTGCTAGGAGATTAGAAGAATTCAAGTGCAGTACCTGAGTGATTGGATGACTGGATAGCTAGTAGCTGGATGATTGGGCATGTGCAACTGTTGTGCTTACGAGATGGGATGAGTACATGAGTAGTAACTCAATGAATCTATCACTAGACTAGTGATTTGACACACATAAATATCTCGACCTCCAACCACTGTGAAAAAATAGAAACAGACAAAAATGTATTAGAATTTCATATCAAACATTAGGCAACCAAATAACATTCAATATTTTTTAACCAAAACTTTAATTCAACATAGACAAATGTTTGACTGTTTTGTCCTGTTTTCAGCTTTCATACTTGTCCCCTTTCAACAGTGCTTTGTGTGAAGACTTATCATTAAACTGTGGGAAAAACCAATCAATGGAATGTAAAAAAAAAACAAATGTGCACATTAGATCATTACAACTATGTCATACTGTTCACTGCACTCACTACAAGTTGTTTAATACTAGGTTGCTGATAGGTTACTACCTTAATTAAAGCAACTATATGTTAAAACTGTTTCTGATATTTTTATATCTGGTACAAAATGTCCAACAATTATGAAGCAATTTTCATTTTTGCATATCCTTTTGTAAACATCATCCCTGTTAGGCCGAATGACGTCTGAAATGTTCTTAGTCCATGTATGAAAAACATAACTCATAGTACTACGTAGAAGTTGCTGTAACAGAAACAAAAGGGGACTTTTTTTAGTGGTGAAGAGACTTTTCACATGTAACTTAAGGCTACTGGTATTATAGTACCTCCATTTACCTTTTATCTGTAGTAACACAATGCAGTCCTCAAATGTTTCATAAATTCCTTTCCTTTAGTTAAAAAGAGTCCTTCATTTCTAACAGCTTGCTGTAGACAATACCCCCAGAAGGCCGAATAATGTCTCAGAAACACATAATCCATATATATGTCAACACAATGTCACATTTTCTTATCCTAGATTCTCCTTAGAACTTTGGTTCTAGAAATAGCAGATATGAGTTTGGTAAAGTTATGGGTAGTCTTGATTTGAATGTCACTTGTATAAGGTTATATCAACTCCTTCATGAAATATGATTGCTATAGTTGTGAAAGTTCTTTATGGAAAGGAAATGTGTGCAGCTTTAAAGTTTGCAATTTCAGTTCCTAATTTAGTACCATCCACTCTGCATCGCTGTAGCATGTCTATGATATATTTTCCATACCTTTGTAGAAATAACGTTGACCTAAGTTCTGATCTGCAGTTTGGACTGGTCATATCTTGATAGGCGTTTGTAGTTAAATCTTTGAACGGCACAGTTTACAATCTGGTAATGTCAAGTAGAGAAGTCGTTCTGAATTGATTTCGGTGCTAGACGTAAATTCACAATTTTCACAGTTGTGGGCCCATTTATAAGTTAAACTAAATAATTCATTGATATTCACATCTTCTTCATCTAATAGTCCTAGCATTGCCATTAGAAAATCTTGAGCATCCTGCTTAAGATTTTGAGAGAACACTACTGGTACAGTCGGTGAGTTTTCTTATTCCAGTAGCAGAGTGTATAATACTTCTATCACTTCTTAATTCTTCAAGGAAACTACACATTTGTGAAGACATTTTTTATCTACTTTTTCTTTAATAGAATTTGTAAAATGAGGCAAATTATAAAGTCCATTTAACACTACACTTGCATAACAGTTCACTCCAGATTTATTATCAAAGTGATAGCCTTGTATTTCCTCATTGTGCTCTAGTTTTCTCTTCTTTCCTCCTTGTTGATTTTTTTTTGTTCATCTTTCTGTTCAACTCTGATAGACTGTTTTGATATTTTCCACTTTGGATACAGTATTGCTTTCTGAACCATAGGATACTGGCCTAAATGAGGAGCATATTGAGTTTTTAACAGATTATACTCCGTTACACAGCTCACATCAGCACTTACTTTCTTCTCATCAAAATCAATCAGATATAAACCAGACAATGTTCTAATTCATGACAAAGCAACATATGACATTCCTTCTTTGAATACACTACTACCCATATTAACAAGACCTGTATCTACACTTAAACCTTGCGATTTGTGAATAGTTACTGCATACGCTATAGACACTGGGAACTGCTTTTGCTGAACATACAAGTATTTCACAAGTAGGAAACGTACAACGCATATACCAATCTGCTTAACTTCAGCAAAATCATCAAACTTTATGGCTCAGTATTACACATCATTTCTGTTTGGATAATTAACAAATTTCATAACTTTACCTATTGTACCATTCACTAGCCCTTCTTCAACATTTAAATTACGGCATAAGATTCCACGACAATTTTTACAGACACGTAACTGTTTTTCTAATTCTGCAGTTTTTGACAGAGTCTTTTCTAAACTGTCCAATTTCGAATGCAGTTTTTTTTTGTGTTAGCAGCACTGTAACTCCTTGATATTCCATTTTATCATTTTCTCTAATTTCGACGATCTCTTCTTTTTCCAGTTGCAATAGTTGTTCATTGAATTTGATACACTCCTCAAGAGTTGGCATCAAACAAACAATAAACTTCTCTTCCTTAACAAACTTATACATTACTTCAGCAGCTGAAACATTACTTGGAAACTAATTTTTGATGAGACAGGTTTGTAATACTGTCTTTCCCTCTTTTGTGAGTACTCACACTCTTATGTCCTTTAGTATATCTACATAATGCATATCTGATGCTTGGCACATATTTTGGATTAACTCTATGTATTGAAAGTCATCCCAAATGTTTACATTTCCAATACTTCCTAGTGAATTCCTTATTTCAGTACGTAGTAGTTTTTTTAATACAGGTTGTCCTTTTATGGGAGTTAGTTGTAGCAGATCTCCAAAGACTATTAAGTGTTTTCCTCCAAAAAGTACATCGTAGTCAGTTTTTAATATTTGCTGCATTCTTAAATGTATAAAAGCTAGCATTAGGTTAGATACCATGCTGACTTCATCAATAATTAGTACCTTTAATTTCTTTAATACTCTTGCCACTTCATGAAAAGCATCACCAGATAATTTGTTATATTATAATTTGTTGTCATGTTCAACAGGCAGCATTAATAATCGATAAAGGGTAACTCCTTTAACATTATGAGCAGCTATGCCTGTTGGTGCAGTGACTACACACAACAAATTGGAATCTGTTGTCTTCTGCAGGTAACCTGTCAGTACTTTCATCAAGAAGCTTTTCCAGTCCCAGTTTGACCTCTTATGTACAATAGAACTGGTTTATATGTAGAACATCTACACTTTTTATTCTCATGGAGAAATTCATGTTCTACTTTACCTTTTATGTCTTCAAAAATTTCTCTCTGATCTGCATTCAATTGCTGTATTAGTAGTTCGAGATCCACAGTTTTCCATTTTACTTGCTGCATTTCATTCTCCACTTCATTCATAGCTATTGCAGCTTCATTTTCAATGATTGGCTGTCTAAAAGGATCTTGACTTCCAGGTGCTGAACTTTGACTGCTCTGAGAACTCTCTCTTACTATCTCAGCAGCAGTTGTTTCATCTTGTTCAATCTCTTCTCTCAACATTTAGCGATACACTGGAAACGCACAGCACTCAATGCAGTCTTTCACAGCGTTGAATGAGTCTTTATAACAGTCAAATTCTCCAAGTAGCTCACTTTCAGTTCACCAATGCTTAAACAACTGTAACAAGACTAAATGAAAAAAACTCTCTTTTGTCTGGAGTTTGGCAACTTAGCTTTCGGTTGATTAAATTTCCTTTGTTATGTCTCACCAAACATCCTTCACGTCCAGCCACAGCAAATTTACCTTCCCCTATGTTTTCACTGACATTACTTCTGAAAGTATAATGTGAAGTATTTCATAGAGACACAACCTTTCCAGATGAGGACTTCTTCTTAGATAGTACGTATCCAGCATGTTACTCTTCAGAATATCTGTACTGTGTGGCTCAAATTCTGTAAGATATCAAATTTCAGGAAAAGACTTCAGTACACTGTTACGAGTACTAGGAAGCCCTAAACTCACCCATAGAACTCCTCTAGAATTAGAAAACAAACTAGCTGAGCTTAACCAGTCTACATATTCATAGGAGCCTATCTCTCTGTGAGACAGCATTTTCAAACTAAAACTGTACATTTTCTTTGGAAGACACTTTTCTGCTGAAATCTCCTCCCACATCTGTTTCATCTCAGTTTTCTCTGACTTTGTTATATAAGATGTAATGTACCGAGCAACAGAAATTGAGTTGTCTGCAACAAACTGTACATCCATTTTGCATTCCACATCTTCAGAATCAGAGGGTTGTAGTCATTAATGTACTTGGACGCCTCGGTTCTTCTTAGTTTGTATGTATTTTTCGGTGATTTCCTTTCTAAGTGTATGTCTGACAGCAGACAAAAAGCTGTTGTCTCTTCCTTGTGAGATGACAGGTCGTGGGAATCCGAAACGATATCTTGTATAATATAACCTTTTTGCTCTATATTTTCGCTGACAGTATTTTCTGCATCTATGATTTTGGAATCATAGAACTTGTTCTCTTAATATGTTGTCACTACTCTTTTTGTGATGGAGCAAATTACATGCTGCTCAATAAAAGACAACACAGACTTTTACCCATAACAGCATGTGAATATGGGGAGCACATCTGGCATGGTACTTTTTACGCCAAAACAAATCAATCACTTCACCGAGAGGAGGTTTTGTTTTGCTCAAGATGAAAGCCATCATTGCTTGAAATCTGTGATTAAAATATATGCAAACATTTGCAGGGTCTAATGAGCACAGTTCTCCTGGCGTCTCCAGATGAATGTCCCTTATACTTAAATTTGTCTCCTTCAAGAATTCTAGCAGGTCATCCTATGTATATTCAGCACAACTCAGCGTCAGGAACCAAGTAGGTGCTCCAAGGTTCCTCAACATGCACCTCAGTTCACCATGACGCCGATACCAATATTCATTAGTTCCACGCTGATATGCCATTAGGTTTATTAAATTGTATTCCAAGTGCTCATCTTTTCCATGAACTTTCTCCAAAAGTTTTCTTGCTGATATATAATCCAAATTAACTCCTGTTTTTAGAATATGATTAACGGAATATGAAAGGCCAGACAAGTCACTCTCAAATATTAGATGAAATATATATGAAATGTACTGACGAAATCACAGAGCTTCTAAACCTTTTTCCCACACACTTAATGGAGCTCATTTTGCTTCCTTCATTTGAAACAGCTCAATGGCAACACCAATAACCTCTTTAGAATGCAAAGGGCTCTTCTGTTCTGGACTGATCCACCTTCTCAATCTGACCTGTTGATGGAAATGTCTGATCCTCAATATGTGTGATATATTGCAGGCTTTCTATAGTAAACATTGTTTTATACCAGATATAAAATTGCTTTGTTAACTTTGGTAACGTCTACTAACTCCTGTCATATCTTCTTGGTAGGCACACCATTTACAAGATTTACTAATCCTTCCTCTAAATCTCTATCTACGCCTACTGTTTCAATGCTTTTCTTGACATCTAATGGCAAATACACTACTCTACCTTTTAGACCTTTCTGCAGCTCTGTTGGGGGTAACCTGCCTGTCTTTGGCTCCATACCTAATATAGCCTGAAATGGATGTACAATATGGATAAGAATGGACTCATAAATATTTAAACCTTGAAGTTCTTCTGGAATGGGAAACAGTTCTACCTTTTTATGCAAAGCTATAGCAGGCCTTTTCTTATCCTCTAATTTATTGTAGCAGTACTTTCATGTAACTCGTTGTGTGGGCAAGTGAAATGGTTGTTCTACAAAGAGTACAGTGAAAACTTTTGACAGTTATCATTATTCTCTTTTTCACTTTTCAAATATAAGTCAACAGACCGCGTTTGATTCTTGTAGTGAGTGTGTCGACAGCATATACAAACATACTTTGTTTTTTCAGCACATACTGTATTAAATGTTTTAGTCTCTTCTTCAAAACTATCAACTGTAGTACCTATGTCCTGTTCTGCAACTCCTCCAGTTATCAACTCTTCAATTTCCCTACAGTCCTGTTCTGGACCAAAGAAACAAAACTGCACACCATCACAAACCTTTTCTACCTCTGCAACAGTACCATGCAAAAGTGCCCTATTCATTTCCCCCAAACATAAAGCAGGAGTTTTCACACAGTACAGCCTCCGAACTAAAGCTCGCATTGTTGAGTGGTGTACAGCTAACATCATAAAATGATGAAAGGTGCTTTGGCACACTTTCTTTGATAAACAAGCTTAAACAAGCTAGTGACTGTCCCTGAAAATTTGTATGCTTTCTCAGCTTGCAAGGATCCAAACCTTTCAAAGTACTTATTTTGTGTTTTAAACTTCGCCTTGGAAATGTACAAAGGTAACTAATAAATAAAGGTTTGCTTTGGGTTTGCTATATTGAAGTAAGTGCATGTAGTAATATAGCTATGTTCATCTGTAGATTTAAAACTGGAAGATACCATAAAAACTGTTTTTGTACTATGTGTAAGTCAGTAGTTGAGTAGTTTGTACGTTGGATAGAGCAAAAAATAAATATGCTTGGTTTTTTTTACAGAATAAGATATACATACCTACACACAGTTAGAATGCCTATAAAAACTCAGATGAAAAAGCTGCAGAAACAACTACAGTATCTCTGCAGAAATGAGTTACAAAAGGGGCAAAATGCAGAAAAAGTGCTGAAAGAAAAGAGATCTACTAGTAAGAGGACAAAGTCATTTCATAAAAATATATGTGGACATTTGCAAACATTATAAAATAAAGAAAATACAATTATGACTATGAGAAACAACAAGAGTGGACAAAGTGTACATTGGATGAAGAGAAAAGATTGTAACAAAGATGGACACAACATAACCAGGAGACAGAAGCAGTTCAATGAAATCAGAGCCAGGATGTTTCATAGTAGAGTGGTTGTAAATTTGGTGAGAAATTTAAAAAAGTGTAGAAGAAGGAGAAATGCAGTGAAACAGAAAGAACATGTTGAGAGAGTAGTTAAGGCATTTGCTTTGAAGAGGCAGCTTTTCATTTTGATTCTAAATAGAATGAAGACTCTTGACAAAATAGTGTTGTGCATGAGGAGACAAAACCAGAAGAAAAGATTAGTGAATAGAAGTACAGTTTTTAGTGGAGAATGGATACATAAGTCTAGTACAGAGCCTTACTTTAATAAAGAAAGCTATTTCCAGGATAACAGAAAAGTTCATGCTATTGATGAAAGAGGATGATGTTATAAAATGAAGAATGGTAGTCCTATAGCAAAAGAGGTGTAAATTTAGAAGAAGTTATTGCAGAGGAGGTACAAGGAAGGCATTGTCAGGGTCCTGTATACAAATGGAATTGTAGTAGTGTTTGTAGTATTAGACAGCAATCTATAGATATATTAAGAAAAATCCTACATATCTTACCAAGGCAAAGTTTAAAACACAAAATAAGTTATACCATTCAACAATGCGAACTTTAGTTAGGAGGCTGTACTATGTGAAAAATCCTGCGTTATTTTTAGGAGAAATGATTAGAGCACATTGCTTAGTAGTGTGGCAGACGTAGAAACGGTTTGTGCGGATCTGCAGTTTTGTTTCATTGGTCCTGAGCAGGATTCTAGAGACCCATTTTGTAAGATCTCTCTCTCTCTCTCTCTCTCTCTCTCTCTCTCTATCTATCTATATATATATATATATATATAGATATATATCTATAAATATATATATATAGATAGAACGAGAGAGAGAGAGAGAGACTACATATATATAGATATATAAATCTATAGACATATTCACTGATAAAAACAAAGGTTACAAGGATGTTATATCATCATCATCACAAGCTTTATTTCAACATAAAAAGTCATAAAAGCAGCATAGAGCAAAGATAACATAGCCAATAAAATAAATATAAGTAAACATAGATCCAATAATAAATATACACTTGATCATCCTATAATCTGGTTAAAAAACAAACAGTATTTCATCATTTTGTTTGAACACAGTGCAATACTTAGGGGGACTTTTCATTTCATTTACTCGCGCTAGTTATCAGGAGTTAAAAAGAAATAAAGTGCTTGTGCATGGTGATATAAGCAAGAATGCTATTAAGGCTTAAAAGTCTTAGCTAATATCTGTGCAATGGAGGCTATATCTTTCTGCGAGCGCCTTCCACCGTATCAGCCAAGCTTTCCCCAGGTACTTTGCTACACAGCAGGATAAAAAGGGTCTAGAATCTGACTTGAGAATACGGAGTGCAACATAGTGCTCCCGCGTACCAAGTTGTCTACAAATCGGGCTCAGCCATTTTTTTCGTAATGTTTTATACGCCGGGCAGACAAACAGTAAGTGGGCAATACTTTCCACAGGCGCTTTGCAACTAGGGCAGTGTTTTCCATTATTTACGGACCACTTTGCTATCACTTCACCCACTGGAAGGGAGCCATACCTGAAATGCATGTAAAGCATTCTGTCTCTAGGTACTTTAATTAAGTCAAGGTAAGGCTCATAGTATCTACTTAATTTATGGGAATAGAACTCAGTTGTCAACTTGCCCACATTGGGTCTACTGATCTCTTGCTGATCCACCCATTCCCAATACAGGCGTTTAAGAACTTCTCTCCTTGGGGGCTCCTGACTCGCCCAACAGCCACAAAGCCCGATTGTGGTTAACATTTTCTTGATGTCACGTATCCAACCTATTTTCCCCCCAGTGTCGAGGCTAATAACCTCAGTGAGGGCCTCTGCATAAGGAGAAAGCTTGGGGGTCCTCCTAATACGAGCCCAAAAAAGCAGGGTACGCAACCTGGCTACATCACTTATTGATCGCCTGCCCATATCCATTAGTAATGGCGTAAGGGGGATGTGTTTTGGTGCTGTTATTAGATCTCTTAGGAATTTATATTCTGATCTCTGGAGCTCGTCAAGATTCTCGAATCCCCAGACTTCTGCTCCATAGAGGGAAGCGCTAACAGCCTTGGTGTCATAAATATGGAGGGCTGGAGCTACGGGCCTGGTATGGGAAAGGCGATGTTCTTTTGCTATTGCACCTGCCGTACGCTTATGGGCCATCAACATCTTACCTAGGTGGAGTTTCCATGACATTTTTTCAGAGAATCTTACACCCAGGTAGTCAAAAGTGACGACCTTTTCAAGGAAAGTTCCACCTAGGAGAGGGCCATTCCTGCATGTCCTATGGGGATTGAAGGCCATACATTTGGTTTTGCTGGCATTTATAATCAAACCCAGATTTTCACAGAAAAGATGGAATCTGTCAGTAAGACGTTGTAGCCCAGCTGGGGTCTTGGATATCAACAAGGTGTCGTCTGCGAACAACAAGGTTGGTATCTTTCCCCCCCCAGAACAGGTGAATCAGCCGGCTCCTCCAGAAGGAAGTCCACTACTCCGTTCACATATAGGGAAAAGAGGGTTGGAGCCAGAACGCATCCCTGCCTTACTCCTCTCTTGATAGGGATGCGCTCTGTAAGTTGACCCTGCTCACCCCACCTGACCTGGGCAAAGTTCCCCTCATGCAGCCGGACTAGTAAATTAAGAACAAAATGGGGAACGCCCATCTTGCCAAGCGTATCCCATAGCCTGGACCTGGGAACTAGGTCAAAGGCAGTCTTCAGATCAATAAATGCTAAATAAAGACTGCCTCTGCCTAGCACCACAACCTTCCAGTAAATTAGGAGGAATCTAAAAACTTGGTCCATAGTCCCTGTCTTAGTTCTGAAGCCTGCCTGAAACTGTGAGAGGATATCCCCGTCCTCAGACCATGTCTGAACCCTGTGCAGAAGCATCCGGCCAAAGACCTTCTGCACAGCATCGATCAGACTTATTGGTCTGTAATTGGCGGGGTCATCTCTTGCTCCCTTTTTGTAAATAGGGACTATTTCGGCAGATTTCCAAGAAATTGGGACTGGTGCTCCTTCGGCTATGGCATTTGATAATAGCAGAATATATCGTGCCCATTGAGTGCGGTCGGCCAAGAATAGATCCCCGGGCAGGCCATCCGGGCCTGCAGCTTTTGCGGGGATTATTTTGTTAATTGCAGCTTCTACCTCCAAGATTGTAAAATACTCCTCTTCTTTCAAGTGCCCAAAATACTCTATTGATTTCCCCTCCTGGCTGTCCCCTTCAACAGAATGAAGCCCTTCAAAATGGTTAAACCAAGCTTGACTAGTGATATGACTCGGGGGTGTTATAGTTAGCAAAAAGAATTATGGCCCGGTTTGACTCTGGACGCTGGGGCAGAACGTTGGGGACCCGAGGAAGATCTGGACTTTCATTTACAGGTTTTACCAAGGCATGAATCCCCCCTTTGCCAGGTATTACAGCGCTCATTCGAGCAAGGACTCTGCTATGGGTATTTACCATGACATTGCATGATGGGAGCTGAAGTCTTTTCATCTGACTTCAGCTGCAAGCAATTGGGAGGAGCCAGCTGATTTCCTGATTAGGGGAGGACCGTAGCAGTACAAAGGAGGGGGCTGGTGAAATCCTGGTTTTGCTAAGGGCGTCTGATGAAGACAAACAAATGCCAAAATGCATTATGTCCTGCATTTGTTATTAAAGATTCTTCCAATGGTTTCCCCGCTATGTCCTCTGATCTCTGCCTTGGAGGGGTCTTTCGTTGATATATATATATATATATATATATATATATATATTACCTACTGGCGGTCGCCAGTAGGTAGTTATAGTTAGGACCACGTTTCTATAGGAAAAGCGTTTTTTGATTTGCTTATAACTTTGGCGTCGTTTGACGAATGTTTACAAAGTTTTCTAAAAAACTTCTCTTTTCAGATCAGCTCCTATGTTGAAAGTTTGGGGGTGTTGACAAAAAAGGGGGGTCCCAAAACGTGTTTACTCCATGCAATTTCCATAGGAAACTTTAGACAAGGCTACAGGTCAAACTGCTGAACGGAATTACGTCAAATTTGGCAGGGAGAAAGGTCTTGGTCCAGAAAGCACGCTTTTGTTTAAATGGGGTAAGTACGTTCAGTAGTTTTAGAGAAATATCAAAATTTACAGATATCGATATTTGAGAATTCTGACATCTGATTGGCTGAGGCGTTGCGAGCATGAGCGTGCGGCTCATTGGCTGCAAACTGTTGAAACTAGGAAGTGTTGGCAGCCATTTTGTGACTGAGTTGAAAGGCGTAGGGGGGAAAATAAGAGAATAATTGTATAAGAGGGTATAGTAGGAACACTGTGGTCTTAGTTTAAGCAGTCTGTACGGTGGAGAGGCAGGGAGTTTGAATGTTGCTTAGGCCATGGAAACCACGTCTGCAGAACAACGGTGCGTGGTATTGCAGCAAGGTTGCGTAGGCTCTGGAAATCCCATCGGGAACACAATGCGCCGTATTGCAGCAAGCAGTGTGTAGGGTGCACACACAGGTAGTGTGAATGTTGCGTAGGCTGTGGAAATCACATCCGCAAAACAACGATGCGCGGTATTGCGGCAATGTTCAGTAGGCTGTGGAAATGATATCGGGAAAATAACAATGCGCCGTATTGCAGCCTTCCTTTACCTTCCTTTAATATAATGCGCAGTAATGTTTACTTATAATGCGGTGTTCACTTTTATCACGGACAGTGAAGAAAATTAACGTTTAATTGGCTGAGGTGTTCCAACAACGAGCTCAATGTTCATTGGCTGCGAACCATTAAAAGTAAAAGTGTTGCCAGCCATTCCCTCCCCCTGCGCGGAGTAGCAAGGACATATGATTGGCTCACATGTTCCAAGCAGGACCTTCCAGAGGTTAATGTTCATTGGCTGTGAACCATTGAAAGTAGAAGTGTTGCCAGCCATTTCCTCCCCGTCCGCAGAGTAGCAGGGACATCTGATTGGTTGACGTGTTCCAAGCAGGACCCTCCCAAGCTTAATGTTCATTGGCTGTGAAGCATTAAAAGTAGAAGTGTTGGCAGCGATTCCCTCCCCCTGTGCGGAACACCATGGACATTTTATTGGCTAAAGTGTTCCGAGTACAAGTTTGCTCTTTATTGGCTGGGAATGTTTCACTGTTGTGAAGCGTTTTGTGATGCACTTCAATGGAGTACATGAAAACAAAGTAGTAGCGGGGAGGGTAGGAACACTATTAACTCTGTAAAGTGGTCACAAGGTGGTGAACAGGGATTGTGAAGGTAAAAATTGTTTTTTATATATTTTAAGGGCCATTTATATAATTGGCGTGGGGTGTACAAATCACGGCGGGAAAATAACAGAGTGTGTTGCGGTCTTCTTTTTATTAAGTTTGCGGGTGGGATACTTCCCAGTAGCAGTATTTACTTAAAATTTGTGGTGTTTACTTTTTGGACAGGGAGGTGTGGTTGCGCAGCAAAAATTTCAGACTAGGTTTGAAACTGTTTTTATTAAGCAATTACAAATAAACTTTCTTCGAAAACTGAAGCTGTATATATCAAAGAGGTGACAAATAAAAACGCAATTCATAAAATATCCCTTAAGCGTGGCCACACCCTCCCTTTTTTTCCTGCTATAATTTGTAAAAGTGTTGCCCCATATTCTTGATAATATAAGAGGGCATAAGTTACTTTTAGATAAAGTAGAAAGGAAGTGCTACAAGAAACACTCCCGCACTACATCATCTCAGGTCACAAGAACAATAACAAGTAAAAGACTGTTAAACACAAATGACTTTATATTACATAGAAATGTACGCTTCATCATTTCTTACAATTTCTATTCTGTAGAACTCTGGAAAGTTCAGTCGTAGTGCTTAGAGGTCGCTCACTGCTCTGCTAATAGATCACGTACTCCTTTAAGAACATATAGGATAGTAGTAATATATACACTACTATTCATATATATTCTATAGGGAGAACAAGAATAGGAACCACAACAGAGAAAAACAGAAATACCAAAAATCATTAAAAAATGTAGGGTTTATCAAAGGCATTCACTAAGAAAGTGTCTATGCAAACAATCTTTTTAAACTGCAATTTTAAAAATATTCTCACTGTAAAAATATCTGATCAAGTAAGTTATAAAGGTCAGTTAGCTGTATTTCAGATGGTTTAATCCTGGCGGCGACAAATCTCCAATTCTTGTGTGAAAATATGACACTCTACTACAATATACAGAGTGACACTGATTGCACACAAAAAAGAAAAGGAAAATAAAGTCATGAACACAAAACAATATCAATAACGAAATAGTTTCCAGCTGTGAATATGTTCAGAGCTTCTTTTATCCGGGACTTCGAAATCTTTCAACTTCGCGCTGACGTGCCATAAACTCCTCTGAGATCATAAGGACTGTGAATATTACAATATACTTACTCACACTATATGATCCCAAGGGGGAAACAGAGTAAGAAGCAGAAGCTGCTGACGTTA
This sequence comes from Calotriton arnoldi, assembly GCA_963921515.1. Classification (NCBI taxonomy): domain Eukaryota; kingdom Metazoa; phylum Chordata; class Amphibia; order Caudata; family Salamandridae; genus Calotriton; species Calotriton arnoldi. The sequence continues at coordinate 611,771 of CAWUFW010009316.1, read as the reverse complement.
CATATACATTTTTAGTCTTCGCGTCGACGGGTCATAAACTCCTCTGAGATCACAATGACTGTTAATATTTTAATATACATATTTACAGTATATGATCCCAACGGGGAAACAGAGTAAGAACCAGAAGCTGCTGACATTACATATGAATCTTTAGTCTTCGCGCCGACTGGTCACAAACTCCACTGAGGTCATAATGTGTGGTTATTATAATATACATACTCACACTATATGATCGTAAGGGGGAAATAGACTACAAACTAGAAGCTGCTGACGTTACATATAAATCTTTCGTCTTCGCGTCGACGGGTCATAAACTCCACTGAGGTCAGTATGAATGTGAATATTACAATATACATACTCACACTATATGATCCCAGGGGGGAAACAGACTAAGAACCAGAAGCTGCTGACGTTACATATAAATCTTTAGTCTTCGCGCCAACGGGTCACCAACACCTCTGAGGTCAAGTACAGTGTGAATATTATAATATACAAAGTCACACTATATGATCTCAAAGGAGCCAGAAAAGGAACAATGTTTGCTGTATTCTGTCTGTTTCTGAATACAAAATGCTGACGTAACATATAAATTGAAAAAGAGTGGGCAAACCCAATAAACCCTTGGAGGCTTGGGCAATAAAATCAAAAAGAAGTTAAGGAGTGCCTACAAGGGATTTTGTTCACAATCTTAGTTGAATAGTTATTTATAACGTAATCATTTTTGTTCAACCTTGTCAGTGATGAACTTGTGATTAAACATACCAAAGGAAAATGTCTTTGCTTGTAAGTAAACCAATTTTGATGTAGGTTTCAACTATATAACAACGGGGAAATCTTTTCTTCAACAGAACAAATATTTAATATATACAAAAATGAAAACAAGGGAATTGTATTTAGAACCAACCAAACATAATGTTCAAGGTATTATGGTTTAACCTATAAAACAAATATGTAAACATCCATTCCAGAAATTCATCAAGGTAAACGATCTGACAAAACAGAAAACGGTTCCTTGAAGTCAGAGAATGTTGGAGGAAGTAGATGTACTGTCGACGTTTCGGTCTGTTACGTCCTGAAGATGGTCTGACGGTCTAACTGCCAACACAGACCGAAACGTCGACACTGTTTAACTTGTGCACGTGTTGGGAAAAGTTACAAAATGTGAAGCGGTAAAGGTTTCGATTTCGATCCTAACACGTATAAGGTCCTTAATATGTACATACGTTGGAGAGCTTAAAAACTGTTACCCGGCAAACTGTGTCATTTCCATTCTCATGACTACAAACATCTATTAATTGCCGTAATTCTAAATAGAAGACATAATAAATATATCGTTCAGAATAGAAAAAAAAATACGTGCTAATATTTCTCATCACTATGGTTTTAAATTAAAAAAATGCCAGCATTTGTTAAGCGTACAGCTTCCCCTGGAAAAGTGTGCCGGTGCTCGGGGGCGTTGGGAAGATTAAGCAAGGTGTTGCCCACAGTGACATAGTGGTTGGCTAACGTGCCGCTGGAACCGGGAATCGAACTGTGAACGCTGTTGTTCGAAGTCAGGTATCATAGCTGCTGCTTGACACATTTTCCACATTTAAATGTTAATTAGTGCTAATTAAGTTTTAAACATTGTTAAATTATAACTTATAACAGACTACTGTTACAGTTAGTTTTTCACTACAAAAAGTATGCACGTCTTTTTAAAATTTACTTAAAAACAATATAGGTTTCAGGGACATTATAGTTAGAAATTAGCATTTATAAAACCTTTAAAATTCACAGAAAAAAACCATAGGTTTTACAGACGTTATAGTTAGAAATTAGCATTTAAAAACTTTAGAAATTCACTGAAAAAAACCATAGGTTTTAGAGACGTTATAGCTAGTTGGACATTTCACTCATATAAAACCAGAGAAATTCCACCGTTATAGTTAGTTCAGCTAACTATAACTCGTGCACCCGCAATGCACTGCTCATGATGTCACATATTACATCATTCATGACATGGTCAGTGACATCACTGATGACATCACTGATGACATCTCAAATTCCATCACTGAAAAGTGCAAGGCCGGCCCCGGGGGATGGGGTCCCCGGGGCCTTAAATGGCCTAAGGAGGGGGGCCACGCAGCCCCCCGCCAAATAAAAAAATTTAAAAATCGAATGCCATGCCCTGGGGGATGGGGTCCCTGGGGCCAATACAGGCCCAGGGAAGGGGAGCCATGCGGCCCCCTTCCGTTTTTTTTTTTTTTTAAATTTAAAAAATAAATAAAATGCTCAGGCCCCGGGGGATGGGGTCCCCGGGGCCAAAGTGGGCAAGGGAAGGGGGCCACGCAGCCCCCTCCCATTAAAAAAACGAGAAAAAAAAACGACCGGCATCGTGCCGGAGGCCCCGCCCCTCCCTGCAGTACTCTGCAAATGCGCCCCTGGCGCGTTTGCAGAGGGGAACGAATTCCCCTTGAATACTGGGGTCCCTGGGGCTAACTAGCCCACCAGGAACCTCCAGTATGCGCCAGGGGCTGCGTTGCAGAGACGTGTACAGAGGCCACGCCCCTTTTACACCTCTCTGCAACGCAGCTCTGTGGCGCTTTGGAGGTATATGGTGGGCTAGTTGGACTCCAGGGACCCTCAGGATTCAAGGGGACTTAATCCCCCAACTTAAAACGCGCCACGGGGCGCGTTTGCACAGTGGTGAAGGGAGGGGCGGGGCTTCAGGTGACATGTGTGCAAACAGGCCCCGTGGCGCGTTTTAAGATGGGGAATAAATTCCTTTTCAATCCTGAGGGTCCCTAGGGGCCAACTAGCCCACCAGGTACCTCCAGTAAGCGCCTCGGAGCTGCGTTGCAGAGTGTTGTAAAAGGGGCGTGGCCTCTGAACACCTCTCTGCAACGCAGCCCCTGGCGCATACTGGAGGTACCTGGTGGGCTAGTTGGCCCCTAAGGACCCTCGGGATTGAGGAGGAATTAATTGTCAAACTTAAACGCGCCACAGGGCGTGTTTGCAGACATGTCACCTTAGGCCCCACCCCTTCCTTCACCATTGTGCAAATATTCCTCTAAAATCAGCCGAACTACGAATTCCGATTTACTCACCTGTTATCAGGAGAGACCTCAGTGCTGCATCTTTCAGCCCAGTACTGATCCTGAAAAGTAATTTTAACCGTACTTACCAGTAACTTGAATTTCCTTCCATAGGATATCATTGCCTGCTTTTTGCTGAAAAAGTTTCTGTCGATTTTTGAAACATACAAATATTCCTCTAAAATCAGCCGAAATACGAATTCCGATTTACTCACCTGTTATCAGGAGAGACCTCAGTGCTGCATCTTTCAGCCCAGTACTGATCCCGAAAAGTAATTTTAACCGTACTTACCAGTAACTTGAATTTCCTTCCATAGGATATCATTGCCTGCTTTTTGCTGAAAAAGTTTCTAAGTGTCGATTTTTGAAACATACAAATATTCCTCTAAAATCAGACGAAATACGAATTCTGATTTACTCACCTGTTATCAGGAGAGAACCCAGTGCTGCATCTTTTAGCCCAGCACTGACCCTGAAAAGTAATTCTAACCGTACTTAACAGTAACTTGAATTTCCTTCCATAGGCTAACATTGACTGGTTTCACTTGGAAATTCTTCTAAGTGTGGAGTTTTGGAACTTTATAATATTCCTCTAAAATCAGCCGAAATACGAATTACGATTTACTCACCTGTTATCAGGAGAGACTACAGTGCTGCATCTTTCAGCCCAGTACTGATCCTGAAAAGTAATTTTAACCGTACTTACCAGTAACTTGAATTTCCTTCCATAGGATATCATTGCCTGCTTTTTGCTGAAAAAGTTTCTAAGTGTCGATTTTTGAAACATACAAATATTCCTCTAAAATCAGACGAAATACGAATTCCGATTTACTCACCTGTTATCAGGAGAGAACCCAGTGCTGCATCTTTTAGCCCAGCACTGACCCTGAAAAGTAATTCTAACCGTACTTAACAGTAACTTGAATTTACTTCCATAGCCTAACATTGACTGGTTTCACTTGGAAATTCTTCTAAGTGTGGAGTTTTGGAACTTTATAATATTTCTCTAAAATCAGCCGAACTATGAATTCCGATTTACTCACCTGTTATCAGGAGAAAACCCAGTGCTGCATCTTTTAGCCCAGCACTGACCCTGAAAAGTAATTCTAACCGTACTTACCAGTAACTTGAATTTCCTTCCATAGGAATCCATTGTCTGGTTTTCAGCAGAAAAGTTTCAAAGTGTCGATTTTCACAAACTACAAATATTCCTTAAAAATCCCATGTGTGGCTTAAACGCATTCTTTCAACTGTTTACAGGAGATGCACCAGTGCTGGTTCCAGGATCCACCACTGAGTAAGAAAAAGTAACGATAACACTACTTACCTGCTAAGTGAATTTCCTCCCATAGGATAACATTGGTGATTCTATATGAAAAAGTTTCTAAGTGTCAACTTTTAAAATACAATAATATTCCTTAAAAATCACTACTGTAACCAAAACGCTTTTACTCAACTGTTTACAGGAGATGTCCCAGGACTGAATCTAGGATCCAGTCCTGTGGTTAGAAAAGTAATCCATAAAGTAACTAATTGCATTTAACTAGAAATTCACATTGAGCTCAATGTTGCTTTGTTTTTGAAATTGTGTTGCCCATTGCAACAACTGTAACTACTGTACTTAAAAGTCTATTGCCTATTTGCAAAGTATTTAAACTAAAGTAATTCATTCTGAGAAAGTATATTTTGTAATGTAATGTATAATGTAATTACAATGTAATTTAAAAAATAAAATATCTAAAAATAAATAGTTTAAAAAATGTAAATCAGTATCAAAAAATAAATATAACAATTAATACATTTAAAAATTGTCATTTACAAAACCTTTGAAATTCACTGAAAAAACCATAGGTTTCAGACACGTTATAGTTAGGAATTAGCATTTAAAAAACCTTTGAAATTCACTGAAAAAACCATAGGTTTCAGACACGTTATAGTTAGGAATTAGCATTTAAAAAACCTTTGAAATTCACTGAAAAACCATAGGTTTCAGGCACGTTATAGTTAGAAATTAGCATTTAAAAACCTTAGAAATTCACTGAAAAAACCATAAGGTTTTAGGGACAGTTATAGTTAGTTGGACATTGCACTCGTACAAACCCGTGAAATTCCCCCGTTATAGTTAGTTCAGGTAACTATAACTCGCGCCCCGCAATGCACTGCTGATGACGTCACATATTACATCACTCATGACATGGTCAGTGACATCACTGATGACATCACTGATGACATCTCAGATGACATCACTGATGACATCACTGATGACATCATCCATGTGAGAATTTAATGCATCTTCTCACACCCTAATATAAGTTTTGATACACCCACTCTAAATTACAGACTGCCATTCTCAAAACCATACACACTCCAATACCAATAAGTACATACCCACTCACTGATTCTTAGGTCTACACACACACATCTACTCACTCACCCGTACAGTCACTCATACTTACAGTCACTCAGTACAGGACTATCATATGCACTCAAACACCTATATAAACACTCACACAACGCAACTCATCCATAGAGGTACTCACACACCTAGTCAGTCATGCAAATAATTAATCACACTCCAATTTACTCACCTATACAGTTATACACACCAGCTCACTTACTCATAAAAATACTAGCACATTCTTACGCTCCTATGCAATCACTGATGCAAGCACACACTCATCCATATAGCCACTCTCACAATCACACACTCTCACTTATAGCCATTTATATACTCCAACACACATATATACTGCCTTTCACATATGTAGTTACTCACACATGTACCACTGAGATATACATTCAATCACTAACACACCCATACACACACTCACCGACCCATACAGTCCATCACAGATGCACTCTTGAAACCATGCACCCAGTGAATCACCCACTCACACATCTATGCACAGAGTCACACACACCCCACCCACACAAACACTGAGGCACCCATACAGATACTCAGAGAACCAATCCATAACCCATATAGACACTCATTTAGCTAGTCAGAAACCCATTCAGCTGCTTACACAACAACAGACAGACGGATACAGACATTCACACAGTTTAGTCACTCACCCATGCATCCAGTAAGATACGTTTAATCACTCACTTATAGACTCAGTCACGCACCTACTAAATCATCCATTCAGGCGCTTCTACACCCACTCATTCTTCAATACGCCTTTCCCTATATATATTAAACATATTTAAACTTTACAGAAACACACAGTCACTGGATGATGTCATCAGTGATGTCATTTGAGATGTCATCAGTGATGTCATCAGTGATGTCACTGACCATGTCATGAGTGATGCAATATGTGACATCATCAGCAGTGCATTGCGGGGGCGCGAGTTATAGTTACCTGAACTAACTATAACGGGGGAATTTCACGGGTTTTGTACGAGTGCAATGTCCAACTAACTATAACTGTCCCTAAAACCTTATGGTTTTTTCAGTGAATATATAGATATATAAATCTATAGACATATTCACTGTAAAAACAAAGGTTACAAGGATGTCATAGTTAGCAAAAAGAATTAAAAAACCTTAGAAATTCACAAAAAGAAAACAAAGGTTACAGATACGTTATAGTTCCACACACATACACACCAATTTGTGCTCATTTTGCACAAGAACAACCATACGCAAAATATCGCAGGTCTGCTTGCTGCTATATTTTAATTAAGGTCAGACTGTAGACACATGTGTTTCCTTTCCAAGGCCTAGATGTAGGGTAGTGATTGCTGTGACATTAACATTTATTGTTTTACTATTTATAATACTTTTATTTGGTATGTGTATTACTCATGAGATTAGTACCCTTAGATTTACCCCTGCACCTACATCACTTGCACATTCAATAGATGAAATAAAACTAAAGGCTTCATATTTAGATGTTTCAGGATGAGATTTCACATCAGCCATTTATTCTACTTTAGTGCAGGAATGCACACACATCCTAGATGCTAGGATTGCTATGGCTGTACACACTAATCAGCTTCAGCTGCTGAGGATATCACCTATTACCACATTCTACTTTCATATGCAGTTACCTGTAGTATATTGCTTAGTTTATTTTATAGGCAGAATCATTTTAAATATTATTTCTCCAATTATGACTATATCCTTTCTGAATTTCCTGTTTGCAAAAGAATGAATCATCACCCACAGGCTAAGGAGTTGAAAACAGCTTGGATTTTCTTTAGATCCCCTACTAAAATAGATACTGTTAGGGGGTATGAATGCAATTTGATATGTTCAATGAACCCATTGGAGAAGAAGTTTATACAAACTTTAGAGGAAAGGAGAGCTTGTAAGTTTCATAAGGCAACATAAAAGGAAGATGTTTTGAAGACTGTGTGGAGAAATGAGGAACATGAGTGCAAAGGGAAAATGGTTCTTCCAAGATTAAAATAGACAAACAACAGAAAGGCAAAACTATGCCTTTACATGAGAAGAAATCAGTCCAGAAGCAGACACATGGGAATAAGTAGTTATGAACACAAATTCAATGTTCTTGGAGGGCCTGTTCAAATAATACTGGAGATGAATCAGTTACCCCTGGAGTATACTTTGTATGCGGACAGGATGCTTATTTCCAACTGCCTGCTGATTGGGAAGGTGTTTGTTATTTAGCTTTAAAATTGCCAAACATTTACCATGTGACTAGCATAGAAGCGCTGGTGATAAATCCATCTCACAGACATAGAGGCAGTACTACCAATGGGACACAATTAGTGTAGTAGGAGATATTTTTGGTGCTGTTATTCCCCCAGTGGGAGTAGTTCGAAATTATGAGAAATCAGAAGCTTTCTACAGTAGAGGATAAATTAGCCACTGGTACTTTGTTAGCAGTAAATACAGAATTAGTAGCAATTAGATCAATGGTTTTGCAAGACCGATTAGCTTTGGAGATATTGTTAGCAGAGAAAAGCAGAGTTTGTAAGATGTTGAAAGTGTGACACTGTTGTTCATACTTACCAGACAAGGGCAAGAAGATAGACTAATTCATGAAAAACATTTCTAATTTAAAATATGAGTTAGAGAACTTAGAAACAACCAATGTTTTAGGAACCTTAAGTAAGGAGTTTCTGCAATAGGCAGTTTGCCTGGAAACATTGATAATGGGGTTCTAGGTGCTATATTAAAGGCTATTTTGATTATTGTCATTTTTTTATTTGCTTATTGCCTGTAAATAAGGTTTTAGATGTTTCTTAGCAAAGAAGAAAGAAAAAAGAAACTGAGAGAAGAAATAGAAAAGAGAAAAAGTAAGACTTGCAAAGAAATTAAGGAAATGCAAAATTCAAAGAGTAAAATGGATGACTCAGCAGGGAGCTGAAGTGTTCTCTGAAGAGTCCTTTGTGTTTCATGTAAAGGCTATTCTAGCCATCTAAGTGGGGAATTGATGGAGTGTAATTCTTCATTTTGCAAGTTAAACACGTTTCATTTACAAAGTGTAAATTATCATATTAAATTACATGGCCAAATTTAAAAATGTAATTTATAGTAGGTAACCACACTTAGCTATTACAAGTAAACAGTTGAGTTAACATGTTGTAATGAAATAAGTTAGCCTAATATTAATGACATGTTTAAATATCGACATTACAAGCAAGTCTAAGAGGCCTGTTCACATATTTATGTAGCTGTTTTGCACAACAGATTTTTCTTTCTCTTTTCACTGACGAGCTTGGTAGAAAACTAATGGTTTACAGGAGTGGGAACAAATTGAAATGTTACAACTCGTGTTTTATTACTGTGTGTTCCTTAGAGTAGAGGAGGACTCCCCTGCTGAGATTGTATAACATAAGCATGCATCGCTAAACCACGCATTCCTCAACAATGCGTTCGCAGCAACACATGCATCTTTATCATGCATTCCTTTACCACACATGCCTTTACAATGAATTTCATTGTAAAGACATGATTGCTAAAGGGATATGTATGGGAAATTGCATATTCCAGCCCACCTGCCCCTGCCCTGCACCCTAACACCCGAACCCCAGCCTTGTGATCCACCCTGTCCCAGCCCTTAAAACTACCCTGACTCCTCACCTTAAGCGCTAAAGCTCGGTCCCTGCCCCAAAAACTACCTTGACCCACCCTAAGCCCTAAAATCCTACCCCCTACCTTGGCCCTACAGATACTCTGAGCCCTGAAACTGATCCTCTGCAACAAAACTACCCCGACCCCAGCCACCATGCCCTCAGCCCTAAAAATGACCCCACCCTGCCCTTAAAACTACCCCTTCCCCTGAGGCCTAAAACCCTGCCCCATACCAAGAACTACCCCGACCCCAGCCCCCACCCTGAGCCTTAAAACTGAACCTCTCCCCTGAAAACTGCCACTTCCCCCCGCCCTGAGCCCTAAAACCTGTCCCAAGCCCTTAAAACTACCTCGACCCCGGCCCCCACCCTAAAACCCTGCTCCTTCTGAAAAAACTACCCTGACCCCACCTCCCTGAGTCCTTAAACTGACCCCACCCCTAAAAACTTACTCCCTCAAACCCGACCTAAGACCCACTTACCTGTCCACGTCCTGAGATTCCCATTCCAATGCTTCCTGTTCCTCTCCCCACCCATCCAAACATCTAGAACGATGTCTACCTTAACAACGCATATGCGTGGTTAAGGCAGATGTGTGGTTCAGGCAAGCATTGTTCCACTTGGAGGGAAATGGCACGCGTGGCTCAGCCTGTCTTGTAAAGGCTGTTTCCCCCATGCTTACTGTCTTTTGCACACTTTGTGCATTAGAAAGATGCTTATTGACTTTGAATGAGAAGAACTTTCCCATCTCTGCAAATCTACATGATCTGGGATCAAAGATTTCATGCCTGAGCATTTTTATTCTCATCGGAAACCTTCGTTTGGTTTTATGAAGCTGTCACCATAACCAATTTGCTTAACCCAGATGCCCTTCTCAACTTAACTTTCCTTAATTTAAAATAGGAATTTTGCTTTATGGAACACTTGTTGTATATTTTTCATCCTATTTGTAATTCTTACCAGTGTTCAATTTATATAATTATGAAATATTGACTCCTTGATTATTTAATTCTGTAATAATGATGTCTGAAATTTGAATACTTAATGATCTAATTTGGACTAATTTGTTGATAAATCCTTTTTAACTCACTTCAATTCTCCTTGTTGTTTTCTGTGATGCAGTTGTGGCTGGTGGAATGTTAATGTGGTGGGGCACCTTGCCTGTATGCTTTTAACATACAGGAGCATTTCTCTTTAGTACATCAGTTTATATGACTATATTGAGAGGCCTTTATTAACAGTTTTAATGCCTCTCAATATGGTGATATAAGCTGAAGTACTAAAGTGAAACATTCCTGCATGTTATAAGCATGCAAGAGACTACAGCACTTTTACATATGTCAGTTCCTGATGTCTACATCCTGAACTCACATATTTAAAAGTTCATTTTAAAATAATACAAAGTGAGCACTTTTAAATACATCAGTTAAGGATGTGTGCCCTGCTGTGCCATCCTGTGGTTTATTGTTTCAAAAACAGTAAAAACGGACCACAGGCTGGCAGGAATGATGGAAGGCCTCAGTCCCCTGGTCCCACTTACCTGGCAAATCCTGCTTTGGAACACGCAGGCCAGCTCACAACAGTGTGTGGTCCAGTCCAGGAGAGGATGTGTGAGAGAGCCAAGCATCCCATGCAAATACATGCTATAAACAGATACTCTGCGCATGCTAAAGCATGTGCAGTGTATCCATTTACAGTATGCATGTGACCTGAAGTCACAGCATCTCATGACTCTGTGACTTCGAGTACATTCCCTCAATCACTTTCACAGGCTGCAAGCAACATCCTTTCCCAACACGTCACAGGTGATGAGTTGGGAAAGTGTGTTGCTTGCAGCCTGTGAAAGTGATTGACAGGTAGTCCCAGGAATACAGGGCTTATGCCTTAGACACCCTGGGCTGCTTGAAAATATGATGCTGCTGCACATGAATGGGAGGTCTCTTCAGACACCTGTAAATTACAGGACAGAGCTGGCGCTATGTCAGCACTTAGCCTGCTTAGGAATTTAAAAAAAAAAAGAAAATGCTGTCGGGCACATGCTCACTTGAGCATGTGTCCCTCTTGAAAGTGCCTGACTCTCATCACAGCACAGAGGAGAGGCAGCAGGGCACTGAAGGCAGTACCCAGCATGGGCTTAAAACCATTATTTATTAAAAAAACAACTTATGTGGATGCTAATTTCTCTTGGCAGTTACCATCCACATAGCTTGAAAATTGAGGTGGCTGGTGCCCTGGCTCCCTCTTGTTGCAGCCACTGCTCCTGTGAAATCCCAATTGGTCTTCACTGTCTATGGAAATTAATGTACATGATAGCTCCTTACCGGCTCTCCTCGTCAACTAACAAAGGTCCATACAACCAATGGGGGGTTTGTGTGATGATTATACCCAACATTTGAGATACAAAAATCCCAGCCCCAGCAGAGGCATCCTATAAATGCCTTTAACAAATAATAATTTCTTATTATTCCATGATTGGGAATCAATTTGAAGAAACTTCACAAAGGGAATCAATGAAGGAGCTTTTATTTTTCAAATAGATAGAGTTTCCTCTAGGCAGCTGGACAGACACAGAAGTTATGACCAAATGAACAAAGAGTTATTCTCAAAAGCAGGTGAATGAATGAATAACTGCACTTTTTAATACAG
>CAWUFW010009315.1:540000-796323 GCA_963921515.1 Calotriton arnoldi | reverse complement strand
TATCTGTGCGTGCAACTGCACACACTGCACATGTCAGCAGGGGTGGTGGGAGGGGTGGGAGACAGAGGTCGCTGCTAGCAGACGTTGCTGGTGTGCATGAAGACCCACAACTGGTACGCATAGCTGATGCGTACCAGTCCAGCACCGGAGAGCTCAGCCAGGTAGTGGGGCTCCTCAGAGACATCAAACAGCAGCAGGCTGCCCATCATGCCCGCTTGGACTCCCACATGTCCCACGTGGAGTCACACATGTCACGTGTGGACTCCCACATGTCACGTGTGGACTCCCACATGACCCGCGTGGAGTCCAAGTGGGATGTACTACATGAGATGACGGCGGTGCACAGGGACATTTTACAATGCCTCCGCCAGATGAACAGCAACCAGTCCACACCTCCCTGTGTGCCAACAACATCTGGTACCGAACAAACTGCAACTGCCACAGGGAGGGAGGAGGACTCTGGCGGAGAGTCCCCTGCACCGCAGCAGCCTGCACTTGAGGGCCCCCCCAAGAAGAGGGGTCGTCCGAGGAGGGGAAAGTGAGAGGCTGATGGCCAAGCGCAACTCCCAGGAAGCCTGAACCTGTTCTGGATTTTCGCCTTTGTGCACAGACTGTTCACCCTGTTGATGGCAACACTACTCCCACACATTGCATGGGGAGTACAAGTTGGAACAATGTGTCAGACAACTGTGGCCCCGATACTGGGGATCCTGTCTACCTGGACTTTCTATTCATCTAGGAACTTGGGATTGCAAGATTCATGTACAGCACAATCCATCCTATGCACTATTATCACAATAAACACACTAATACACCATACTTGCCTCTGTCGTGATTCCAACGTGGGTGCTGTTATGGGGATGATGAACTGCAAAATTACACAGTGTATGCGAACTGCAACAGCAAGGACAACACAGGCATGTGAGTACAGGCAACGTGACACATATGAGGGAGACACACCACCAGGGCTACACAACACATACACACCTAGGCCATCTGACTCATTGCCTACACTGATGTTGCCAGGGAAGACGGTGCAATGCACAGACACCACACCCATTCCCAGTTGTAGTCAAGTAGCCCACAGGTGCAGTAAGCAAATGGCAGTCAAATGTGTGACCACAGACAACGCACATCACTAAGTGAAGCACAGGTTTATTACACAGTAGCAACATGCCGTAACCACTACAGATGCAAGGTAACCCCACCTGGTAGCGGGCACACAGTCAACAACTGTAGACAGAAGGAAGTCCATGGGTGTGGCGCACATCACCTGTAGGGACACAACAGCTACCAGCCTGGATGTGCAATCACGTCGTCGGTGGACACAGTTGACCAAACGAATCTGAAAGTACCCTGTGAAGGACAGAAATGACACACAGTCAAAAGCAATGCAGTACAGGACAGAACAGCAAAACTCATGCACAATACATGTTACAAGATACCCACCCAGAACCAAGTTAGCATGTCAACACTGTTGGGGAGTACAGCCCACCTGTCACCACACATCGCAACACACATCCTGTCAAGTAGCCCATGGACACACTCCAACAGCACCAGAGCACCACCCACACATCATGCCAACTCACATCATTCACATGACACCTCAGGATACTCACATTCAGCTAAAGAAGTTGGTGATGAGCTGTGTGCGGACATCACCATCACCATCATCATCATCATCGTCACTGGCATCGTGGTCCAGGCCAGGATCCTCCACAGGTGGCGGATGTTGGTCATCGTCATCCTGGATGAGAGGCAACTCCTTCCGCACTGCCAGGTTGTGGAGCATGCAGCAGACGATGATAATCTTGCACACTTTCGCAGGGGCATATGGGAGGGACCCTCCGGTCTTGTCCAGGCAGCGGAAGCGGCTCTTCAGGAGACCAAAGGTCCGCTCAATCACTCTCCTGGTCCGACCATGTGCCTCATTGTAGCGCATCTGGGCAGGTGTCACAGGGTTCCTGAGGGGTGTCAGCAACCACGGCATGTTGGGGTATCCCGAGTCACCTACGGACAGACAAGTGCACATCAGCTGACTTGGAAAAGTGGGCGGAATACTACAGATCAGATCACACACAATGGCACAAAGTCAGTACACACCGACAAGCCAGGCACGCTGGTTCTGCATCTGTGCCATCAACCTGGGGATGCGACTACTCCTCATCACAAAGGCATCGTGTGCTGAACCAGGGAAACGGGCACACACGTGTGTGATGGTCATGTCTGCAAGACACACCACCAGTGCATTGACCGAGTGGTAGTGCTTGCGGTTCCTGTAGGCCTGCTCCTGGGCCTGTGGTGGTACCAAAGCCACATGTGTCCCATCAATGGAGCCAATGACATGCGGCATCCTCCCCAGGGCATAAAAGTCACTCTTCACGTCAGTGAGTCGTCGCAGTCTAGGGAAATAGATGTACCGGTTCAGGAAGAGCAACATTGCCGCCAAGAAATCGCGGAGCACACGGCTGAACATGGTCTGTGACATCCCACCAGCAGACGCCACAGTATGTTGGAAGGTACCGGTGGCAAAGAAGTGTAGGGCTGCCATCACCTTCACCTTGGGGGTCAGCGCTGTAGGATACGGCCGGCCAGGCTGCAAATGTGGGGACAACTGCACTGCAAAATCCTCAATCAGCTGCCTGGTGAAGCGGTACCGTCGGATGCTGTCCCGTTCCACCATCGTTGCCAGGTCTGGGAATGGCCGATGGACAGCAGGAGCCCTGCAGTGCAGAGGAGAAGTAAGCAAGATCGTCAGTCACCCCACATATGCGGCATTGAACACACTCAAGATCCCAACATACATCATCATGAGGCACAACTACATGAAGTGTGCAGTACCGGAACGACATGTATGGTACATACATGGCCAACATCTGTCAACACGGTCCTACAGGTGGCATCAATTTGGCCCAGGTTGGCCCATTGGATATCATGATGCTGTGTCACAGTCACCCCCCAGTGACATGTGAGGACAGATGTGCCCCAGGCACCACAGCTCAACGACAGGCACATTCCCAGGGACCCTGTAATGCCACATGGACACTGGCATCACCTGGAGTATCATGTGTACACCACAACAAAACAAACATGACCCCCACAGGTAGTGGCCACACTTGCCATGGCAGGAGAGCCATGGACGTCTGTGACACACACGCACAACATCAGAGTCCATGCACACACAACGTGGATGTGGAGACTGTCTCCCATTGTGCACATGAAATCAGAGACATTGTAAACACTACATGCACAAAGACTGTGGAGGGCCATCACTATTGTGCCACTGGGACACCCTGGCTCAAACATACCGTCCCACATGGGACTCACGGGGTATGTGACATGACATACACAAACACCACTGTGAAATGTGACCATGGCACATGCACAGATATGAACAGTTGCACATCACAGTGGTCACGTACACGTAACACCCAGGATCCTGTCCCCATGAACACGTGCACAGCCTGGGGGTGGCTGCCCACAGGTGACACCCACAGGACAACATGTACACCAACATACACACAATAGGAAATGCAGCCTTACATGCCTTCATGATAAGGTGTGGACAGGCTGTCGTGATGTAGGTGTGCCCCTCACTCCCTGGGAGCTATCTGTGGCTGGCATATGTCCATCTGAGACAGGCATGCTGACATATGCCAGTCACATGTACAGTGATGCGTTGAACAGCAATGGACCGATCGGTGCCTCCGGCCGGCCCATTGCATTCAATGTGTGCGGGTACGCGTTGTACCCCTGTGCGCGTTGTACTGCAATGGACCGATCGGTGCCTCCGGCCGGCCCATTGCTTTCAATGTGTGCGGGTACGCGTTGTACCCCTGTGCGCGTTGTACTGCAATGGACCGATCGGTGCCTCCGGCCGGCCCATTGCATTCAATGTGTGCGGGCACGCGTTGTACCCCTGTGCGCGTTGTACTGCAATGGACCGATCGGTGCCTCCGGCCGGCCCATTGCTTTCAATGTGTGCGGGTACGCGTTGTACCCCTGTGCGCGTTGTACTGCAATGGACCGATCGGTGCCTCCGGCCGGCCCATTGCTTTCAATGTGTGCGGGTACGCGTTGTACCCCTGTGCGCGTTGTACTGCAATGGACCGATCGGTGCCTCCGGCCGGCCCATTGCTTTCAATGTGTGCGGGTACGCGTTGTACCCCTGTGCGCGTTGTACTGCAATGGACCGATCGGTGCCTCCGGCCGGCCCATTGCATTCAATGTGTGCGGGTACGCGTTGTACCCCTGTGCGCGTTGTACCTCAATGGACCGATCGGTGCGCACCCATTGACAATGGGCTTGCCTGGCAACGGACGCGTTTTCGAATATTCGAACGAGTCGGTTGCTGGAAAATCAGTTGGTCACCCACAACAATGTTGCAAAATCATGTATGTCATGAAGTTGAAATTTTGAAGGATGCTGTGGGCGTGTTTTGGTGCTGCTATTCCATGGATTGGCCAGATTCAGAAGATGCAAACGACTTGGACCTATCACTTTGGACACAAGGGACAGTATCTGCCTCTCCAGCACATATATATTGCTGCATGTTCCCCTGAGAGCCCACTTGCCTGCACTACATGCTCCAGGACGACATCTGCCACTGCACTGCTGCTGTCTCTGCCCCTCTGGACCCTGCAATGGCACGTACTGTGGAGAGAGCCCCAGCCTTCAGCCTTGAAGAGAACCAGGCCCTGCTGGACAGCCTACTTCCACAGTACAGCAAGCTGTATGGGACACCAGGGGAGCAGGTGAGTGTTCTGTGCACTGCCTTTCTGAATGTGCATTTTGTCTGACTAGCAAGGCTGAGAGTCAGCACACCACTGGCTAGCAGGCTCACTGAGTAGTTGTCACCCCCCATAGTGTGTAGTGACTTGCACTGGACAGGTATGGTGCAGTGACAGTGCTTCTGAACAGGGTTTTACTCCCCATGCTATGATACCATGTAGTGACTTCTGGAAAACTGTCCATGGGCAGCCGTGCACTGCCTGGGTACACCATGTGCCCCTGTGATTGCGACATGTATATGCAACTGTGTCATGCACGGATATGTTGCATGTGTAGTAATGTCCTTATCACTTTGTCATCCTGACAGGCTTCTGCCCATCGGAAGCATGAGATCTGGAAGGACATCGTCCGGGCTGTCCGGTCCGTGGGGGTCTACAAGCGCCGGATCCGCAACTGCCAAAAGAGGTGGCAGGACCTTCGGGGCTGGACCCGGAGGATTGCACGGGTCCAGCTGAAGCTGTCGCCTCCTCGCAGGAGGGGCGGAACACGGACCCTGACCCCCCACATGCTCAGGATCCTGGCGGTGGTCTTTCCAGACCTGGATGGGCAGCTGAAGGCCAGAGAGCAGCAAGGAGGGGGTGAGTCAAAGACTGCACTGTGTACTCTGTCTAACATGTTATGTGCCCTCCTCGGGCCAGGTTGAACTGCCACAGTACAGCAGTCATGTTGTCCAGGAGCCATGTCCCTCTATTGTGCACTGCCCACTCCTCATCTGATACCCAGGTGTGGCCCTTACATGCAGGGAATCCTGTCACTTAGGACTGTGTCCTTGCAGTTTGCTTGACTCAAGGTGGGAGACAGCATCTGTTTCCCTGACTCTGTGGTGGGCATCATGGGTGGGTCCATTGCTTACACAATGCCTGTATTCTGACATGTATTCAGCGTGTTACTTTGATCTGTGGTCCAATTGCTGAGCTGATCCACCACATGTGGCTGGGGTACCTGGCACACACCCATGCTGCGGGTGGGAACAATGTTTGGGCCCCAGGAGTATGTATATGACGTGTGTCACACATACTTAGCCAGCTGCCTACAGTCCAGGGCTCATCCCTCATTAATGTGGGGCTGGACAGTCATGCCTACTCCAGGCCATACAATACACTCTGTACTCCCACTCCCGTGTATCAGTGGACACATTGTGCACAGTGATTTGCCCCTCAGGTGTCTGCCTCTGTGTCAGTGTGCTGTGGATTAGTCGCCAGGACTGCTGTGGAGTTTCTTGGTAGGGGCTCAGCATGCCACTGGAGATGTGACCATAGGAGACGATACTTGTGTGACACATAGGTGTCTGATCAGCTGCCCATGCAGACTGGGGCATGTAAATGTGAAGTTCAGGTAGCTGTTCCCCATGCACAGCAGAGTGTGAGGGGCTCAGGTTCAGAGGGTAGTGTCACAGGTCTCCCATATGTCCAATAGGTATGACCTGGACAGATGAGGGTTAAGAGGATGTGTTGTGGGGGGATGTACATGTGCACTTGTGCAGCTCCAGGACTTGCATTCCCCATGACCTACTATTGTGACACAGTGCAGAGTGTTGTTAGTCTGGCTGCAAAGTCATACATCACTGAGACAGTGATGTATGACTTTGCAGTCATGCCTCCGCCATGGCATGTGTCTACTGATTGGTGATCCTGCAGGGGAGTGACATGTGCTACATGCACACCATAGTGGCGCTGGCTATCAGGACATGGGTGCATCATGGTGTCTGTCGCTGGTATGCATCACATGCATTTCCTATTTGACTCTGGGCATCCCTTACATCCGTAAACCTGTACTGACTCAGTGGCAAGAGCTGTGATGTGTCCACACCGTGTCCTCTGCACTGTCCAACTACTGTGTACTTGGTGCATGTGTCAACACTGGGGTGTTGCAATCCAACAGACACCAGACAGATGGGTGCAAGGCCATGTGGGATGTGAGTGCCATGCTTGGCATCAGACTGACAATTGACTTCTCCTGTTCAATTAGTGCACTTTTAGCAATGTACAACTAATGATGCCAGGGCTTGCTCTGTGATGTGCTGTGCTCACAGTGGTGTGTGCGTTATGTGCAGGTGACTGATGTCTGTCTGTTTCCCCATTGTTTGCAGATACATCCACGGCCACGGAAGGGGACAGCTCCACGGACCAGGAGGAGCCGGAGAGCCAGACTGGGTCAGCAGCCGAGGAGTGGTCGGAGGGACCCAGTGGCACGGAGGGCGAGGGGAGCCACACCGAGGAGTCCTCAGCAGCATCCACCTCAGCTGAGGACCAGAGCAACTCGGAGGATGACTCCCTTGTGGAGGCGGGTGTCAGCAGCCACCACACCCCAGCTAGTGTTGCTGTCCCCGCCACCACCAGCACCACCACCGCCCTCCCATCGGCTCCCATTCCCCAGGTCCGTGGAGGCTCCCATGTCCGGGAGCGTGTCTCCTTTGGGCCAGGCACCGCACCCCCTGCCCCTGTGTCCCCTGCTGCCCTGAGTGAGGAGTCTGTGTACCTCCTTCGCCAGCTCCATGTAGGGCAGACAGCCATGCTGAGTGTCCTCCATGCGCACACCGCGCTGTTGACTCAGCTGGTGTCGTTCATGGAGGGCATCTCATCGGGCATGTCTGACCTACAGAGGGGCAATAGGTCCATGGACTCCTCCCTGACGGCAGCAGTGTCCCTCCTCAAACGGTCCCTCACCCCTCCTGCCTCTGCTCCATCCACACTCCCCAGCACCTTACCCATCCCAGGCACACACACACTGGCACACACCAGCACACACACATCCAGCACACTGACACACACGCCAATGACAAAACGCACACGCACGCACATTCAGGGGACTGAAGCCAGACTCACAGGGACTGGGGCCCTGGAACACACACACGCATCCACATGCACTGCGCAGTCCTCAGTTCCCTCTCCCTCCAAAGCACCCTCCCTTGCCTCACCTGCAACCCCAAAGTCACAGCAGCTCTTCCTCTGTGACCTCGGCCTCTTCCCCACCGATGAAGCTGCTCCAGCATCCCGGGGAAGAGGAAGCCCACCCACACGGAGCAGAGTGCCCCTCGCCCCCGGACACCCTCCCCCAGGCGCAGACGGACTGAGGCCCCCACCCGCAAGTCCCCCGGAGTGCTAAGAGCAAGACCCCGCCACCGCCCTGCAGCTCAGGCACAAGGTCTCCGTCCTCCATCCCTCAGGCCCCCACTGCACAGGTGCCCCCACCACACCCTGCCCCAGGTTCCCCCACCCACAGATATACCATCCCCAAGATGCTCCGGCCTTCTCCCCTGCCACTTGCTCTCCCAGCACCACACCCCCGCTGCGCTTGTCTGTGCCACTGATGTGGTGAGGGTGTCCCCCCTCTGTCCAACCCACCTTGCCTGTTCCCCATTCTCCTCCCCTGGAGGTAGGCACTGCAGTGGAGTCCACTACCGCCCTGTCTGACTTGGGCACTGCAGTGGCGGACCTGTCCACCCCATCTGCAGGGTCCACTGCAGTTGTGCCGGCACCCACGACATCTGTGTCATGCCCCCCAGTTGTGCCGGCACACACCATGTCAAACACCTCCACTGCAGTTGTCAGTGGCTCTCCAGCACCCACCACCCCTTCCCTGACTCCCCCTGGTGAGCCCTGATCCTGTCCCTGCGGTGCCTGGCCTGCCCCCCGGTTGCCCCTCCTAGTGGATTGTCCCTGGTATTGTGCAGGCATGCGTAGGGTGACATCTGCCAGTGTCACCCTGTTTGAACTTTGACAATGGACTGGCCATTGGCCTTTGCTCTTTTTCAGGACTTCGTTTGGCCTCAACACATATGCTGAATAAAGCAACTTTCTTTTCTCTAGTGCTCATGCTTCAGATGTACATGTTGTTGGTGCAGCTAACCATGCCCTTGCTGCAGTGATGGTGATATCTGGTCTCATGATTATGAAGTGTTACTGTGCAGGAACCCATGTGGTCCAGGGGGAATGTGTCCTATCATGTGGTGTATCCATGTCATCAATAGCAGCATCTGAGGGTGTCATGTGTTCAGTATTTGGCAATGGGTTTCCTACTTACATTGGCAATTTCATATCTGTGGCTTCCACCCCTGCACATCTGTTGTGCCTGCCATCGTTGCATTTGTCTACTTCCCTGACCGTGTTGCCATCTCCAGTGGACATGCAGGTTTGGGCATCAATGGGGAGGGACTCATCCGTGTAGTCAGTGCAACATTGCTATACAAGTGTGTTGGATCTGTGCTGATGATTCCGTTGGCACATCCATGACCAGGCTGATGTGATGGGAGCCCTCATTTGGTGCTAATTGTTGATTGTGTGACCAAGTGCTCAGCTGACATGATGGGGCCCTACTGAGGCAACATATGGCACAGCTTTCCTCACACAGGAGTGGAGTCCCCTCATGGCAGTGTGTACACGTGTGACATTGCCTGCGCCCAAGGTGTGTGTTGTGTGTGCATGTCTGTGTGTTCACTTCCATTCATCTGCGCATGCTGTGATCCCTAGTGTTGTACCTGTTTGTGATGCTTGCTGACTTGAGCTATGTTCCCCCAAAGTCTTCTCCCTGTGTTCTCTGTGATGTGGGTGCATGGCACATTACTGGTCATCAGGGTGTCACCCATAGGTGTGTTTGCTGTCAGGGCAGAGTTTGTGTGCTGACGCAGATGGGTCACAGTCAGGTTTCCCTTTGGCACTTGTTGTTTGCCCCTGTCATGTGATTTCCAGTTTGTGTTATCTTTCAGTGATTGTGACACGTTGTGTGTGTGACTGCTGGCACTCCTTAGGGTCCGGGCTGCAATGTTGGTTGTTGTCTATGTGTGTTCTTTGTGGGTGACCTTGGCTTCTTCATTGGTGTGTGACTGTGGCTGGGATCCCATTGGTCGGTGTGGTATTGCCGTCATGTCCATGTACAGCGTAGTGTGCAGTGTGTCAGACATTCAGGAGTCTTGTTGAGTGTCCATGTGTGATGTGTTTCTACACCTTGGTTCCCACCCACCACCCTGGAATAGTAATGGGTGCATGTGCAATGTCACCAGTGCATGTGTACTTCACTGCTGCACATTGTTGGAGGTCGAGGGGTGTGGTCTTGAGTGTGTGCAGATGAGAGTTGTTGCCCGGCTAGTCCCCTGCCTCCATGTTGGCCTTGGCTTACTGGCCATGCTGATTGATTTGTGCTTGTGTAGGTGTGATGGTAGTTAGTTGCTCAGGACACCTGACTGTGGTTCACAGTGTGAACGACATTTAGCTTTGTCATCACAGTGGTATTTTTCTTCAGCCCAGGGTCACCACATTGTGGGGGCCCTGGGGGTGGTGCTGTGGTGTGTCTGTGACTTGCTGTGTCAGTTGTTGTTCCTACGTGCCTGTGTGACATGTGTGTTTTGTGCTCCCTCTCACCTGTCAATGCCTGCTTGCCCACATAGGGGATTTGGATCCATGAGTTACCTTAGTGTGGCAGTGTATGCACATCTGTATGATTGGTATTCAGCTCTCCTCATGTGTTGTGTTGTTGCCTGGGGACACTGGCACCCCCACCCCTCACCTGCTGTGTATGATGACAGTGTTGGTCTGCCTGTTTGTGTTTGTGCATCTGCACCACTGCATTGGCATATCTTGGGTGTGCCATTGGCTGTATGTTGTTTGGTGTGTTTCCCCTGCTGTCCCTGGGACTCCTAGGTCATCGGTCAGCACAGTGATCATGGTTTGTGTGTCCCATTGCTGCCATGGTATGGTATCTGTTCACCTCACATCTGCTGTCTCCACAGGGTATCTGCATTTGTGTGCCCATTGGTGCAAATATGTGGGTCTGCATTCTGATGGTCACTTCTGTCATTGTGTTATTGATGACTGTTGACGGTCTCAGCCCCCATGGGTGTTGTTTGTCTGCACATGGCCAAGGGAATGTTTCATTTGCACTGCAGTATTTGGCTCCCCCAATTTATGTTGCAATGGGACACATACACTACTTTGCCACAGATGAGTTTTTGGTTCTGTGACCAGGAATGATCCATGCAGTTTGGCAGTTGCAGCTCTTTCTTTGTCAACAATTACCTTTTGGTCACTGTGATGATGAGGGTGTAGACCCCATTGCCACAATGGTCAAAATGTGCTTCAGCTATGGACCCCACACTTACCTTTTGGTCACTGTGATGATGGGGGTTTAGACCCCATTGCCACAATGGTCAAAATGTGCTTCAGCTATGGACCCCACACTTGCCTTTTGGTCACTGTGATGATGGGGGTTTAGACCCCATTGCCACAATGGTCAAAATGTGCTTCAGCTATGGACCACACACTTGCCTTTTGGTCACTGTGATGATGGGGGTTTAGACCCCATTGCCACAATGGTCAAAATGTGCTTCAGCTATGGACCCCACACTTGCCTTTTGGTCACTGTGATGATGGGGGTTTAGGCCCCATTGCCACAATGGTCATGGGCTGCTTAGCATTGTGGGTGCCACACACATATATGTGTGGCACATGTGCTAGGGGGTCACATTGTATGTTCAATGTCATGTTCGGTGTTGTAGGCATTTGACACAGCCTGCTCACACGCTTGTCATGGTGGTGGGGGGATGTCTTAATCTTGCATTCCCTAGGTTGTGGTGTGCTTGTTGTGTCATGCATTGTCCATCCTATGAGTGGGGGTGGTAGTAGTGGTAGGCATCCAGCCCCCTGGCTAAGGGTGGTAGTAGTGGTAGGCTTCCTGCCCCCCTGGCTAAGGGTGGTAGTAGTGGTGGGCATCCTGCCCCCCTGGGTGAGGGTGGTAGTAGTGGTGGGCATCCTGCCCCCTGGCTAAGGGTGGTAGTAGTGGTAGGCATCCAGCCCCCTGGCTAAGGGTGGTAGTAGTGGTGGGCATCCTGCCCCCCTGGGTGAGGGTGGTAGTAGTGGTGGGCATCCTGCCCCCCTGGGTGAGGGTGGTAGTAGTGGTGGGCATCCTGCCCCCCTGGGTGAGGGTGGTAGTAGTGGTAGGCATCCTGCCCCCTGGCTAAGGGTGGTAGTAGTGGTGGGCATCCTGCCCCCCTGGGTGAGGGTGGTAGTAGTGGTGGGCATCCTGCCCCCCTGGGTGAGGGTGGTAGTAGTGGTGGGCATCCTGCCCCCCTGGGTGAGGGTGGTAGTAGTGGTAGGCATCCTGCCCCCGTGGGTGAGGGTGGTAGTAGTGGTGGGCATCCTGCCCCCTGGCTAAGGGTGGTAGTAGTGGTGGGCATCCTGCCCCCCTGGGTGAGGGTGGTAGTAGTGGTAGGCATCCTGCCCCCTGGCTAAGGGTGGTAGTAGTGGTGGGCATCCTGCCCCCCTGGGTGAGGGTGGTAGTAGTGGTAGGGCATCCTGCCCCCCTGGCTGAGGGTGGTAGTAGTGGTGGGCATCCTGCCCCCCTGGGTGAGGGTGGTAGTAGTGGTAGGCATCCAGCCCCCTGGCTAAGGGTGGTGGTAGGCATCCAGCCCGCCCTGGGTGAGGGTGGTAGTAGTGGTAGGCATCCAGCCCCCTGGCTAAGGGTGGTAGTAGTGGTGGGCATCCTGCCCCCCTGGGTGAGGGTGGTAGTAGTGGTGGGCATCCTGCCCCCCTGGGTGACGGTGGTAGTAGTGGTAGGCATCCTGCCCCCTGGCTAAGGGTGGTAGTAGTGGTGGGCATCCTGCCCCCCTGGGTGAGGGTGGTAGTAGTGGTGGGCATCCTGCCCCCCTGGGTGAGGGTGGTAGTAGTGGTAGGCATCCTGCCCCCTGGCTAAGGGTGGTAGTAGTGGTGGGCATCCTGCCCCCCTGGGTGAGGGTGGTAGTAGTGGTGGGCATCCTGCCCCCCTGGGTGAGGGTGGTAGTAGTGGTAGGCATCCTGCCCCCTGGCTAAGGGTGGTAGTAGTGGTGGGCATCCTGCCCCCTGGCTAAGGGTGGTAGTGGTGGTGGGCATCCAGCCCCCCTGGGTTGGGGTGGTGGCGCGCATTCAGGCCCCTGTGTGCATATGTGGCATTGGTGATGGGCATCCCGCCCCTATGGTGCTGCTGTTGCAAGTATATTCAGATTCCCAGTGTATGTGTGTGATGTGTCGTGTACGTGTTGTATGTGTTTTGTGGTTGGTGTCTGACTTACCTTCTGCGCCGTACGCGTCCGTGCCTGTTCCGGTAGTAGATGTAGAATATTGGTATGATCGGGACGAAGGGATTCATGGTTGGTTCGTGTCGTTCGTCCTTCTCGTTGCTTCGCGTCGTCCTCGTCGCTTGGCTTCGTCCTCGTCGCTTCGCTTCGTCCTCGTCGCTTCGCGTCGTCCTCGTCTGTGCTGTGTTCGTCTCGTAGCCGTGGATCGTGTTGTGGCGCGATTCGGAGCTTATGTGCGCCTCTCCCGGATGCTTTGACGTGCCGTGCGTAGCGACGGGTTCGGCGCGTACGGAAAGCGCATCGTACTTGTCCGGCCGGACGGGGCTGCATTTTCCCTTCCGTGCGACTCGATTCGGCGTTTCCGGATTCGCCTCGGTCGGAGAACAGGACCTGGTTTGGGTGAGTACGGCTCGGCCGGAATTTTTGCTGTTGTGCGCATCGTACTTGCTCGTTCGGTGTGCTGTACGGATCGGTCGGGAAACTGGCTTTCGCATGGCTTTTTTCCCGACCGAATGGTATTGGGTGCGCCTCCGACCGAGATCGGAATCGACCCCATAGTGTTAGTCATCAAAAAATAATCAATAATCAATAAACAATAATCACTAAACTAATCTATAGAAAACCATAACTCTGCTACCAAGAAATCTGATGCAGCGCGTACAATAAAAACTATTCTCCTCCCAGGTTACTTATAGGTCATCCAGGGGCAAACTATATTTCTCATATCCACATGACGATGGGGCCCATAAACATCGCCTAACACACACACACACTCGTGGATTTCCTTTACACCTTTATGAAATTCTGTACTCCTAGGAGAAGCATGAGAACTAAATGGAGAACACCATTTTATGTACCGCTGGAAGAGCCAGGATATCTTATTACCTTAATTTGTCACTTTCTTTTAGTTATTTCTTAAGATATTCCTGCTCATTGTTTTGTCGATGAATCATTCATTTAAGAAATTAGTTCATAGTGATTAAGACCAGCTGAATCACAATAACCAATTACTGATGTCACAATCATTTAGGAAAATAACCACTGAGTCATTTTGGGTTTAAAGAATCTTAAATTTTATATAATTTTAAAAGCATGAAAAAGAATTTAATACTTTATTCAATTATTCATTCTTAAATTCAAATATTTATTAAGCATAATCATTTTATTGCAGAAAGGAAATTTTGTCATGAAGCCAAAACCCTAATTACCTGCCTAGCTTCCTAATTTAGCCTAATGATTTCTAACCTAAGTTAGGAATTAGAAATAGCCTGATTCTCATACTCAACTGGAAAATTAAGACAGCAAACAGCAACTTCAGCTCGTCAGCATCAGCTACCTGCAACCCGTCTCATCTAACAGTCTTTCAGCATCTCCCGCTCAGTAAGGGATCGATCAGGACCACCCAGCAATGGAAGCCACCAACACGACTCTTCAACTCCTCTCCTGACTGTGACTGCAACCGCGACTGACCCCCTCCCACTAAGAGTAGGCCCTCTTATACCCTAATTCTAACTTTGCTAACTAACTGTTGCAACATTAATATCACGCTTTTCTTTCATTGGTCCATGCATGTCAGCTTATTCATTCTTTTAATCAAGTTCTCTTGGATTCAAGGGTCCTTGGATCATTTCCTTTCCCATACGCTTAAACATTTTCATCCGTTTCGATCAGTTCATTTGTAACTTCTTTCGACACATTCGAGAACTCCGCAGTCATTGTCCTTTCTCTTAAACTTGTTTCCCACGGGCCTTCTGCTGATCATCATGGCACACTATCAGTTCAATTAGGTCACACCAGCCTTGACCATTTCTTGCATCCAAGCGTCTCAGTAACCTCACAAGGTTTTAGCTTTTTCTCCGTTTTCATCCCATATCACGTGTCCCCTTTGCGCCTGCGCACATCTTCCCACTGGCGGCCATTTTACATCGCCACTCGGTTATACTTTTAGAAGCACTAATTTGAGGCAAACAAAACATAATTAAAATAGAGAAAAATATCCCTTTCGTTTCCCTCCCGTCGTCTACGTACCCCAATTAGTTGTTACCTAGCAGAAAGCAACATTTAAGCTGTTCCTTACTTACCATCACTATTGTTTTTGCAACGACACGTTTTATTTCTATGAAGCACAAACATGCATTTATTTTAATTAGTACGCATTTAATTTTACGTTATAATTAGACACACGGACATCCATTAATAGATTATTTAGCACATACATTGGCATATTACCATTCCCATACATACAGTGTTGATTAATACATTTAAACGAACATTTTATTTAATTAATTATAAAATTTGTTAGGGGTTAAATTTTTTTATTTTCCCTGCTCCATCACACCGAATGTGACGGAGTCAGAGTGAGGGGGTTTAAGCAGACATACGGATATGATATTTGTAAGATAGACTGAAGGATGGCGGGTGCGAGATCTTAGGGGCGTAGAGGTCTGTGAGACATAGAGAGACTCACCCACCTCTGGTCACAGACACGGGTGAGACAGAGAGGCTTACAGAACGGGGGTATGTGAGGGACGTACAATAACGTTGTCTATATTACGATCAATCTAGAGAAGAGGTGTCGGCGAGATGGGGCAGAGAGACAGACGGCTGGTTACGCAGGCACGGGGGTTGTGAGACACGGAGGCAGCGTGAGACCACAGACCATGTATGTTACACACAGTTTCTGTCTGTGGTACACAGACAGGGGGTGGTCTGTGAGAGAGAACCCGTGTAAGGAGGGGGAGAATGAGTTAGACACAGAGGTAGGAAAGGAGGTGTGAGGTGCACGGCCGTGCTGATTAAACATATGGTGGGTCTGTGTGACACAGGGACGAAGGCAGGGTTACCCCCGAAGAGGAGGGGTATTTGTAGGCAGTTTAAGTGGCTTACACAGGACGTAGAGGTCTTTATATAACACATGACCATATTACACAGGGTGGGGGTCTGTAAAAGACATGGATTTAATCTTCGTTACAAAGGATGGGAGGGGTCTGTGAAATGTGGGTCACACCGGAGAGTCTGTGAAAGATGGAATAAATCTATGCAAGACAGGAGGGGGGGGGGCTGTGTGGGGAGGGCCTGCTGTGTCACAAGGAAGGGGACAGGTGTGTGAAATGGAACCGGGCTGGTTTACACAGGGACGGGACGGTGGTGGTCTGTGAGATACACAGAGCAGTCCCTGTATTACACACCTGGGAATGATATGTGAGACTTACTGCCTGTCGGGGTTACACAGGAGAGTAGGCGTCTGTGTAACACAGAGCCAGGTTGGGATACTTGGGTGGGCAGGGTGTTGGTGTCTGTGAGAGAACCAGAGGCAAGCTGGGTTAGACAGGAGGGTCTGTGTGATAGAACCAGGCCGGGTTACACAGGAGGGGTCTATCAGACACCCAGCCAGGCTGGTTGTTACCCAATAGGGCAAAGGGTCTGGTTTAAATAGAGCTAGGTCTTTGTAAAACAGGTCCAGTCTATGTTACACAGAAGGGGGGGGTCTGTGTGAAAGAGAGGGTGAATCTGGTCTGTCTGCACAAACCCACGGAGGAGGTCCGTGGGCCACAGACACGGAGAGAAACGACATGTGAGGCAGAGGGCAGGCTCGTAGGGGAGGGGTCTGTGAGAGGCAGCCGGGCTGCACACACCCACGGAGATCCCTGAGCCACAGAGCCAGGCTGGCATGTCCACAGAGAGAAACACCACAGGGGAGGTGTCTGCGCGAGACAGAGGAGCTAGGCTGGCATGTACACAGGGAGAAACACCACAGGGAGGTGTCTGCGCATGTTCATAGAGAGAAACAGCATAGGGAGGGGTCTGCACGAGACAGAGCCAGGCTGTCATGTACACAGAGAGAAACACCACAGGAGAGGGGTCTGTGCGAGTCAGAGGAGCCAGGCTGGCATGTTCATAGAGAGAAACAGCATAGGGAGGGGTCTGGGCGAGACAGAGCCAGGCTGGCATGTGCACAGAGAGAAACACCACAGGGGAGGTGTCTGCGCGAGACAGAGCCAGGCTGGCATGTACACAGAGAGAAACACCACAGGAGAGGGGTCTGTGCGAGTCAGAGGAGCCAGGCTGGCATGTTCATAGAGAGAAACAGCATAGGGAGGGGTCTGGGCGAGACAGAGCCAGGCTGGCATGTGCACAGAGAGAAACACCACAGGGGAGGTGTCTGCGCGAGACAGAGCCAGGCTGGCATGTACACAGAGAGAAACACCACAGGAGAGGGGTCTGTGCGAGTCAGAGGAGCCAGGCTGGCATGTTCATAGAGAGAAACAGCATAGGGAGGGGTCTGGGCGAGACAGAGCCAGGCTGGCATGTGCACAGAGAGAAACACCACAGGGGAGGTGTCTGCGCGAGACAGAGCTAGGCTGGCATGTACACAGAGATAAACAGCATAGGGAGGGGTCTGCGCGAGACAGAGCCAGGCTGGCATGTGCACAGAGAGAAAGGGGTCTGTGAGAGACACACTCACAGCCGGCCCCGGGCTGCATTACACAGGGAGAGAAGGGACCAGTGCGCCATGGAGCCCCGCTGGGCTGTGCACACCCAAGGAGGTGACCTGTGGCTCAAATACACAGAGGGCAGGCTCGAAGGGGAGGGGTCTGTGAGAGAGACTGAGTGCCCGGCTGGATCATACACAACAGGGTCCTGTGCAGCACAGAGCCCGGCTGGGCAGTACACACAAACGGGGGTGATCTGTGATCCACAGAGCAGGGCTGGCTCGGAGGGGAGGGGTCTGTGAGAGACACACTCACAGCCGGCCCCGGGCTGCATTACACAGGGAGAGAAGGGACCAGTGCGCCACGGAGCCCGGCTGGGCTGTGCACACCCAAGGAGGTGACCTGTGGCTCAAATACACAGAGGGCTGGCTCGAAGGGGAGGGGGTCTGTGAGAGAGTGCCCGGCCGGATCACACACAACAGGTTTCCTGTGCGCCGCAGAGCCTGGCAGGGCTGTACACACAAACGGGGGTAATCTGTGACCCACAGAGCCGGGCTGGCTCAAAGGGGAGGGGTCTGTGAGAGAGAGAGACGGGCTGGATTACACACAGCAGGGTCCTGTGCGCCACAGACCGGGCTGTACACACCCACGGAGGAGATCTGTGAGCCACAGAGCCCGGCTGGCTCGTATACACAGAGGGCCGGCTCGGAGGGGAGGGGTCTGTGAGACACAGTCGGGCTGGATTTCACACCGAGAGTGGGGTGCTCCTGTGCGCCACAGACCGACCAGGCTCGGCTGCATACAGAGGAGGCTAAGGACACGTGACGTGAGGCGGGGGCAGGCTGGATTACACACAGGAAGGAAGGGACTGCTGCCTGCCAGTGGGGGGGGGGAGCCCGCCTGCCTCTCAGCCGGCAGAGGAGGAAGCGAGGCAGCCTGGGAGCCCGGAGGAAGGAATGTGCCGGAGGATTCGCCGAGCCCCACCAACCAGGAACAACAATAGCCGTCCCGTGAAGACATTTTAGCGAGGCGGTGTTTATCAATGAACCCAGAGCAGTATGCTAAATGGATTGAGTAATTCACATTTCTTTCATCTGTTAGTGTTAATAACGCATCGGCTTCCGCTGACATTTCACTACAGAAAGCCCTGTCTTGCCGGCTTCTTTCATTTTTATTTTTAGGGCATGAATCATGTCTGAATCGATGCAATGTTATTTTGTGTCCCAGATTCGTAAAACCTACTGAGGCTTTCTATTCATAAAGCAGGTCTAATCCCAGAATAAAGAGGCCGCGTGCGATGCGGTGCAGCCCGAACTGTTTTGTATTTTGGCAACTCACAGAACAGGGACTGGAATGTCTATTGAGTGCCAGAACACCTCTGCAGTCTGCAGGTCAGCTATTTTAGGACTGAGTATGCTTTATGTGCTGCTAGGGAGATTTGGACCTGGTTAGGAAAGAGGAAAATCAATCCGCGAAATTTCTTGTTTTTATCACGAAATAAGACGAAATGTCAGGCTAAATACTCAACATTAAATAAAAATGCACTATGCAGTATCTTGAGTAACAAGCGCGGTGGGCGCGCACTGCAAGGAATGCGAGGTATGCAGCTGGCACCCGGCCGCGCTGCTGCTCGCTCCCGAGCTCCCTAGGCCAGGGGAGAGAAAAAGCGGGACATGCACCCGCCTTTAGCCAATTGCGTGCTCTCTTTCTTAGAAACAGGGAAAACAAGGAAGGCTTGGGTTCTGTCACTACTCGGCCTGAACCACTCAAATATTATATAACAAAGCATTGACCGAATAGGTTATTTACTGAGTCCTTAAATGTGAGCTTAGACCAAAAATTCTAAGTTCATGTGATTTATTTCACATCACTTTTAACTTATTTCATACATATATACAAAAACAATCAATAATGTCATAAGGTAGATAACACATTATTCAGTATACCATACTCTTGAAAATGTGCCACAGTTCGACATTACAAGTGAAAGACAAACATATTATACATGTGAAAAATCATAAGCGCAAATCAAAAGTGTCCTACAAATCTCTTCTACATAACCAGTCCATATTTGACACATAAAAACATAGGCGGACTCTATAGCAGTTCCAGTTGTTCTGCCTGTGTATGGGGCAAAGAGCTATGCAATTAACACAATGGTTGTCTGTCCGTTGGGAAAGAATTCACTTCTAACCAATTCCCATTCAGCAACTCGAGGCTCATTCGCCTTTGCCCAGATTTCAACGCGTTTCAAACCCAGATTTATTCGCGGGTTTTCCTCAGGACTTGGACTGGGGATCGGGGATCAGTGACTTAAAAACAACAGAAATGTGAAAAGTGGCGTCAATACAGATGGAGACCCCTTCTGTTATTGGTTACAGTATTGAGAATATTGCCCATTCGATAGTACCTGTTGAGGTGGATGCCCAGGCGTTTACTTATTGTACATTGTAGCGCCATTGGAACACTTCTCCATTCTTTTCAGGAACTGTTGGGACAGAAATTAATCATAGAAACTCAGCCATATAGGGGTATTATACATGTGGGGTAACTCAGATTGCTAACTGGGTCATTAAAAAGCTCGTACCTTCTCTACTTGTCAATGATTTTGAATGTTCATTTCCAATCAAAGAATGCACGTGCCGGGAAGAATTCAATGAGGCAAGGTTTCTCTGTAGAAGAAAGGATTGTTTTAATGGTGTTCAGAAGAGTTCTAATGTGAGTGTGCTGCCGTTAGAGTTCGCGTTTATTCAGACACTCGAGGCATGTTAGTTTCGAGCGCGGGCCATTAAATGCCCTAGAGTTTTGTATTTTATCTAGCGCACCATAATTCAGTGCCTCACTCGATCTTACAACGCGGTATATGCGCATACTCGCACCGCGTATTTTACTTGCCTTCTGTTTATAAAACGGAGATATCCTTCAGAGTCTCGGCATGTTGCTCGCCGCTGCAGCTCAAAAGAGGAGGAGCCTACTGGTCATACTTTTGAATGCAGAAGACCCGAACTGGAGTGTCCACCCCCACTGCATTATGGGTTATGTAGTTCTTTTTATCTATAGGTGTATAACTTCTGAAAGTTCATTGAGCCCACGAATTGCAGTGTCAAACTTCATTATTAAAAATGCTTCCTTTCTTGCTAGTTGGATCGCCGGATCACCACCCCTGGAAGAGATTTTAATAGCCGCCAACACAGTCCATGTGAAATCATGTTGTGTATGATTCATCGCAACAAAGTGGTCCACTAATGGGGCAGCAGCTGTCTTATTTTTTATCCTGGAGCGGTGTTGCACGATGCGTTGACGCACCTCCTGGCTCGTTTTTCCAAAATATACTTTCTTGCAAGGGCAAGTGATGGCATATGCGACGTTCTTTGATTTACAATTTGTAAAATCATTGTGTCGCCAAAATTTTTGTCCATCAGTGAATAATGTTCCTTCCATCGAAGACCCACACGCGGAACATGTGCCACATTTATGATGTCCTTGTATTGGCTGGAGATTTAACATGGTACGTAAGTCGTCTTTTTTTATTACAGGCAAGGCAGAGCTGACTATTTGCTGTCCGATGCTGCGATTCTTCTTGAAAGCAAACAATGGTGGGCCAATATCTGGGATGACGCCCTCAATCAAGTGCCAGTTGTTACGTATGATTTTCTTCATTGGCTGAGTATGTGGTCCAAATGTGGACACACAGACCATCCGTTGTGTTGTTATTTTGGACTTCTTCGTCAGAAGATGCCCCCTCGGTGTCCACCAGGCTCTTTTCAATGAATGGCTCAAAAGTTTTCGAGGATAGCCTCTATCCCCCAGTTTCTTCGCCAGGACTTCTGAGTGAAATTCGAAATCCTCTCTCTGGGAGCAATTCCGCCTAATTCTAAGAAATTGCCCATATGGCAGGTTATTCTTCAGACTTCTGGGGTGGTAACTCCGGTAATGAAGGGCATTATTCTTGTCCGTAGGTTTAGTGTGAAGGGTAGTTATTAATCTGCCGTCCGCTGGTTTTACCCCTACGTCAAGGAATGCCAGATTCCTAGTGTTGTATGTTAGGCTGAATTTTATATCGAGGCTGCGATTATTAAGCCATTCATGGAATTCCTGTAGCAATGAGGCTGGGCCTTCCCAGATGCACCACACATTGTCGATGTACCTGTACCATTGTTTTATAAGGCCACTATATGGGTTGTTTTGGTGTACAAATCGTTGTTCATATTGTGCCATGTACAACACGGCCATCTCTGGAGCGAAGGGACAACCCATGGCTGTACCCTTCACTTGTACAAAGAACTCATCTTCAAATTTAAAGAAATTGCGGCGTAGTGCAAACGAAGCAAGCTTCAAGATAAATTCCGTTGGGACCCGATGTGGTCTGGGTCTTGATTCTAGATATACTTCAATGGCGTCAAGCCCATCTTGTTGGGGAATTTGTGTATACAAGGATGCTACGTCCATTGTCACCAAGATGTGAATGTTAGGATCAAAGTTGAAGCCCTCAACTTTATTTATAAAATCCATGGTATCCCGCAAATAGGAGGGAACATCGGGCAAGAATGGCTTTAAAAACACATCTACATACTTGGACACTGGTTCCAGTATGGAATCACATCCAGAAACGATTGGATGCATCGGACAAGAATAATGCCCTTCATTACCGGAGTTACCACCCCAGAAGTCTGAAGAATAACCTGCCATCTGGGCAATTTCTAAGAATTTGGCGGAATTGCTCCCAGAGAGAGGATTTCGAATTTCACTCAGAAGTCCTGGCCAAGAAACTGGGGGATAGAGGCTATCCTCGAAAACTTTTGAGCCATTCATTGAAAAGAGCCTGGTGGACACCGAGGGAGCATCTTCTGACGAAGAAGTCCAAAATAACAACACAAAGGATGGTCTGTGTGTCCACATTTGGACCACATACTCAGCCAATGAAGAAAATCATACGTAACAACTGGCACTTGATTGAGGGCGTCATCCCAGATATTGGCCCACCATTGTTTGCTCTCAAGAAGAATCGCAGCATCGGACAGCAAATTGTCAGCTCTGCCTTGCCTGTAATAAAAAAAGACGACTTACGTACCATGTTAAATCTCCAGCCAATACAAGGACATCATAAATGTGGCACATGTTCCGCGTGTGGGTCTACGATGGAAGGAACATTATTCACTGATGGACAAAAATTTTGGCGACACAATGATTTTACAAATTGTAAATCAAAGAACGTCGTATATGCCTTCACTTGCCCTTGCAAGAAAGTATATATTGGAAAAACGAGCCAGGAGGTGCGTCAACGCATCGTGCAACACCGCTCCAGGATAAAAAATAAGACAGCTGCTGCCCCATTAGTGGACCACTTTGTTGCGATGAATCGTACACAACATGATTTCACATGGACTGTGTTGGCTGCTATTAAAATCTCTTCCAGGGGTGGTGATCCGGCGATCCAACTAGCAAGAAAGGAAGCATTTTTAATAATGAAGTTTGACACTGCCATTCGTGGGCTCAATGAACTTTCAGAAGTTATACACCTATAGATAAAAAGAACTACATAACCCATAATGCAGTGGGGGTGGACACTCCAGTTCGGGTCTTCCGCATTCAAAAGTATGACCAGTAGGCTCCTCCTCTTTTGAGCTGCAGCGGCGAGCAACATGCCGAGACTCTGAAGGATATCTCCGTTTTATAAACAGAAGGCAAGTAAAATACGCGGTGCAGTATGCGCATATACCGCGTTGTAAGATCGAGTGAGGCACTGAATTATGGTGCGCTAGATAAAATACAAAACTCTAGGGCATTTAATGGCCCGCGCTCGAAACTAACATGCCTCGAGTGTCTGAATAAACGCGAACTCTAACGGCAGCACGCTCACATTAGAACTCTTCTGAACACCATTAAAACAATCCTTTCTTCTACAGAGGAACATTGCCTCATTGAATTCTTCCCGGCACGTGCATTCTTTGATTGGAAATGAACATTCAAAATCATTGACAAGTAGAGAAGGTACGAGCTTTTTAATGACCCAGTTAGTAATCTGAGTTACCCCCACATGTATAATACCCCTATATGGCTGAGTTTCTATGATTAATTTCTGTCCCAACAGTTCCTGAAAAGAATGGAGAAGTGTTCCAATGGCGCTACAATGTACAATAAGTAAACGCCTGGGCATCCACCTCAACAGGTACTATCGAATGGGCAATATTCTCAATACTGTAACCAATAACAGAAGGGGTCTCCATCTGTATTGATGCCACTTTTCACATTTCTGTTGTTTTTTAGTCACTGATCCCCGAACCCCAGTCCAAGTCCTGAGGAAAACCCGCAAATAAATCTGGGTTTGAAACGCGTTGACATCTGGGCAAAGGCGAATGAGCCTCGAGTTGCTGAATGGGAATTGGTTAGAAGTGAATTCTTTCCCAACGGACAGACAACCATTGTGTTAATTGCATAGCTCTTTGCCTCATACACAGGCAGGACAACTGGAACTGCTATAGAGTCCGCCTATGTTTTTATGTATCAAATATGGACTGGTTATGTAGAAGAGATTTGTAGGACACTTTTGATTTGATTGGCGCTTATAATTTTTCACATGTTTTCTCACATGTATAATATGTTTGTCTTTCACTTGTAATGTCGAACTGTGGCACATTTTCATGAGTATGGTATACTGAATAATGTGTTATCTACCTTATGACATTATTGATTGTTGATGTATATATGTATGAAATAAGTTAAAAGTGATGATAAATAAATCACATGAACTTAGAATTTTTGGTCTAAGCTCACATTTAAGGACTCAGTAAATAACCTATTCGGTCAATGCTTTGTTATATAGTCTTTCTTAGAAAGACGCACGCAAAGGCCAATGCGTGTGAGCAACAAAAAAAAAGCACACGCACGAGCGTGTGCTCCGAGTTTAAAGTCCTTACTAGACGCCTCGCAGCGCAGCGCATGCGCGCTGGCTCAGGCGAGACCTAAAAATTAGAAACGGTGCTCCACTGCGATTTCCTTAAAAAGCCATGGGGTGGGCTAGGGAACGGGGTTGGCTCATTTTTAATTGATTATTTATCTGGGTGAGCAGGCATGCATGGGGCTTCCTCCCGCAAATCTAGATTGTCCAATTAGAATTCTTTCTTGGCTTGTGGTGCCCCTAGGAGGAGCAGTGGCACTGCCAACATGTTCTCTAAGTGTTGTGGGAAGCTGCACTGTGTACAACAGCCTAGCCGGAAGTGATTTTAAAAACTTGCCCTTAGTTTCAGGGTATATTGAATTCAGGACCCTCGAGAGGCATACCCCATTTCAAGCACTCCTAGAGCCGGAACCTTTGCTCTTGGGCTCTGGAGTGCAGGGACCCCTAGTGGTCCTACTGCTGTATTTTTTGTTTTAGAGTGTGAAGAAAGACTGACACATATGTGTATGGTTATTTTGAATGGAATTATTTTATTTCAAATGTTTTACGGATAGTAATATGGCAAGCATTGCAATGTTAAATAATTTAATGGATGCAATTGAATATAATTATTATTCCTGTTGGTTTTAATGGTGATATCGTGGTAAATCATAACTTTGGCTGATGTTTTTATTGTGGTGACACCTTGAGATAGCCAGGAGGCCTGCTTTATATATAATGACACCCCCTTAGTGTGACAATGCGTCTGTTGTACGTGGGCGGTGTGGTGATTATGAAGTTCAGAACCCATTTAGTGGTGTAATGTGATATGAGAGGATTACCAAAGGTATTGTCATCTATCTAATGTACGTACGAGTAATTTAATGTGTGATATTTAATAGCGTGTGTGTAACAAATGCACTGACTGGACAATTATTTATTAAGTGTTGTTGTTGCGTACCGGTGAATGGGGATTACTAGCCTACACCATCTCCCCTGGGTAGGCCTTGGACTGACCTGCTTCACTACCCTCACAGAGTCAAGCGCTATAATGGTGGTATTTGGTTCTGAAGGAAAAGACAATTGCAGACTTATTACTAGTTCAGGACTCACATCCCTCACAACTAATAGCCCAGTTTCTTACAGATATCATTGTAAATTCATTTGTTTAGGAGTCATGTTCCTTACATCGGATGGCTCAGCTCACTTGTGTTACCTTGCAGGAACTGTAATTGCAATAAATTAATGTCTTTACATTTTAGGACTGAACCTGTTCCTCACAACATGAGATTGAAGCCAGAGCCAGTGAAATGTCATCGGCGCCTGGTGGATTTTTTCACTGCTCCTGTTGTGATTTTCTACTGGAACGTGATTGCATACATCGGCTTCTTGTGGCTCTTCGCCTACGTCCTGATGATCGATTTCCAGAAGACCCCGTCCTGGAGGGAGTGCCTGCTGAATGCGTGGATTTTTACTATATTCTGCGAGGAGTTAAGGCAGGTAAGAATATCAAGAGACAGTGATAGTGAACAATTGTGCACAAAATTTTTCTCAAATGCCTCAGTACTGAGTGAATTTTGAAGGGGAGCATGCTTGTTTTCATGGAGGTCAGTCACTCTGAAAATAAAGCTTAACCTAAAATATTACTCATTTGTCAAACAACGCATTATTCAACACCAGGAAGGCTGGAATTTACTTTATGACTGAAAAGCTCTAGAGACAGAGGGCCTGATTTAGAGCTTGGAGGACGGGATACTCGCTCAAAACCTGATGGATCTCCCATGGCATATAATGCACTTGTAACACGGTGGACGGGATGTCAGTCTCATTGTAATGACGTATCTCATCCACCAAACTCTAAACAAGGCGCCGAGTCACTAGTAAGCAGCTCTTTCCACTCTGTGAAATTCTAGGGATTCTTTTGTCAGATATTTTGGGACTTTAAGGAGAAGGTGCCCAGACTTCCATGAAATGTTCCACATTATTGCAGATAATACAGAAGAACCATCATAAAAAGTCAAATGTAGAGGATGCTGTGTCCAACCTTAAGGGAATGGCATGAACCTCTGCAATATTATATTTGCCCCCTCCCCCCCAATATTGCCAGGCATTGGGGTTTCACCTGTGGGATGTCATCTCTAAAGGAAAGAAAATCCGGGGACATGGATTCTGAACCAAGGGGCATATTTATCATACATTCATGCAGCGCAACGCAGCAAGCTACCTTGCTGCGCTGCATGAAAGGGAAAGGGCAGGAATGCGCCATATTTAACATCATTCGGTGCATTCCTATCCTTTCTTTGCGCTGGCGCACTTTTGCCTGCCTAGTGCCAATGGAGGCACCCCTGTATCATGTTACAAGAGTGTCTGCGTTGCAGGCAGGATTGTTTTTGTGCAGGAAGGAACACCTTCCTGCACAAAAACAATCCTCGGAGGCATTTTCCTCCGTCTATGTGTGCTGATGTAGGAAGAGAAAGAAACGAAGAGATATAAACATATTTCTCCTCATTACGCCTCCCCTGGGGAGGCGTAGGATTTTGAAGCATTACCAGGTCTACCACTAATAGAAAATCTGGGAATGCGCCAAAATCCATGGGTGGATGCGTGGGAACACCCATACTCCACGCATGGAACGCCTCCCTGGGGCCTGTTCTCATGCATCCACTCATCGATTTTTGGTGCATTCCCTGATTTATTTTGAGTAGTAAACCTAGCAATGCATCAAATTGCTCTGCCTTCCCAGGGGAGGTGTAAAGAGGAGAAATGTGTTTATTTCTCCTCATTTTGTTTCCGCTTGTAGAAAGACGACAATGCCTCTGAGGATTGTTTTTCTACAAGAAGTTGTTCCTTCCTGCACAAAAACAATCCTGCCAACAACACAGGCACCCTTGCACAGTGCAAGAGCACCCTCATTGGCGCAAGGCAGCCATTGTGTGCCAGAGCAAGCAGAGGACAGGAATGCACCATATAATGTACCATATAATGTTAAATATGGCACATTCATGCCCTCTCCCTTTCACCCAGCTCAGTAAGGTGCCTTGCTGCGTTGCGTGAAAATTTGATAAATCTGGGCCTTAATCTGAGCTGCCGCCGAGTAGCAAAGTGAGTCTTGATGCAGCAGACGGTACCAGCTGCGCGATGGATAAAAACAAGTTCCAAGACTCAGGTAACAAGACAGTTTGAGTGAAAAAGCAAATCAGTTCAATAGTTCCATGCCGGATCCAGAGGGCAGGTGGACACAGGGGCTGCCATTCTGCCTCTCACCTAAAGTTCAATATTCCAATCGACACAGCAGAGTTTTATGGTAAAGTCCTCCTGGGAAAAACAAAAAATGATGGCAGGGCCTGGTGGCATTCTGATGCAATGTTTGCAGTTGTTGCCCGGTAGTGAGGGTTTTCCTGATGGCAGAGCCAGTGCTTGCTTCCCCGCAGGAGAAACACCGCTCCCCCGGCATGCTAAATGCTAAACTGGGAGTGTTGGCAGATGGCGTAGTACCCCAACCCTTAATGAGGTCCAAAGTCAGATTTAGACCATCCTCAGACTGACCATGCTGTGGAACCCTCGTCAGATCCAGACTTCACATGACCCCCCGAAGTGACCTGAACTCCAAGCACTTCTTAACATTGGGTTGTCGGTCTCTATTTGCCGAGGGCCTAGCATTTCGCTCTGTCCTGCTAAAACTAAAAAGAACCATAGCCAGGGTTTTATGACTTTTACCTATTTCCTTCTGGCTTTTATTTTCACTTTTATGTTAACAGAAAATGGTTATACCCATTTGTATTCAGTTTTCTCAGTTTTTAGGGCCCGATTCACAAAAGTAATCTGAGACAAAATCCTAACTTTATGACTCTCTGTATTCACAGAAGGCATTTAGGAGTACTAAAGTTAGGATTTTGTCTCAGTTAAAATTAAGTTTTGGTCTTAAGTTAAACTTAAGACAAACTTAAGTTTAACTCAGACAAAATCCTACTCGTAAACTAAGGATTTTGTCTCAGTTAAACTTAAGTATGTCTTAAGTTTAACTCAAGACCAAAATTTAAGATTAACTGAGACAAAATCCTAACTTTAGTACTCCTAAATGCCTTCTGTGAATACCGAAAGTCGTAAAGTTAGGATTTTGTCTCAGATTACTTTTGTGAATTGGTCCCTAAGTTTTTAATATACACATTTGCAATGTTTTTATCCAACATTATTTTGGACCTTAATTTACCTTTTTTTAAACTATATTGCTTTACGAATTTCTGATTTCTACTTCCTAAAACTTTTAAGAGTAAGTTTTAAGTTTGGCCCATGCTACTCAAGCCTGAGCCAATGATAATTCCAGTAGGCATTTGGAATAAGCACAGATTTTCTTACACAGGTGTTGTGGGAGGTTGGTGGAAGCATGTTTCTTAAATACCACGCATGGAGAATCTATCGCTCCCCCTCTATGCAACAGGTCAGTCT
The DNA here is from genome assembly GCA_963921515.1 of Calotriton arnoldi. Taxonomy (NCBI): domain Eukaryota; kingdom Metazoa; phylum Chordata; class Amphibia; order Caudata; family Salamandridae; genus Calotriton; species Calotriton arnoldi. The sequence goes on along the minus strand of CAWUFW010009315.1, from coordinate 767,732 downwards.
CAGAAAGACAGACTGTCACCAAGTTCTTTTCCGGGAAATCAGCTGTCATAGAATAGGAATACTACAAATTATGTGTTTCTGGTGTGAGAATTTAGGGAAGGAAGAGATGTTTGCAGGAGTCAACCATCATTGACCCTGTTAGAATCTACTAGTGTGGAGCTTTCTTCAGTGTCCATTACTGCTGAGGTTTTATGAAGGTTTCATGTGACCGTAGACCATATGGCACAACTCTGAGATTAGGGATGGGCCCAGTGTGCCCGTGAGTTGACCACCTCTGTTAACTGTGGATTCAGAAAGGTATATCAGTGAGACCAGGAAGGAGGAGGACCCGTCCCACCCTGGATGGGTTCCTCTGGATAGAGTGGGTTGGCGACAGCCAGTGGGATGCACAACGATGAGGCCTTTTGCACTCAGTTCGCTCGGAGACTCAACAGAGGGTGGTCGGGGGTGTCCACTGCTGAACCTTGATCAAGTGATACATGGTGTATCATCACTAAAACTGTCTTTCTTGTGTCTTCCTCAGAGTTTTTACAACCCTGATGATGTGGGATGTGTGAAGAAGTGCAGGTTATACATCCTCAACTTTTGGAACCAGGTGGACGTGTTAGCCTTGTTTCTCTTTTCAGTAGGTGTAATCTGCAGGTAGGTCTGATGCCTGTCCAGCCTTTGTATCACTTTCTGTCTGCGCTCTTTTGAAGCCTCAACTGGACCATGGGGTGCACTCTACAGACTCTGTTAATGCTAGGCCTCCAATGGGCCTCTTTCAAAGAGGAGAAAAACAGTCTCAATTAGAAAGAGCAGAACGGATCCTAGACTTCCACTCATCTTTGTGTCATCTGAAGCTACCAGGGTCACCCATCCCCATTGTAGATGGGCTCTTGTGCTTTCTGCTAACGTTGAGGTGTCATGGATAATGGCCACAGTTTGGGGTTCTATAAAACCAGGCTTATGATCTTGTGAAATGTCTTATATCGTTTATGTTCAATTTTATAAAGTGCCGACGTCCACCCCAAGAGGAGTATCATAGTGCTTTTAGAAAATTCGAAAACCAAATTGGAGACAGCAACACTGGGTTCAGCATTTACCAAAGCTTAAATGTTCCTGCCTAAATAACCACGTTTTTAAGGTCCTCCTAAATTTGCGTAGGTCAGCCATCTTCCAAAGTTGTAGAGGTAGGGAATTCCACTTTCTCATAGCAAGTATGCAAAAGGCACAACGGCAGAATCCGGGAACTGAAATACAAGTTTGCCTTTTGATCTCCTGGAACTTTAGGGTTGATATTGACAAAAGCAGGAACTGAGAGACGAGTGAGTAGGAGAATAAAAGGCCTTATGTGTGAGGCAAAGGGATCTAAATGGATGGCAGGATTTCACCGGGAGCCAGGGGAGGTGGATCAAAGCTGGCGAAATGGGATCTTTTAACTTAAGTTTCAGCAATTGTTTAGTAGCCTAATTCTGGACAAGTTGTAGTTTGTGAATCAGATAAACTTGTAATACTCGAGATGGTCCAAGATAAAAGGTATTTACAATATGTACCTTGTGAGAGAATGTAAACAGATATGAAAGGGTTTTAAAGTGCACAGCAGGAAGTAGCAGGACTTTAGCACAGAGATGACCTGTTCAAATAGTGATAAAGAGTAATCCATTTTTGCACCCAAATTCTTCACACAGGTAGAAAGAGAGACTTGGGACCAAGTTAAGATGTCCAGAAGGGATACTGCCAGACAAGTAGATCTTATGATACTAAGGTTATAGATCTTGGCGCCCTTCATCTTGAGATGGTTGACTTGCATCCAAAGGCTTACTTTAGCCAGGTATTCCTGGAGAGCAGAAGCTGGTTCCTCAAAATTTCCAGCAGTCCTAAATAGAGCGTATGGATCACCTGCATAAAGAAACAGGTCAAAACCACTGACTTGGTTCAGATGAACCAAAAAAATCATGAACAAATTAAACAAAATTGCTGGCAAAGTGGACCACTGAGGAACTCCACAGTCCAGGGTTTTGACAGTGGATATAAAAGAAAGAACAAGACATGAAATGACCTATTGAAGAGAGCGCTGGCGGCAGGTCCCTATTTCTGACAACCTCTTGAGAGGAATGTGGTGATACATTGCATCAAAGGCTGAGGAGAGATCCAACAAGATCAATGCAACAGGCATGTTACAGTGTGTGCAATAACGCAGCTTTTCTTAGACCGACAACATCCAACTCGGTACGAAAACCAGGGAGAAAGCCCAGTTGCGCCAAATGAATCAGGAGGTAGCAGCTACAAATCCCTGGAGATACAGGAAAACTGTTTGCTCCAGCTGCATGGCCATATATGGAAACTTGGAAATGGGCATATAGTTAGCCATGGTATCCAAATCCAAAGAGGGCATTTTCAAGGTAAGAGTGACAAGTGCCTGTTTGAGCCTCCCAGGAATCATCACCTGCAGGTAAGGAAGCATTGAGGCTTGAAAGAGGTACAAAGTATTCAGACAGTAACAGATCTTTGTGAATCTTAGCAGGAAAGGGGTTGATAGGTTGACCGAAAATTGGAACGTAGCTAGGCTCTCAATCAATAGTGTCTTCTAGTTACGAGATTGAAGGGAGGGAAGAAGGGAGAAGGTAGCACCATACTCCTTCTGAGAGATGCGTGAGAAGGGGACACCGAAGTGGCTAGTCCATGTAAACGGAAAGGGATATTAAGTAAAGTATGAAAAAGTAGCTTATTAGTTGAAAATAATATCTAATGAGTGACCCAGGTGATGGGAAGAAACGGGGACGTACCAGAACAACCAAATGAACAAAACAGATTGGCCAATTTTTGAGTTAATGGGAAAACCAAGCTCTCAAAGTGAGAGTTAAAATCACCTAAATAACAAAGCGCGCAGTATCAGAGGAGACCTGAGATGAAACAGAGGTTAATAGGTTAACTGCTTTTGTTCCTCTATTAAGAGATCTATAGACATGAACAAAGCATCAGCAGGTACCAAGGGAATTAGTAATCTTTTATCTTACCCACGGGATGCAAAACATATAAAGACTAATTAGGTGGGGTAATCTCGTTAAGTATATCAAGCGTATCGTCACTGAACCAGACTTCAGTTAAACAAGCAATTTCCAGATTTTAATCCACCGCATGATGTTTGATAGCAGGACGGTTTCCAACTGCCGACCTAACACTGATCAACATGCCTTTGAGCAGCCTGGCATTATGAAACACAACAGAGAGAAGGATAACAAAGGAGTATTTTCTGCACAACGACTGCAGTCATCAGCCCTGCCAAGTACCACGCATCAGACGTTAGACTAACTCATTTTAGTGTGGTGGTCCGCATCACCGCACTGAAATGCATTGTCACACATTTATAGTGCCTCATCAGAAAGCCAGAGCGCTGCTAATTAGCACCACACTGACAGAGAAAAGCTCTTCCCTGGCAGCGCACTGCTTGCAGCAGGCTTGGGGGCTGGGTTACTCAGCTCGTTCTGGGCTGGCTACAATGTAACATTTCACCCGACACCCCGGTGTGGCACAATCAGATTCACTAAGAGGATGTCACGAGTCAATCATCTCAGGATCATTTGCCCAATCGCAACTGCCAAGACAGCTGGACAGTGTGTGACACCGGGATCGCGGCGGCGGCGGCCGCCGGAGATGGTGGTGCCTCACCCTGCTGAAGTCCAGTGCAGTCTGGAGCCAACTTGAATGCCACTATGCGCAAGTCAGACTGTCAAGTCTTCTCCTGGACTGCACCAGTGCTGCCCGGGTGACGTCACGGCTGGCGCATACCATCCGTCAGGCCGGGAGCTCAATAACAGAGCAAGTGTCACTCAACTTCTAAGTTCTTCCTAATTTACTTGAATTTACTTAGGAGCATGTCATCATTCATCCTGTACTGTAAGTAAAGTAAGTTACAGCTGCTGAGCTCTGTATAATTGCACTGCAGTCACTAGTCTGCCTGCAGTTTGCACAAAGTTGTGTCACACATCTTCTTCCTATTAATTTACTTTTAGGCCCTGTTACTGCAAGTAAAGTTACAGATGAGCTCTGCATTGCAGTCACTGTCTGCACAAACTTGAGTTCAGCATCAGTGAGGCTGGCTCAGGCTCTGCGCTTGGGCCTCCCTCATGTCCTAGTGCCCTTCCATTTCTGGTGCTTTGCAGCAGTTTTAAGATCTTTTTAGAGTTTTTCGTTGCTCAGATGGCTGTAATTTCTGATATATATTTTACATTTCCCTCGTCTTCATTGTTTGATTTTGCTCACGAGAAAGTGTCACTGATAGTCATTGAATGTCACTCATAATTACACTGAAATTATGAAAATGTCACACATAGGCGATCTGAAACCTTGGCAGCAATGAGTCAGTCAGGGTCTCACAAATGAAAGGGTCTAAATGGTGGAAAGGGATTAACATAAAGCATAAGCCTGGGATTCCATTTTCTTTTTGAAGTTACTTAGAATGTTCTCTGGAATTTAAAATGTTTACATTTAATAGCATACTATTCTTCACACAGTAAATGTACTCATAGTCTGAGTGGAACTGGAGGGATCTTTTGAGACCTTGAACCATATGAGAACCATGGGCCAGATGTACAAAGCTTTTTTGAAGTCGCAAAATGTCCTGTTTCGCAGAATTGGGCCATTTTTACAATATACAAAAGACAAACTATGATTCAGTAACTTGTTACAGAATCGCAATTTGTATTTGCTAGCAAATACCGATTCGGTATTTGGAAGGGGCGTTCTGACTCCGGCTGACTCCGGAGTGCAGGGCACACGATCCGATACCCGACGACAGCTCAGCTTAGCTCATCACCATGCGACTCTGGGCAATAGCTCACTTGATCTCCCCGACGGCCCCCAGTGCCTAGAGACCCTTAGGCGTGAGTCGTTTATGCTTTACAAATATCGATTTATTTATGTATTAATGTTTTGCGACCAAATTCTGGTCGTAAACCAGAAATAATTTACCACCCGTTTAAAACTGGTGGTAACCAATTCAGTAAAGAGGAAGGGACCCCGTCCCCATTGAGAATGTTAAAAAAATATTTTTTAAGAGCAGGCACGGACCACTGCCTACTCTTAAAAAATAAAACTGCAAAGTTTCATTGTTTCTTTTTAAACGCATCCCTTTCCTTTAAGAAAAACGGTCTGCATTTTAAAAAGAAAGATTGCTTTATCAAAAAGCAATCACAGACATGGTGGTCTGTTGACCTCAGCAGGCCACCATCCCTGTGACGGCTGCGATTCCTAATGGGTCGCAAATTGCGACCTCTCTCATTAATATGCATGAGGCAGGTCTATTTGCGACCCATTAGGAATCGCTAATGAAACTCAGAAGAGTTTCATGCATTAATAATACAGATTTCCTAATTGCGATTTGGAGAGAATCGCAATTAGGAAATCGGTATTCCTAATACTTGTACTTCTGGCCCCACACATACTAAGGCTACACTACTTCCTTGAGGCATTCTGCCTCTGCACAGGGCTCCTAGGGGCAGATGTACAAAAGCATTTCTGCAGTCGGAAACGGCCTGATTCGCAGAATGGCGCTGTTACCGACTGCAAAAAGGCTTCTCCATATGAGCATCGCACAAAATGCGATTCGGTAACATGTTGCTGAATTGTAATTTGTGTTTGGCGATTCGGTATTTGGAAGGGGCGTGTTTAGGGCATCCCTTCCAAATACCCAATTGCAGTGCAATGTATGAATGTTTTACGACCGAACTATGGTTGCAAAACATTCATTTTTTACCAACACCTCAAGGGCAGTGGTAACCATCCAGAAATGGGAAGGGGTCCCAAAGGGACCCCTTTCCCATTGTGAATGTTGAAACAAATATTTTGTAAAAGCAGGCAGTGGTACAAGGGACCACTGCCTACTCTTAAAAATTAAACTTAAACATTTTATTTTATTTTTTAAACTTATCCCGTTCCTTTAAGGAAAACGTGCTGCATTTAAAAAATAAAATGGATTGCTTTATTAAAAAGCAATCACAGACGTGGTGGTCTGCTAACCCCAGCAGGCCACCAACCCTGTGATGTCAGCAATTCCTAATGGGTCACAAACCGAGACCTACCACATTAATATTCATGAGGTAGGACTATTTGCGACCCATTGGGAATCAGAAAATGTGTAAAACACACATTTGTACATGGGTCTTTGCGATTACCAAATACCAAATTGCAAAAATTCACTATTTGGTAATCACAACCACTTACCTTTATACATGTGGTCATTAGTTATTAGTCATAAAAGCATGCTTCAATCTATAAATATAGAGCAACGTTTAATGAGCAAACGGACATCAAAATGACAAACATCTGATGGAGGGGACAGGAGATATGATTTTTTAAAGCCTTTGAGTTTTTAGCACCAAAAAGCACACAGTGCCAACCGTGGATATCTAGTCACGCTAGAACGGTTCAAAGTCATAAGTTAAGGCTGACCATAATTGAGTGCGGGCCGGATACAGGGACCAGTTTTGTCACAGTGGAAAGTACCTTCTGACTTAGTTGAGAAAAGTCCTCATTGATTGTATCATCGGTGAGTGGCAGGGCTAGCTGGATACGAAGAGGGACTCGTCGATAGTGACTGGGTGAAGCGCAAAACCTTGGTAGGAGCCCCTACTCCAGTGAGAAGTACAAGGCTCGCAATGTCGACAAGGGGAAAACTCCAAGTGACTGAAGTCCGAGCCCAGGAAGATGTCATCAGTGGGGTGTTGGTCGGCGTTGGTCCTGGGGAAGTCCACTATGTTCAATCCAACCGGCATTTTGATGTCAGTGGCTACGGCTTGGTGGCAGTCCAGTGGTAGCTTCTGGTCCCTTTTGCTGAAAGTTTGGAAAATGTTTCTATGAGTCTAGTCTTACAGTTTTTGATGGGGATAGAGTACACTCTAATGCAAGAGTAAATCCAGTTCAAACTGGTCAGTGGAGCTCTGCAGAGTTGAGCTTCTTGCAGGTTTTATGTTCCTGGAGCTAGACAGGAGGCTTTTTTGTAGCAATTCCTGTGCGTTTTGCTGTAAACTATCCCACAGTGACCATCTCTACTAAAAAGAAATATGGCAGAGCCTTTCTTCCCTTATGTGGAGCTCTGGTCAAACCCCTGAGGTGAGCCATGGGGAAATGAGGAACACTCCCTTCAAACCAGTTCTGGAAGAGGTTATTCCCCCACTGGGATTGGTGCCACTCTGTCTAATTGGACAATTTTAGGGACAGGCCTAGGTATGAGTTACATCTGCCTGTGACAGGGGATGCATCTTTGAAGCTGGTGCAAGTGGTGGGCCCATCCCCAGGCCATCCTGTCAAGAAGAAATCACACCTCCACCCAGCCAAGGCTCCTTTGTTCTCTAGGAGCCATTCATTGTTGATTAACTCTGAAAAGGCTTCTAGAGGTTTTAGGCAGAAAAAGCCAACTTTCTAAAATTTGTGTTCTCAAAACAGTAATTTAAATTGTTAAATTACTATTAATTTGAGTCCTTGAATCATCGTTCTAGCTATTCCTAAATGGATTATAAAGTGTTATAGTGTAACCCCGTGCTTATCTATGGGAGAGCCAGCCTTGCCACAGTGAAAAGCGACTTTGGAGATTTTTCACTGCTAGAACATGTAAAACTTAAGTACACATGTCCTGCTTTTTAAATACCATCTACCCTGCCTTATGTGCGTTGTGGTCCAACTTTAGGGGTGCCTTCCAAGTATTGAAAAGGCAGGGGTAGGCTTGGAAAAAGGTTTTTTTTCCAGTTTGAATTTGCAATTTTAAACCTATACACTCAGGCTGCCGGGGCAGGCCTGAGGACTTGCTTTGCATTGTTACTTTAGTGGTGGCACAATAAGTGCTGCAGTCCCCAGGTACGGTGGATACCACATACTAGAGTGTGAGAAACTGGGGTTTTGATTGGAGGTGTTAACCCTTCTCAAGCAATAACTGCAATTCTTGTCAGGGTGAACCGCAAAAGTCACTAAATTAATATGCGCTTAACTCTCTGGTAGCTTGGCACAGAAGCAGTCAGGCTTAAATTAGAGGCAATGTGTAAAGTATGAATGCAGCACTCAAACAGTAATAAAGTGAAAATACAACGCAAGAAAAACCACACACTGATTTAGAAACAGAGTAAAATGTAATAAAGAAAATGAGACCAAAATGACGAGCATTTAGTCAATTTTCAATTAAAAAATACTTTATTTAGACAATAACGTCTATCAAAGTGCCTAAAATTACAAATAACCTTAACATGATGATTGTTATCACAATTTTTCAAAGGTCTCCATAATTTAACAAATAATTCATGATCAGTACTTACTAGTAAAAATGGTTAAAATACGTATCAATGTAAAGAGGATAGCTTAATAAAAATGCCTTTGGTTAAAAAGCGAAGCAATACTATCAAAGCATTGGAAATTAATCTGATTAAAAAGTACAAATATTCAGAAAACCTCCACTTCCTCGTTTTGAGATTCAGAGTTTATTTTTAATTGCTTCTCCACGCATCCTAGAAATTTTACCAGCTTTGTGATCACTTGAGGCTGCTCATTGTTCAATAAAAAATTAACGCCATATGGTAATGTACGTGTCCCCTCCTTGATCCATAGGAGCCTGAGGAATCTTCTGCGCTCAACCAGTAGTATGGGACATATACAGAGCAAATGAGTTATTGACTCCTGAGATAGGTTACACAGCCGACAAATTGTTGACTCTGATTTGTCCACCCATGGTGGTGACAGATCTATAGATGCAAAAGTTCCCATCCGAAGCTGCAGAAATTTCTTCTTATGATAGGTAGGGAAAGGTTCATTAATACGTTTGAGGGCCTTTTCTGTCACAGCTATCAAGGACGACCAGGTAAGAGTGTTTTCTTTTAGCAAATACTCTTTGATCCGATTTCCATGATATCGCTTTTACAATTCTGTTCAGGAGTGTTTTGAACTGTAAATGAGGTAATTTTAAGTGCCATAGTTCCCTTGATTGAGTCTGAACCAGGGCTACATCTAGGGCTTGTGACCAGATGTTTGAATGTTTTGTGCTGTCAAAGCCCGCAACTTCAAGCCATATAAGATGTTTTAATGATCCTTGCACAGCAGATATTGTAGAGTGCAGGGATTTTATTATGCCGGCCATTTGTATAAGCATTTGATCCTGTAGTGTGAATTCCAGCCCAATTTGTGCTGGCGAGGTGTTACCTGGCAGTTGAAATAAAGACCTGAACACTGCGCTCTGTGACTTGTTCAGAAAGGACCCCAATTCTCCCAGATAAGCCTCTGAGCCATATGACAATGTTGGCACCGGTTTAGCAGAGACAATTTTCAGAAGTGCCTCGAAAGAGAATTTATTTGTGACCTTGGATATTTTGTCCGAAAAGCACCTTGCAGCGAGGCTAATTTTGGTTTTAGCGAGTTCAAGTGTAGTAAATGACCTCCTTTGTTGTCCAGCCAGCAGCCTAGATATTTATATTGATTCGCGATGGTCAGGCGATTGTTGTCAAGGTGCCAATGGTGTTGTTTACTCTTTTTCCGACCAAAAATAACTATGTTTGGTTTTTCATAGTTAATCTGCATATCAGTCAGTAGAAATAGAGCTATGCAATTTCAAAGATTTAGGTGGCAATAGCACCTAAAAGTACAAAGCGCCTCTTGCGGTAATCCAGTTATGCTAGATTGTGGAAAAGACTGGCACAACTGGGGAAAGTCACAAGTTCAGGCCAACCGTGATGGAGCGCGGGCTGGGTCCAGGGATCAGGTTAGTTGTGCTGAGTCCTCAAAGTCTTATTCAAAATAACAAGGGTTGGGCCCTATATCACCCAGCTAGATTGGGCCAGTAAATTACAAGAAAAAGCGAAATATCTAGCTGACCATTTATTAGGCTGTCAACTGTTTAAACAGACTAAGACCAAAATCACAAAAAGGTTGGTCTACATCATTTAATTATTCTTCTTTTTGTGAAAATTATTATACATTTTAGAAGTACTCAAGGTAGATATGGACAACACTTCACAATTTACATAGTGTAGAAATTAGGCTAACAAGGTGAAAGCAACAAAAAATATTGTAACACAATCAATTGGTGATTTCACAAGGCAACACTTCACAAATGAAAAACAAAGTGAAGGCATCAAGACAAAACACATGAAAATCAATTGGAACTATTACCAGTCAAGAAAAAGCAATAGTTAGGTACCCCATATATCCATCAAAACTGTTCGGGATACCAACTAATGGGGGTATTTACATTTCGTGCAAGAAAGGATACACACTTTAGAAAAATTATTTTCCTCAGTTGCTATACAATTTTGAGAACAAACTGATCCCCTGTTAGAAAAATGTGCCAACGCGTATCGAAACCCTATTTATTTCGAGGGATTCTCTTCAGGGCTGGGACTGGATACTGTAAAACCAAAAAGAAAAATCTTATTTAAATCAATATTTTCTAAAAAGTAAGGCGGGTTCACCCTCCTTTTCTCAATATTTACGAAGCTCTTCTTGTGCAATTACTGGGAGATATGTACCTGTTATTACTTCTAGAAGTCTCTTCAAATTGTTGTAAGCCCGATTCAATCACGTTGATGACCAAGAGGCCTGAAACATGAACGGGCAATACAAGGTTAAAAATGAAATAATTTCGAGAAAACAAGTGTGACGTCTGAGTACTTCGGTTCTAACTTACTTGTGGCTCTTGTAAATGTAGGCAGAGCTAGAAGATGTTTGGATGCGGCAGGTTTTTGTTGTCTGAAAAAGCAACAACACTTATTATCAAGGGCCGGCGATAAATATCGCAAAGCGCGCTTAGCGCTTGCATATTTATCGCCGGCTATTTCTGGAATTTATCGCCCGGTTAGCGCGTTATTAACAACGCGCATCGCCGAGGCGATAAAAATGTCAGAGATAGCGTGGATATCGCCGTTTTCCATGGGAAAACGGCGATATCCTAGATGATAGGGCCTGTGGTCTTAGCCACAGAATCCACCCCCCATGTTAAGTATGCCTTAGTCAGGAATTTAACAGACGTTAAATTCCTGCGTTAAAGCATACTTAACGCGATTAAAATAATCGCTTCTCGCATTGTAAATATCGCGAAGCTGCCTTCGCGATATTTACCCATGTTGTTTCCACAGACACGCCTACTTTGCATCTCATTATCGATGCGAAGTCAGGCGTGCTGGAAACGGGAGCAAAATCAGCAAAACACGCGATAGCGTGTCTTTGCTGATAAGGCGATATAATTATCGCCGCTTTTCGGCCGAAAACGGCCGCAAAAGCGGCAATAATTGTTTATCGCCGCCTTGTTAATATGCCCCTCGGTTACTACCCTTACGTGTATTTTGGGGGAGACTTGATATATCTACAACAAGTAGCACTTACTTAAAAGGCAAAAATGCTGAGACATCTGTTATACTCCGATCTTAAACCAGTGCTGCACCATGGAAACTTCCTCTGTGCCAGCTAAAACCTAGGCGTTTATTTCATTCTGAAAGAAAAAATACGGATTACCAGGGATTTGGCTCCATATTACAAGTTCATTTTTCACATCGAACTTGAAACTTACTGAACGACGGTTTGTGCACGCTTTGAATCCCATTCTCAGCGGCAACGTGTAATTACTCGAACCGGATAGCCGAGTGATGTTCAATCGCGGTATGCGCATGTATTCATTGTCTGTAGAAATAATTAGGAAGAGAGTCCTGCATCGCTTCGCTTCTTTTTATGAAAACCGGATAATTGTAACCAGCGTGGAGACTCACGTTTATTTCTCGAGCAGCCATCCTTTAATCGTCTCGGCTTCCGTCTACCCAGTGCTTTAAATGGAAAAAAATAAGTGCAGGTACTCACCAAAAATAAGCAGTGGACTGGGGGTGGAGTTTGAGGCGGGACAAGGGGCGGGGCTATATTTTTTACCTTTCTAAGCTTTGTCTGAACAAAAAAATGCATGCTTTTTCAGAATGTCTAACCATTTATAGAGTACTTACCAATAAGTCCTTAATATTAACCAAAGTAGCCTTTTTTTTTTAGCACCCTTACAATAATAAAATAATGAGGAAAAAAACTGCAAGTTTCCTAACGTTTGATGCGTATCTTTGATGCCGGATCATGAATCACTAAACGATATATATTAACTTGTGACCTGCAGGTAACACAATGATCTCTGTAGCAAAAACAGTAACCAACAAAGCTCTCTATATAAAAAACAACTCTGTGATCTGCATGTCTCATGCTGTGCGTCACAGCAGGACCATTGATCCTCTATGCAATTTTATGTTCATTCAAACCTTTGATTAGAAAAATGCACACAGATATTTCCAGCAAGTGCATTAACTACCAGAGTTATTAAAGTGCCATTATACCCGGGAATTTGCTGGATACGCAAAGATCTCTGTTCAAGTAATATTTTGAAATGCAGCATGTGGTGATGAGTTAGGTGAGGCAGAATACATTTATTATCACTTTTGTCTTGTTCTCAAATTCTTTGGGGCAGATTTTTAAAAAATGATTACGTTCAGACTTTGCTCTTTGCGACTGCGCCCACTTTCTGCTGCCAACCCTTGGCCTTTGCCCTATTAATAAAGCTAGAGTTGGCCTCATGAGTAGCTATTTTTAAAGTACATTTGCCTAGAGGTGTGTGAGCCACTTGCAGGTCGAGCCAGGCTCGAGCCAGATGCTGGGCTCTGGATCAACTCCAGGTTCTCTTGGAACTTCGAGCCCAAAATGACCCGAAATTTCATGTGGCTTCTGCGTGCTGCACTCGCTGTGCCCTTATGCACAAAGTTAAAAACAAAACATTAACATTTGATGTAAAATGGAGAGATAAATAGATACTCATTTAGTGGCTGATATATATAAAGTAAAACAAGAAAACCTGGGATACATCCCGGCTTCTCCACTTAACCAAGCTCTGTGATCTTAGGCAAATATTTTGCTTTACAAATCTCCCTTTTTCTTCGTTTTACCTCAATATTGTATAACGTGACCTATTAATGCCAAAGCTGTACCTTATTACAAAAAATATGCATTTTTTTATTTTGAAGAGACTTTATCCTATTTTCAGTGATGTTTGTTGGATGATTTATATTCAAACAGTTCCAGGGCTCAGCTCATGCAAGTTCTCTTAGAGCCCAGCCAGACCCTTGGCTCGGCTCTCCCTGTAAATTTGTTGGCTCCCCCACCACTGCATCTGTCTTCTGAATGGTAAACCAGCTGCATCATTTGTGCACATAGCTGACATTTTCGTAAAAAGATAAACGAAATTTCACAAAATCATCAGAGAACATCATAAAAATCACAAAATTATCTCTAGAAAAGATGGAGATGAACTGTTAACACACATTCCCTACATGCAGTCTAAATACATTTGCCTCCTTTCACCCACACATGCCCCCTCACACACTTAAAAGCCCATTTCAGGCTCTCTGAATCACGTTTAGTTTCATTCAAGCACACAGTACTACTTTTCATTCTCACAGTCACACCCATGCTTGCAAACTCACACACTTATTGCTTTACTTCCTGGCCCTCACACATTCTCTTTCACACGCAGTGCGCAGTACCAGACAGTCAAAAACTTTAACAAGTGCAGCACAAAGTCGGGGGTCGCATTTTGTGCGGTGTACGTATTCGCATACTGAAATCCTTTCAGAGACTGCCACAGATGTGTCTCATTGCTGCAAATCATCTAAGTTTATACTTATATAACAAACGTTTATGAATAAACGACCCACTAAGAAATCAGTACTAGTGCTGCTGTTTTTTTAAAAATCATGAATGATTTGATTTAAGTCTAGAGGCAGGGGTTTTCTTTCATGCAAATCCCTTATATTTAAATAGTTGATGGGCGAAGATTTGCGGGCGTTTAAAACAATGGGCATGCTAACAAGCTGTATTGCCCTGAACAATGTGTCCCACACTCGCTCGCGCCCATTCGGTTTTTGGACACCTTCCGACCTCCTCTGAAAGACACCCTGCAGCGATGCTCCTCCTCTCTTCACTTCCAGAAAGGCACAGGCAGCTCTCTGTGTTCTACTGAAGACGAAATGCGGTCCTAGCGCTTTTGAAGCAGCTCAGCCCAGGCTTCAGTTCAGTTTCAGAGGCGCTTGAAACCGTGCAGAAGGTGCTGCCAAGGATGGAGCTCAGGAGCGCAGCACCAACCACATCAAGACCGGGCCGTTATGAGTACCGGTACTCTCCTTGTCTGAGGAAAGGTCCCGGTACTCGAGGGGAGAAAATATAAAAGTTCCGGTACTCAGTACCGGTGAGTACCGGCCCATTTAAAGCACTGCGTCTACCAATCTAAACAGGATATGTTGAGCTTAGATATTCAGCAGTAAAGCGGACTTCCTGATCGGGGCCGCAATGTCGGAGGCTGACAGCAATGAATGCTGGGTTTTGTAGTGTCTAACTGAACGTTATCGCTTTCGCCACCAAAGAGCTTAAATTGCTATGCTCATTATGGATAAATTATTTGGATTATGGTACAATAATGTCGTCATGACCCAACGTGTACAAAAGTCATCGATGTTTTATGTCCTAGATATTTCGGACATCTCATTTAAACCTGATATGGCGCTATTAAATTTGAGGATGAGGCAGGCTTCTTTTTGTAGAAGAGTTCTTTCCATATCGCCACCTCTCGGCATCTGTTTGACCACACAAAGGACTGTCCATTTAATGTCTCTGTCGCACTGATTGGCTTGTACAAAATGGCTAACCATGGGCGCATTCATCACTTTTGTGCGTATTCTGGATCTATGTTGAAAAATTCGTAATCGGATTTCTTGATTGGTTTTGCCAATATACAATTTGCCACACGGGCAAGTGATTCCATAAACCACGTTCTTCGTTTTACAATTTGAGAAGGACTTATGGATCCATTTAATGGTGTTGTGTTCAAATATGGATCCTTCACAGGTAGTTTCACATGAAACACAATTCCCACATCTATGATGGCCTTCGATTTTTTTTAAATTCCATTGTGAGTGTAGGTCTTGTTTTTTGGTTGCTAAAGTGCAGTCAGCTCTCACCAGTAGTTGCCCTATGCTCATTTCTTTCTTCATGGCGAAGAGTGGCCGTTCAAATGGGCATTCCAAGTCCTGGAGTAAATGCCAGTTTTTAAAAATAATTTGATGAAATTTGTTAGTGTGTGGACCAAAGGTCGACACACACACCATTTTAGTCATGGGCTCCTTAACTCTTTTGGATAGAAGGCATTCTCTCTGTGTGAACCACGCTCTCCGTTTTGCCTGTTTGAGCAGTTTTTTAGGGTAGCCTCTTTCTTTCAATTGATCACAAAACGATGCTGCATGGACTTTAAAGTCCTCCTTCCGTGAGCAGTTTCTTCTGATCCATAGTAGCTGGCCATACGGCAAGTTATCTCGCAGGTTCCTAGGATGTGAGCTTTTGTAATGAAGGATCATATTCCTATCCGTTGGTTTACGATGTAGGGTTGTCCTTAGTTCTTCCTTTATCGGCCTCACTTCTACATCAAGAAATGTAAGAGAAGTCTTGCTCTTAGTTAAAGTGAATTTAATATCTGCATGTCGTGTATTCAGCCAATCGAAGAAATGAATTAAGCTTGATTCAGGGCCATACCAAAGGCACCAGATGTCGTCGATGTAACAATACCATTTTGCTAGATGTTGTTTGAATGGATTATTGTCTAGGACAAATTTCTCTTCAAACCAGGCCATGAAGAGTACTGCCATCTCTGCGGCACAGGGACATCCCATAGCAGTCCCCTTGGTTTGGATATAGAATTTTTCTTCAAACTTGAAGTAGTTTTTCTTTAACGCAATCGATGCTAGTTGAAGGATAAACTCAGTAGGGACCTGATGTGGGTGTTCCCGAGTTTCAAGATATGTTTCCAGCGTTTCAAGTGCCTCTTCTTGGGGAATTTGTGTATACAATGATACACCATCGAATGAAACAAGCCAGTGGCTATTAGAATTGAAGTGGCGACCTTCCACTTTATTTATAAAATCCATCGTATCTCTCAAATATGAAGGGACCTGCTGAAGGAAGGGTTTTAGAAAGATGTCCACGTATTTGGAGAGTGGCTCTAGTAATGAGTCGCAACCGGAGACTATTGGTCTTCCCGGTGGATCCCAAAGCTCCTTATGGATTTTCGGTAAAAAATACATTACCGGTGTTCTGGGATGATCTTTATTTAAGAACTCATATTCTTTTGGTCCAAGTACTCCAGTTTCAAGGCCTTGACCAAGAATAGGCTTAATCATTTTCTGTATTTCTCATGTCGGGTCATCTTTAACATTCCTGTACCAAACATTATTTTCAACCTGCTTGCGTCCTTCCTTAAGGTACATCTCCCTTGGCCAAAGGACTACTGAACCGCCCTTATCATCCTCAAAGTCTGGCACGAAGAGTTCAGTTCACAACAAAGGTGCAGGGAGAGCATTACAGAAGAGCATTGCTGTAGTGTGAAGAGCAAGCCGGGCATTGCGTAAGGTTATTGCTGTAGCATGAAATCCTGTCAGGCATCAAGGGTGGTGGTTGCTGGAGCTTCACTTTGGTGGTCACTGTGGGCTGTTGACGCAGTAGCGCAAAATGCAGACCTTGCTTTGCTGGTTGTTGCTGCGCGTCACTGTAGTGCTATGAGTTGGGCTCACTAGAGGTTCACGCTGGAGGTCATCGTGGGTGGCAAGATCCTGGTGCGAACGAAAACTTCACGGTCATGAAGAGCCCAAACCTTCAGGATTTCTCCTTTGTGGACAGAGGAGTGCACTCTGATGCCAACCGAAGGCCCAGGACCTGGAGAGGTGCCTCTTGGAGATGAGGGACTCACTCTTGCAGAGGCCAGCAGGGCTCAGGCAGGTACAGTTGCAGGTTCAGGCAGGTCCAGTACAGCAGTTCGGCTGGGCAGTTGCAGGGAGGCCTCTGGAGCTTGTTATGTCCCTGTAGCACTGAACAGGAGATCAGTCATCTGACCCTTGGAGTCACTCAGGTATCTTGGAATGAAGGAAGAAGGCCCAGTCTTCCTTCTCAGACAGCAGGGCAGGTCTCCAGCAGCAGGGCAGTCCTCTAGCAGGGTGGCAATCCTTCTGCAGTATCCACCAGTCCAAAAGTGGACTGAAGAGTTGGTCTGAGGGCCTAATATTTATACATGGTGCCAGCTTTGAAGTGGGAAAAACATCTAGACTTCCCTCACATCTGGTTCTGGAGTTTCCTTCCTTACCCTGCCGTGGTCCCATGATGTCTGGAATCACAAAAGGCTAATGTGAAGTTATTTGTGTGTGTGCTGAGGCAGCTCCTTTGAAATACAAGTATGGTAGGTGGTAACTCCGCCACTCCCATCTGGTCAGGATGGCCCATCCTGCCAACACCCAGTCCCCCTTTGTGATATTGTCTGGAAGGAATACACGAAAGCCAAATGCCACCTAGTCATGTGACCAAGGACACAGGCTACAGGCACCAGATGGTTAGGACAAGAAAATGCCATCTTTCTAAAAGTTGCATTTTCAGAAATGTGATTTAAAATGTGTCTTTACCATTAAAGATGGTTTTAAATTACAATTCACTTGAGTGCAAACACAACATTTTTACCTGTTCCTAATCAAAAGTCACGTATTGGATATAATAATGTAATCTGATTGTTATCCTATGGGAGAGGTAGGCATTGCAGTAGTAAAAAATGAATGTAAGAGTCTTTCAGTACCAGGACATGTAAAACTTAGAAGTACATGTCCAACTTTTGACGTACACTGCACCCTGCCCTATAAGCTAATTATGGCCTAGCCCAGGGGTGACTTATATGTATTAAAATGGAAGTTTTAGGACCAGCAATAGGTTTATTTTGCCAAGCCGAAACAGCAGTTTAAAACTGCACAAACAGACTGCCGTGGCAGGCCTGAAGCATGCTTAAAAGGGCTTCTTAAGTGGGTGGCACAATAAGTGCTGCAGAGTCACTAGCATTTAAGTTATAGGCCCTTGGTACATGCAGTACCACTTTACTAGGGACTTACAAATAAATTAAATGTGCCAGTTGGGTGTAAACTCTGTGAAATGCCCGTGTGGACTGCTGTGCATTGGTAAAATGGAAAGAAAAAAGAAAACTCGGATTTCTGAACATAAAAGTGACATCAGAAACGGTAACTTGAAAACCATTGTAGCCATGTATTTGGTGTGAGTATAACCATAACATCAGCCAATTACCCTTTCAAGTCCTTAAAGTAATTGAGAAGTCACCTGAGAGTACAGTAATAAATACTTGGGTTAATATGGAAAAAGTCAATGCTGATAAGAACAAGCATTTGCAATGCAAATTGGTCTCGCATTTGTGAGAGTTAGATGTATTGGCGTAAATGAGGAATGTCTTTTACCCATGTGTTTTGGATTGGAGCGGATGCATGTGGTGTGGAGTGGATTTATGTGCCTTGGAATTGTTAGTTGTGGAATGGTGTGTGGTGGAATTGTGTGTAGTGGATTTGTGTAGTGGAATTATGTGGCATGGTGTGTAATGGAAATATGTGGATAGTATTTATGTGTTATTGAGTGTACTGGAATTATGTGGAGTGGGATTGTGTGTCAGAGTGTAATTATGTAGAATGACATTTTGTGTGGTCGAGTGGTATTTTGTGGAGTTTAATTATGTGGTATGCTGTTGAATAATGTGGCATGATGCGGAATTCTGTGGTGTGGATTGGATGTATGTGGTATTTTGTGTAATTGTGTTGTTGAGTTGAACAAAGTGGTGTGGAATGGAAATGTGTAGAATTGAATTGTGTGGGCTGGAAATGTGTGGTGCTGAGTGAAATAATGCTGATTGGAATTATGTGGCATGGTGTGGAGTGTATTTGTGTGGATTGTCTTATCAATTATTAATATAAGCCAACTGAATTGTGGTTCTATCGACCTTAAAGAGTTGACTTGGACACATGTGATTCTAGTCAGGGACCTTAACCGTAAAGATGTCCCAAGAAGGATTATCAATCCGCTGAGCGCCCTGTGACCTATCTGAGAGCGCCTCTCATTCCTTGGGTGTTACCTCATTCAATTCAAAGACCGCATTCTACCCCGTGACGATAAAAGGCCACACTAGCCCTGATGTTGCTTCATTAGAACCTGTGGCAGGCTCTACCTTTTATTTCACCTGGGAGTCACGTATCTGAATCATTTTCACAATACTTCTCACCTTTTTGTAGCAGCTTGGCGAATGAGACAAAGTTTTAGCAGGAGACTTCAGTTTCTTGTTTTTATTACATTACCCATATTACATCTCGGCCTTCTGTTTTAATTTGTATAATTAGAATGCACTGGATAAGCATTGATTAATTAACATACTGCTATTATTCATAGGCTGTGACACACGTCACTGTTTCCCAATCTGTGAACCTGTGAGCAGCATGTTGCAAAATTAACTCAGCGAGTTGAAATTTTGTTCCTTATGGAAAGTGTGGCTCAGCAGGTCATGAGTTTAAACCCTGGTATAGCCCAGTCTGCCTTCTGTCCTCAATATGGTCGCACCTTCATAAGCACCATGAATTAGAACTAGTAGTATCCATTCCCCACTACAGCCTCATGCCTTGACTCTACTGCTTGTAGAGTCCCTGGGATGAGAAGAGAAAACTCTGCAGCAGGCGCTATATTAACAACCGGCTGTATCCACACAGACTGTACACTAATGCAGACATATGCTATTAGTAAACATCGGAGCTTGTACTGCCAACTCAGCAGTGTAGCAGCTACAGGGATGTCAGGAAGGAAGTCTGCCTCTTCTCTAAGAAAAGACCTAAAGGCGATTTAAGGCCTGCATTTACAACACGCATGTGTCACAATTCATACTGCATACACAAGCACAAACTCTACTCTTCTCTCTACAGTTTGCGTGGCAGGCTGTGCACATTTGGACAGTAACCCTGGCCAACACTTCTTAGAATTTAAAAACTTTGGAGCCAATTTACAAAAACATTCTGGAGTACGTAAACGAACTATTGTGTATTCTTTAAAACATCCGACTTTTAAACAACTGACTTCCTATTCGTGACCCTTCTTGTGCTCTGTAGTATCGGCTTCCCAGCTTATTCACTGCTGTCATCATTTGGAATGTGATTATTCATGATGACATATTAGAATGTTGGGTTCTGAGCTGGTGAGTTAGGAGCTTGGGACTGAGCTGAAAGGTGACAGCTCCTGGTGGGGTCTTATCTTGTCTTTATCTTATTCTTATTACCTTAATACTTATTAACTACCACCTTGTACCATCCTACTCAATAAATACCTATTCTTACAAGAACCTACGTGACCTGATCTTCATTTACATCACTACAGATTTGGCGACGATTTGGGCACTTGTGCTTACTACTCCAATGGACTTTTGAACTTCAAGGTAAAGAATTTTCTTTGATTATTCTACGTATTCTTAAGCATACTGGCACGCTACAACGCTAAAAAAAACCCACCAGTGACCATTCCACTTCTGGTCGTCCTCTTCTTAACCTGCCAGTCCCTGCTATACTTTCTGCTATTTAAGTTTGATTCTTCAATCAACAGCAGCAATTGATTTCCATGCCTACAGTGACTTACCTCCTACGTTCTGCTGCCTGTCTACTCTAATTGGCTCCACATTATCAAATTGACGTTTCCTTATGCAGTTCTGACTCTTTTAATTATCCCTACTCCTGTTCTTCAATTTAAATACAAATTAACATATAAGGTACTTTACCATTATCATGGCAGTTATTGTTATTGTCGTTAGGAAGGCGACATTTGAATGTGTCACGAGCCTCCACCTCGCGCTTTCACATAACGCGCGCAGCTTTTCCTGCCTCATCTGTGACGTGTACCTGTTTGCCTTCTTCCATGTTTCAGTGCACGGTGACGCTGGGAGCCACCCGGCGCGGTGTCACCAGTGCGTGCCACCATTTTGGAGCCACGATTTCTCTGGACGTTCACCATTCAACCCTGCTTTTGCCAACCACGTTTGCTTTCGCCAACCACGTTTGTTTGCTATGCGGGACAATAAAGTTATTCCAACATTGTTTTCATGCTGCTTCAAGACGTTTCTAGTACCCATATATTTCAAGGTCTTCGGAATACCAGATTTCTATGCCTCTTCATCAATTTCGATGTTTTCTTCTACTACATGGTTTACTTGAAGGTCTTCGACATTCCTGATTTTCCTATTCTTCACAGGTACTGTTTTATTTCTCTTCAAATTTCATTATAACGAAAACTACAATGCCACGCATGTCATCTTGCAGTCGGTGACATGCACACCATTTATTTATTTATATTACGGCAAATTCAGTATTTTATAAAGTTACAGCGCCATGTCCCTACTACAAGTTCATTGATAAATGTCATTCTGCTGTGTTTTTGACTGCGAATCACCTGCGCTGATTCGCACAGCCTTTTTCATCCTTTAATTCTTCTCAAAGCACATTGACAACGGTGACAACTTTATTTATTTTATTTTATTGTTTTCTTCTAACAATTGACAACGGTGACCACTTTACTTGATTTAGTTTATTGTTTTCTACTATCAATTATCACATATTAGGTGAGAATTCACTCACCAGTTTCTATTTCAAGTATATTTGTGGTACGGTACGCTGTGATTTGAACTAATGTTTATGGGGTGCACTATATGTTATGCCTTTTATAATTTTATATGCAATATGATTTTTGGGTTGCAGCAGATATAATTACCAGTTCTTTAATTACGTTAATTTTTCATGGTATTATTGCTTGATTATAATTTTCTTTTTGATTCAATGCTCATTATATTTCCTTTTATGATTCAATACCATTTATATGATTGCTATATGCATTAGGTATAAATATGTACCAGTTCTTTACTTATGCTTAATTTTAATGATATATTCTTCGTTTTTATTTCATTTTTATGATGCATCACACAGTTCTGTTATTGAACAATTACTTAATGAATTAATTCATATTTCTGCATTCTACATGAGTGGACGTTCTTAGTCTACATTTACCGGTTTCAAATGTTAAATGCTGACGTCAACCTTTAAGGTTCAGTACTGCTTACTTATTCTTCATGAGCTCTATTATTGTTAATGTTTTTCCTTTTGCGCAAAAGTTTTATTCTTCTAAACATTTTCTTATGCGTAGACGTACGCTACATGAAATTTAGTTTTAAATGTTATGTGCATTTAACGCTTTTATGTGATTATTATGCCTGATTTTCACAGCCTTTTTCAACAGGTTTCATTCAGAATTAATTATTCTTACTGGCAACTGAGGTTCTCCTCTGGTCGTGCTCCTGTTAGGTGTTAATTTTCACCTTTCTGCTTATTATTTCTGGTGTTACAAATTGTTTTCTTATGTGGAGCACTTCCTTTGTTCTTATGTATTCTTTATGTGGTTCTGCCTTTCACTTCTTCGTTTGTTGGTTCACAATTTCTCCAGTCTGGCCAATTGGTGTATTTTGCAATACTTTCAACGTTTGTGTTCGGTGTCCACTTTCGTATTATCTCTTTCTCTTTGTCCTTTAAAGAGAGGATGTGTTCTCTTTCTTATTTTCCTTCTTCTCTCCTCTACTCCTTGCTTTGCTTCCTTTTGTCTTTTGACTTATTCCTTCCTTTTATTCACCTTCCTTTACTACTTCGCTTGACTCTTTTCTTCTTTCTTATGTTCATTGTTATTATTTGTAATTGCTTGGTTCACATCTAAGTTTTAGTTGCAATTGCAAAATGTATAAATGGGGAAGATGTGTAGTGTTGGCTTTCCAGCTTATTCACTGCAGTCATCATTTGGAATTCCTTTATTTCTTCTTTTGACTCTTCTCATTTTTAATCTTTCTTCATTTATCACCTCTTGTGTTCTACTGTTCTCATCTTTATGTTTTCCTTTCTTCATATCATCTTTTACCCTGGTTCTACTCTCTTTCTTATTATTCATTGTTATTATTTGTAATTGCCTTGTTCACATCTAGTTTAAGTTGCAATTGCAAAATGTATAAAAGGGGAAGATGTGTAGTATCGGCTTCCCAGCTTATTCACTGCTGTCATCATTTGGAATGTGATTATTCATGATGACATATTAGAATGTTGGGTTCTGAGCTGGTGAGTTAGGAGCTTGGGACTGAGCTGAAAGGTGACAGCTCCTGGTGGGGTCTTATCTTGTCTTTATCTTATTCTTATTACCTTAATACTCATTAACTACCACCTTGTACCATCCTACTCAATAAATACCTATTCTTACAAGAACCTACGTGGACCTGTTCTTCATTTACATCACTACATGCTCTGCCGCTCCGAGGCTCTGAAATGTAAAGTGAAAGTTGCCAGTAACGAGCGAAAGCCATTTTAGACACCCTGCTTTATTTGCGCTTGAAAGTAATGTACATAAAACGCAATCACTGATGCAAAGTGCTCACAGCGGCTGTGAAGCGGGCACCGCGATGTAGCTGCAAAATAAATCACGGCAGCACCTAGCTGAGCAGGAAAAGCAATTAATACTAAATACAGGATCGGGTGACCAAACGATGCAAAAGTATTAAAATACTTGCAATGCAATAGGTCTCAGGAAAGTGAAAGCGCGCATGCAGTAGGGCAAAACCCATTAAAGAAAATAGTGCTTACAGACTAAATAAGGCATACCGTGTAACATCAATCCGGGAATTGTAAGCGCGCTACTCACCCGTGAGGGTCTCAAGGCGCTGAAGGGGGGGGGGTCCGCAGATCTGTTTAGCCGAAGAGCCAGGTCTTGAGGGTCTTCCTGAAGGTGTTCAGGGAGGGGCGCGTCTGATGTCTGCCGGTAGCTCGTTCCAGGTCTTGGCTGCAATGTGAGAGAAGGATCTTCCGCCTGCTCTGGCTCTGTGGATGCGCGGGGTTTCGGCCAGTGCGAGGTTGGAAGATCGGAGGTTTCTTTTGGGTACGTGGAAGTTGATTCTGTCGTTGAGGTATTTGGGTCCGTTGTTGTGTAGGCATTTGTAGGCGTGAGTGAGGATTTTGAAAGTAACTCTTTTCTCCACGGGGAGCCAGTGGAGACTTCGTAGGTGTTGGCTGATGTGTTCGTGTCGGGGGATGCTGAGGACGAGTCTGGCGGCGGTGTTCTGTACTGTCTGGAGTTTGCGGAGTAGGGACTTGTTGATGCCGGCGTAGAGTGCGTTTCCATAGTCCAGTCTGCTGGTGATGAGTGCGTGGGTGACTGTCTTCCTTGACTCAGGGGGGATCCACTTGAAGGTCTTGCGGAGGATGCGGAGGGTGTTGAAGCAGCTGGAGGTGACGGCGTTGAGCTGTCGATTCATGGTGAGTGATGAGTTGAGTACGATGCCGAGGTTCTTGGCGTGGTCTGAGGGGGTAGGTGGGCTTCCGAGGGCGGTCGGCCACCAGGTGCTGTCCCATGCAGAAGGGGTGGTACCGAGGACGAGGACTTCTGTCTTCTCGGCGTTGAGCTTCACGCAGCTGTTGGTCATCCAGACTGCGACGTCTTGCATTCCTTTCTGGAAGTTGAGTTTGGCAGTGGTGTGGGGTCTTTGGTGAGGGAGAGGATGAGCTGGGTGTCGTCGGCGTAGGATACGATGTTGAGGCCGTGTTGTCGGACGATGGCTGCGCGGGGGCCATGTAAATGTTGAAGAGGGTGGGGCTCAGTGATAAACCCTGTGGGACTCCGCAGGTGATTTTCGTGGGGTCGGAGAGGAAGGGTGGGAGTCTGATCATTTGGCTTCTTCCAGTGAGGAATGATCGGATCCAGTCCAGTCCAGGGCTGTTCCTTGTATGCCTGCGTCGTGTAGTCTGGCGACTAGTGAGCGATGGGAGACGGTGTCGAAGGCCGCTGATAGGTCGAGTAGGATGAGGGCTGCGGAGTGGCCTTGGTCCAGGAGGGTGCGGATGTCGTCTGTGGCGGCGAGTAGGGCGGTCCCTGTGCTGTGGTTGCTTTGGAATCCAGATTTGGACGGGTCGAGGGCAGCGTTCTCTTCAATGAATCGTGTCAGTTTCCTGTTGACTGTTTTCTCTGCAACTTTGGCTGCGAAGGGGAGGAGTGAGATGGGCCGATAGTTCTTGAGGTCGGTGGGGTCAGCTGTGGGCTTCTTGAGCAGGGGTCTGACTTCTGCGCGCTTCCAGTCATCTGGGAAGGTGCCTGTTGTGAAGGTGGTGTTGATGGTGCATTGTAGTTCGGGTGCGATGGCGGCCACGGCTCTGTGGTAGATGTGAGGGGGGCAGGGGTCGGTGGGGGCCCCGAGTGGATGCTTTTCATGGTCGAGGCGGTGTCTTCGGCCGTGATCGGTGTCCAGTTGGAGATGGTGGGCTGGCTGGTGTTTCTGGCGGGTGGCCGTCTGTGGCACCTGGTGGATGGTCGATGAAGTTGTCGTATAGGTTTTTGATCTTGAGGTGGAAATAGGTTCCAAGCTTGTCGCAGAGGTCTTGGGATGGGGTGATGTCTGTGGCTTCGCTGCGTGGGTTGGTGAATTCTTGAATGACACTGAAAAGTTCCTTCGAGTTGGTGGAGTTGGCCAGGATTTTGTTGTGGATGAAGTTCCTCTTGGTGGCTCTGATCTGGTTGTGGTAGTCCGACATGGCGTCCTTGTAGGTGTGTGGTTTTCGGTTGTCTTGGTGTTTCTCCAGTTCTTCTCCAGGTGTCTGCAGGTGCGTCTGGCTTCTTGGAGAGCGGTTGTGAACCAGGCGGCTTGTTGGGGTTGCGTAGTGGGGCGAGCTCGTCTGCGCAGTTGGAGATCCAGGTGTGGAGTTTTCTGGCTGCGTCATTTGCGCCGTTTGCGTCAGGTGCCCAGGTGTGGTTGTCTCGAGTGAGGGTGGAGTTAAGTTGCTCGTCGTAACCTTGCTCCAGTTCCTTCGTGGTGGGCGTGGGGCTGGTTTGGGTGCCTTGGGTTTGTTGATGGCGAAGTGTACGCAGTGGTGGTCGGTCCATGGCGGCTGCGTTGTATGGCTGAATTGGACGCTGTTTCCTGCGGCGAAGATGGGGTCGAGGGTGTGTCCTGCTCTGTGGGTCAGTGTGTTGACGAGTTGTTTAAGTCCGATGCTGGCGAGGTTGTCACGAAGGATAGTGGAGTTGGGGTCGCTGGGGTTGTCGAGGTGGAAGTTCAGGTCTCCAATGAGTATGTAGTTTGTTGAGGCGATGGCGTGGGGTGCAATGAAGTCGGTGATGGTGGTGGCAAAGGGTGTTCGGGGGCAGGGGGTCTGTAGACGAGGGTTCCTCGGAGTGTGGCTTTGGGGGTGGTCTGGATCTGGAAGTGCAGGTGTTCGGTGGAGGGGAAGGTTTCGCTGGAGGTGGTGAGGCGGAGGGTGCTCTTGTGGGCGATGGCGAGGCCCCCTTCTGGGTGGTTGTGGCGGTCTTTCCTCTGGATCTTGTATCCGTCTGGGATGGCGGTGCTGATGTCGGGGGCGGAGGAAGCGTTGGTCCAGGTCTCTGTGAAGAAGGCGATGTCGGGCGAAAGAGAGTCAAGTAGGTTCCAGATTTCCATGGTGTGTGTGTGTACGGAGCGTACATTGAGGAGGATGCATTTTAGGGTGTCGCCGGTGCTGGCGTCTGCGGTTTTGGAGGCCGGGGTGGCGGTGAGGGTCTGGCGGCAGTGGAGGCAGGAGAACTGGCCGTGGGTCGTGTTCGGCGAGGCCTGTTGGCATTCTCTAAGTCTTCCAGGGTTGAGTGCGAGGAGGGTGGTGGTGTCGTAGCGATGGGTAGTGGGAGGTCCAGGGTTCCTGGTGCTGGCCGCGGTCGGGTCGCGGACGGGCGCAGACGGGCTTGCCTTTGGCACGCCTTCGGCGCGACCGCGGCGCGACCGCGCAGCGGCCGCCATTAAGTAGGGGAGGTGGGAGGGAGGAGAGGCTGGGAGGAGGGAGCAGGGGAATTCCGGGAAATTCCGGGGGAATTCCGGGGGGCAGGGGCCGCAGGGGCAGCATCGGCAAAAGGCAAAAGGAACAGGCAGGCATGAGAAAATAAAAACAGTGGTGGAATTAGAGCAAGACACAGATGGGCACAATAACAGTGGCACAACAGGGAAAAAATTAAGAAAAAAAAAACGGCTGAGAAAGGTTACGGTGGTTGGAGGCAGTCTGGTCCTAGTTGGAGCGGGCAGCAGGTGCAGGAGCGGGCAGCAGCCTCGAACCTCCCAAGGAGGAGGTCGGGGTCTGGAGGCAAGAGACGGCACAGCGGAGCAGTGGGGAGAGAGTGGACCTAGACCGAGGGTCAGAGGTCTTACTTGCGCTCCCCCGCAGCGGCCGCCATTAAGTAGGGGAGGTGGGAGGGAGGAGAGGCGGGGAGGCGGGAGCAGGGGAATTCCGGGGGGGAATTCCGGGGGGGAGGGGCCGCAGGGGCAGCAGCGGCGAAAGGCAAAAGGAACAGGCAGGCACGAGAAAATAAAAACAGTGGTGGAATTAGAGCAAGACACAGATGGGCACATTAACAGTGGCACAACAGGGAAAAAATTAAGAAAAAAACGGCTGAGAAAGGTTACGGTGGTTGGAGGCAGTCTGGTCCCAGTTGGAGCGGGCAGCAGGCGCAGGAGCGGGCAGCAGCCTCGAACCTCCCAAGGAGGAGGTCGGGGTCTGGAGGCAAGAGACGGCACAGCGGAGCAGCGGGGAGAGAGTGGACCTAGACCGAGGGTCGGAGGTCTTACATCAGAAGTAAAAGGGCCAGTAGCCATGGGAGGTTTCAAATGAAGAGAAGGCGGTACTAAGGTGGGACTAACAAGGTGATGAAGGAATCAGAAGCCAGCATTTACGAAGTCCAACGACACAAGCCAATTAAAAATATGGGCGGGGAGTGGGCGGAGCTTCAAATCACTAACTCAATACTGCTTGGCTCGCAGAGCAGCGCATGCCCGCTGCCCAGCATGCCCACTGCCCAGGCTCGACCTAAAAAATAAGTAATGCTAACATTTTGTTTTTTCAAACGTGTGGGGCAGCATGGAGGACTGGGGTGGGGTGAAGCTACACTGTGGGCTGGGGTGGGGGAAAGCAGCACGGAAAGCTAGGGTGAGGGAAAGCAACTTGGAGGGCAGGATGGGGAGGAAAAGCAACGAGTGAGAGAGCAACGTGGAGATGGCAGGGAAGAAGTACACGGGCAACAAAGCAACAGGGGAAATACATCAGGGTGAGTGCTGCATGGGTGAGGGGGTGGCAGGGAGAAGCACACGGGTGACAGACAGCAACACAGATTGCAGGAGGAGAGAAGTGCACAAGGGAGGCAGCTGAAAAACACATGGACTGATTAACCCAAAACAAAAACGAAGTGCTTGAAAAGCTAGCAATGGAAGCATAAAAGCCAGCCAATCAAAAGAGATGGTAAAGAGGCTATGTTCCATGCAAGGGACAAACACAAGCTTAACAATCTGGCACACTAAGAAGAAGCAGGCAAATGTCTGTAACAGGAGATCCAGCCTGGGGTTAGTAATGGGCAGGCAACAACCCTTGTATGCTTTTGATAAGCCCACACTGTCTCGTGCATGCACTGTCTAGTAGACTCGACCTAAAACGACATCTAATATAGCGCACAGTATAGCCAAATAAAACAAATAAAATGAGCTTGAACTAAAAGGGTAAAGACTAAATGTCTAGCAGGAGCAAATCAAGTAGCATTTAAAAATTGAACTGAGAAGTAGCATTAAAATTAAGCAGAGGCGTCAGCAACAGGCTTACTCAAGTCCGCTGCACGCCCGCATCGCATGGGTTAAGTAGTATGGTGGCGGTAAACAGTAGACCACGCACCACAGGAAATGCCGAAAGCTAGGCCGGAAGTAGCCGGGAGTGCCTGGCTGGTTTCGCAACGCCCTCCGCGCAAACGGCACACAGCCGTGGCGGAACAGGGCGGGAACCAGGTCAGGCCAGGAGAAGTCGCCAGGAAAGCAAGCAGAGCGCTTGAGTGCAGCAGGCAGAACAGTAAGTGAACACAATAATCCCAGTAAAACATACAATATAGCGCACAGTATAGCCAAATAAAACAAATAAAATGAGCTTGAACTAAAAGGGTGAAGACTAAAAGTCTAGCAGGAGCAAATCAAGTAGTGTTTAAAAATTGAACTGAGAAGTAGCATTAAAATTAAGCAGAGGCGTCAGCAACAGATTAACTCAAGTCCCAATAACACCCCACCACCAATACCATCATACTCAATGCCACCAATATCAATGTTAAAGGAACCAATAATATCATCATCACCACCAATAACACACCACCACCAATACCATCACCCTCAATGCCAATAACATAAATACTAAAGGAACCAATAGCACAACCAATAATATCACCACACCATCAAGAAAACATCAATACCATTATCCTCAATGCCACCAATATCAATACAACAACCAATAATATCACCACTACCAATAACACACCATGACCGCCAATAACATCATCCTCAATGCCACCAATATCAATACTAAAGGAACCAATACCACCTCCAATAATATCACATTGTGAATAACACACCACCAATACCATCACAATCAATACCACCAACATCAACACTAAAGGAACCAATACCACTACCAATAAAATCACACTGCCAATAACACCCCCCCACCAATATCAATGCTCAGGGCCGGCTATAGGGCTGTGCGACAGCACTGGGCGCTGACCTGGAGTGGGGGCGCTGACCTCAGGTGGGGGGACTGTTTTAGCAATAAGTTACAATTTAAAAGCAGCTGATGCAGAGTTCCTTGTGTGTCCAGATTTCTGGCAGCAATAAAAATGTCAAGGTAACTCTTGTGATTCATGTTCCTGCTAGAAAGAGAGATCGGAGTTTTGTCTAGTGGCAGATTTAACTCACCATATGGTAACGCAGGGAGTTTATATGCCTGCTTCAAAGAACAGATCTGTGTTTAAAAAAGAGGATGGCTGAGTGGATTAGTAAAGCCAATGCCTTTACCAGCGCTTTAAAACAAAATGATATGTATGCGAGAAACGGACTATGGAGAGATGAGGTGCCCCTTTGCCGGATGTTAGAGAGGGAATTTGAGGAGGAGGTCATGGGGGGGGGAAGGAGACGCTAAAAAAAGATTGTTGCATCGGGCGCCAGCAGCGATAAAGCCGGCCTTGTCAATGCTAAAGGAAACAATGCCACAACACAACTACCAAGCACTGGCAAAGCCAATATGCCTAGCTTTCACTTCCTATCGCCTGGAAACATAATTGCTGCATGCCAGTGTTTACATGCGTTGTCACATTTAACAGTAATATAAAGTGATCAACACTTGCTCTTTTATATTTCTCCTGTGTGTTTAGTGCTGTATGCCCCTTCTTCCCCTTGCTTTAGTCTCGCCTGTGGGTAGAGTGGGTCAGTCCAAGGCTAAGAGGGCTATATGACTTTGAGAGAGTGGGTGAGATGGGGCCGTTCGCGGAGGGCGGCGCGGGGTCTGGATTGCTACAGTAAGTGTAAGGGGTACGGGGCAGAGGGTTCAAGTAAAAGAACAGGTGTGGAGCGGTGAAAAGGGATGCTGCCAGGGGTGCTATCGGTGGCTATAGGGGGACTTGGGGTGGGTAGCTGCAGTCTAGCTGGGTAAGGGCCCTGTCGATAGGTGGGGGCTCTCGTGGTGGGTAGCTGTGCTAATGGGGAGTGGCAGCCTGGTCGCTGGGGTCGCTCTTAGAGGGTAAAAGCGCTGGTGGTGATTAGGGGCAGACCAGGTGAGCACACTGGTGTGGTCTTGCTTGGGTAGGCTAGGCGCGCTCTTAGATGTAGTTAGGCGCAGCCCCGGCGAGGGGTAGTGGCCCTCTTGGTGGGCCTCTCTAGGGCTCCATACTCACCACCTCCGAGAGTTTGAGGGCGAAGCGTAGTGGCTGCAGATGCTTCCACCCCACAAAGGTGGGTCCGTCCTCTTTCTTCAGAACGGTGTCCTCGTAGACAGCAACATTCCCTTCTGCCATGGCCTCCCGGTAACACGAACAGATCAACGAGAAACAACCCTAAACAAATCCCAAGGACGCCAGCTCCAGCCCCCCGCAGCGCTGTGCTGGACCAGGTCAACACGCACGGACGCAGGAGCTGGGCGAGAGAGCCAAACTCCGAAGCGAAAGTGAAAGCAGCAGCTTCCCAAGGTGCCCTGCCCAGGAAGGAGGAGCTGTCGCCGCCTAAGCTGCGGGGAGAGGGTAGTGTAAAGTAAACACCCCGTGCGCCACAAGATGCAGCTTCTCTGAACTGTGTGTTGTACTCCCTGCTTACTTCCTGCCACACTCACCCACGGATATTTCATAAAGACCTACATAATGAAGGAAGAGGCAACTTCTCTCAAACCTTACACTCTGGTTACATACTATCGTAAATTATCTCCCGTTGTGGAAGTTCGTACATTTTAAAAGACGACTCAACTTTAACAAGTCCAAGCGCCCGAAGGATTGGTGAACAGCTCGATCTTATCTCCCAGTAACGTTGTGTCGCTGGTAGCGATCTCCGATAGCGTTTACTAAGGTCACCATGTTCATGCTTTTTAATATGCGTGGTAGTAGTAGTGGTGAAGAACAAGAAAAACGGACTACATTCCAAGACGTGAGCCCGCTCATGACGCACTGCAGCCAAAATCTCCCCCGCATTTCTGCTCCTCGTACAAAAAAGCTAAAAGATGCATTACATTCAGGTAATTAAACCGGAAAGGACTCGGGAATCAATTAATAGATTAAACCGATCTCGGCAAGATTCCAACCCAAGGCCACAAGTGAAACTCTCTTACTCACGTGAACTTTAATGAGAAGAAAGACCAGCGGTGGCGAGGTCGGAAAAGAAACGACCGCCATTGTCCCACTGCCTCGAAAGTGAAAGTGGGCGTGGCCGCTGAATGAAGCACATCGTGCTTGAGTTCGGAGAAACTCAATAAAGAAAATAGAACAGGGCAGATGCAACAACCAAGTAAAGGGGCCAATAGCCATGGGAGGAATGAAATGACGACATGGACGTACTAAGGAGGGACTAACAAGCCTCATAACAATCAGAAGCCAGCATTTAGAAGGACAAACACACAAGCCAATGAAAAAGATGGGCGGGGCTTCTCTCCCGTACTGAACTACCGCAGATCAACCCCAGAGCAGCGCTTGCGCGCTGGCTCAGGGCTCGACCTAAAAATAATACATTCATTTATGTGAATGAAATCGCGTTTTTATTTACGAATTCTCCCATTGTGAACTACACATCAACCCTGACTCGCAAATACGTAGTCAGGCAAGCACTGAGACCTAGGCCTGAGGTTATTTGATTGATAGGTCACAGGTTGGGTGGCACGCAGCCGGCAGACAAACGCACGGACAGGAAATCTTAGATCAATCCCACAGATAGGCGCAGTGACACTACAATGGTCAAATGCAAAAACAACAATTGTTGGACAGAATGCAGAACAATGTCATACATTCACCCCAGTACAGAGATCTAGGCCTAAATCCATCTTTTTTTTTTTTTGCTCACCATGCCATTTCAGTTTGAACCCAGCCATATGCAAATCAGTCTTGACTCTGTGCCCAATGGGAACAGTCCAGCCCGAACTGCCAGGCCAGGTCCTCCTGGACTGGAAACAAGCATCCTAGGACCGGTTTCAGGGTTTCACCCCTCATCAGCCAGGATAGCTTGACTCAGTGGCATGGAGAGCACGGGACCCACGTCTGGGCATACCCGTCCCACTCGGGGTGACAAATGCAAAAAGAACAATTGATGGACAGAATGCAGAACAATGTCAATCATTCACCCCAGTACAGAGATCTGGGCCTAAATCCATCGGGCTGGACTGTTCCCATGAGGCACAGGGTCAAGACTGATTTGCATATGGCCAGGTCTAAAATGGGGTGGCATGGTGAGCAAAAGAATGATGGATTTAACCCAGATCTCTTGACTGGGGTGAATGTTTTGATTTGTTCTGCATTCCGTCCATCAATTGTGTGTCTTTTGCTTTCTCGCTCTAAGTGCGCCAGGTATGCCCAGACGTGGGTCCTGGGCTCACTCTGCCACGGGAATCAAGCTATGCTGGCTGATGAGGGGTGAAACCCCGAAACCGGTCCTAGGATGCTTGTTTCCGGTCCAGGGAGGAACTGGCTTGGCAGTTCGGGCTGGACTGTTCCCATGAGGCACAGTGTCAAGACTGATTTGCATATGTCCAGGTCTAAACTGGGGTGGCATGATGAGCAAAAGAATGATGGATTTAACCCAGATCTCTTGACTGGGGGTGAATGTTTTGATTTGTTCTGCATTCCGTCCATCAATTGTGTGTCTTTGCTTTCTCGCCCTAGTGCGCCAGGTATGCCCAGACGTGGGTCCTGGGCTCACTGTGCCACTGGAATCAAGCTATCCTGGCTGATGAGGGGTAAAACCCTGAAACCGGTCCTAGGATGCTTGTTTCCGGTCCAGGGAGGACCTGACTTGGCAGTTCGGGCTGGACTGTTCCCATGAGGCACAAGGTCAAGACTGATTTGCATATGGCCAGGTCTAAACTGGGGTGGCATGGTGAGCAAAAGAATGATGGATTTAACCCAGATCTCTTAACTGGGGGTGAATGTTTTGATTTGTTCTGCATTCCGTCCATCAAATGTGTGTCTTTTACTACAATGGTCAAGGGAGATTGGCCCCAATAAAGCACACATGTCCTGTGGGTGGGGTACGTGCGCTCCTAAAATACCATAAAGTCAGATGCCACATGAGTTAGGAACATAGAGCGAATCAGGACAACCAGTGATCACAATCTCCTCATGCCAGACAACTGGACACGTTACCCACTGGCCACATTGTGTCCACGCCAGGTCAAGGCCCATCTGTATTATCCATTAGACAATTAATTTATGACTCCGAAGGTAGCAACTTACATTTCTCACCATACAAGGATCGCTGGAAATCTTTATTACCTACGATGAACTGCTGTATATAAGAAAGTCGCAGATCAATTTAAAATTGAGACAGTCCTCAGACCCTGTGCCTGTAACTGTTCTTCCGGCGGCTCTGTTTAATTAGACAAACTATTCCTGTTTTGCCAAACGCCTGTTATTTCTTGTTTTTTTCAAGGTATTTCATGTTCAAGTAACACATGCTGGAAAGAGAGTTCATGTGGATAAAACGATTGAACACTTTACAACCGAATGAAGGCCAGAATTGAAATGTCCTGTTGTTAATAAATAGACAGTATTCATGTTGCTTTTGATCAAGTTACTTTGTACAGGATTTGTCATGTATGTACTCATGATTGTCATGTATAGAAATCAGTACAAAATAAATAGGTTTTTCAAATTGCTTTAGATTATTTTTGTTGATTTTTTTTTAGTATGTGACCATCACAGTTGTGCAATGTGTTTTTATTGCCATAGCAACACAGTATGTGACTGTGGTTTGCTTGGGAGAGGGAGTTAGATGTCACGTTGCCTCGGATTAGTTTTTGATTTATATAGGATTTGTTATTGATGCACTTGTGATCTGTATAATTGTCATGCATACATAAAGACCATACAACAGATGGGTTTTTATATTGCCTTTTGATTAGCTCATGTTTATATTTATGTTATCATCACATTTGTACAATTGTTGTGTACATGCACGCATTTCACAAAAGCTTTCTAATATGGCCATCATGGTAACAATGCATGTGGCCGCAGTTTGATTGGGAAAAGAGTCACATGTCATGTTGAAACTCTGCAAAACTCAACGGTGAGTGTGTGCGTCAGTTCAGTTGCTTGAATAGAGGGGTACACTGCATTTCACTGGTGAGTTTGCGTTTGTTAACGGGTGCTGGGACAATACATTTTTGAAGTTGTTTGTTATTCAGCACGTTCTTTGATGGTCTGTTTGGTAGGGTGTCACTGGTTCAATAGAATATGGCACATTAGTATGAAGTGGTTGTGAAGAGGTATAGTATTAGCACGGTGCATGCCTGCACACAGTCACTCGGGGTTGAGATATTTCAATTTGTTTCGGATCATTTAAAAAAAAAAAAAAAAAAGTATTATTTGGTGGTTGTGTTAAACACAGTGGGTATGAGTGGCATAGCACTGGGTGCATGAAGGGGAAGGGTGAAGTTTGGAAATAGTTTACACCGTTGTGGCACTGTGCACCTTTACGAGCCTTCCTGCTTTGTTTGTAGATAAGTTGTATTCATGTGCTATAGGAGTCCCCCTGAAGAAGGACTGGGCGGTCCGAAACGCTTCGGGGCAATAATTGCAGTTCTTCATACGATATAATGCGTTCATGTTATGCTGATTCACACAAAAGAATGCTGCAAATTGAATTAAGAAAATGAAAGAACATAAAAAAGCAAACTTCGTTTAAATCACAGATTGTTTTGATGGATTGAATATTGAAGGAATATTGAAGGAATTGGTGGCAAATTAATGAATGAAAAGGTTTGAAGAATGAACAGATGTTGTAATCAGGCATTAAAATGTATGCTGCGCCTTGGGACTTCTCAAAGCATGCTAATTGGGGGTAAGCACATTTTACCATGTCTAGAGCAGTGAGTATAAGCACTTTAGCACGAGTTAGCAGTGGAAAGGGGTGCAGAGTCCTAAGGTCAACAAAAACAAATTCAGCAAAACAGAAGGAGTGAAGGCAAAAGGTTTGGGGGAAAAACCACGCCAAAGCTGTCAGGTCTAACATAGAGGCTTATAGGTAAGATAGATGTGCCTGTTAGGATTCTTAACCAATGCAACAATTTTTTAGGGGTCAGAGCGCATGCACTGGGGCCTGGTTAGCAGGGAACCATTGCACAGAGTGCAAGAAACAACAGCATCAGTCCAAAACCAATGGGGGTGATCGTGCAAAAAGAGGCATTTTCTTACACTTATCATCTATATTCAAAACTTCAATATGATGGTATCCATGATATTAAGACTTTGATATTAATTACCATTAATATTCTGCCATCAATATTCAGGACTAACATGCGAAGGCCTCAGTGCTCACACTAGATTAGATTAAACACAATACCAGTTTGACACGCAGTCAGGCAGTCAGGGAGGGAGACTTGTCCGTTTACCATGAAGGGGACATCGCGGTCCCAAAAACTTGGAACCTCTAATTCCGGAATACCAGGACCATTATAAATGTATAGTACTTGTTGCTGTTTTTAATAACAACACATGTTTATTTGTGTTCACCAAAGTTTAAAATGAATATTACATTTATTGATTCAAATGCTTGTTTCTTATTTAACTGGATCCTATTCTGTGACTCCACTGATACTTTGATCTGTTAAATTCTCTAGAGTTTCTAGCGCTGCAGGTTTCAGATTTCTGATTCTCTGGCACTAAGGACTTAGTCATTGCACCAACCTGAGTCAGAAAATCAGTTGAACTGCAACCTATACACAACCCACTGAGCAAAGCTTACCTAAGATTTCCTTGAAATCCTCTTTCATATCCAAACAATACACTCAAGGATCACTGGAAATGGAATGTACATTTTAACATACTTATTTTAAAACTAAAACCATAAACTATAACCTAATCACGATGAGTTGTTTCTACAATGAAAATAAACATTAAGCAGGAAGAAAGTTTATGAGTAACGTGAACAGTAAAACATACTCCAACATTTATATTACATATTCTATAGCATTAGCAACTTATTTATTACTTCTAAGCATTATACTGCTGCTAGCACATTAGTAGCAAGTTATTAATACAAAGCCTAATTCTGTTTCAAAGATGGTTCACACCTGCATACTATATGTTCTATTTCCGCATGTCAAAGTCAGCTGGGTGTGCTCATGATAAACACGGTGTAGGAAATTTGGCTTTTCTGCATTGTCACCCAGGGAATTTCCCCTTTGTTGGACCCTATTATCTTTTACCGGCTTTAGAACTCTGTGCACTTTACAACTGACAATCAGTAGTAAAGTGTCTGTGTTCCCCTTTAAACATGGTTGAATTGTCCTATTCCTAATTGTGTATTTAACTTGCCTTTTAAATCCCTAATATATGGTGTACAAAGTGCACCCAGAGCCTTGACTTTAAGTGCCACTAGTGAACTGCAGCACCTCTTGTGCCATCCACCACAGTGACAAAGCAAACATGGCTTTAGACCAACTCTCTGAAAGGTAAATACTTCACTTTTCTAATTCAATGGTGAAGTCATATTTTTAATAATTATTAAAGAAAAGTAGCTTTTAGAAAGTTGCCCTTTACCTACCTGAACTATCAGAAGGCTAATTAGCATAATCCCCTGCCAGCTCTCAGCTTGTGTTCAGCCTTGACTAGGTATGAGGAAAGTGAAAAATGCCTCACAGGATCAAGCAATAGGGTTACCTGAGTGGGCAAAAATGACTCCTCTGTACTCCACAGAGTATGCAGGGTGGGGGCTGTGGCCATGCTTTCTGACACTACAATGTCAAATCCTGCTTGACAGTTCTGCTGAACCACTTGTAACATTTGGAGCATACTTGAAAGGGAGCGAACAGGATGCCTAGCAATTCTAGTGGATGCCCTGCCTGGTTGCTGAAGGACCCTGCTTTTTTCCTACCAGAGTTCTCTGTCTGGGTTAGTGGTGGGTGCTGGAGTTTAATGTTAGATGTGAGAGGACAGTTAGTTTACTATAGTACACAACCCACACACCTCCCCATCCCTCATAGCCCTAGGTCAGTGTGACCGAAGACTTTTCACCATTTTGAGATTGCCCTGTCACATTGCATTATGGGCCTCTTTGCAGTAGGGCAAACAGAAATTACTGCACAGGTAGATAGGTCAGGGCATGGGACCTTTTACCCTATTGGTTCGGGAGGTTGCCAGGAATCACCCCTCCACCCACTAGCTAGTGCCAGGCATAAATGTGGCACCTTTAGGCACCCACTTCAGACTGCTTTCTGGACCTGTGGAGCATCAAAAGAGGACTAGACCTGCTGTGTGGGAACTGAGAGGAGCCCTGAAGGAGTAAGCCTGATCCCTCTCATATCCAGGTCAATGAAGTGGACTTCAAGGGTCAGTTGGATGACCTTCTGTGTGGCTGCAGGGAGACAACAAGCTGTAAAAGGCCTTTTTCAGGAAGTACTTGCTGACTAGTGGCCACTGGACCTGGACTGGACCCTGCTGTTGGCCTCAACCTGAGACCGTGTGAGCCTCTAAGTTCCTCTCCTTGGGTTCTGGGGGGCTTTAGAAGCGTACCCCGTGGTAGATTGGGACTTAAAAAGACTGAGTCAGAAGGTAGAATATCTGACTGTGACAAACCTGCTTTTTGTATCCGAACCGTGCTCCATCATGATCAGCCTCAAATTGCAACCATTGACTATCATTTGTGCTTTGTGCTTTTTGGTGCTATTTCTACTTAAAGCTTTAAAATCTGTATTGGATATTTGTCATTTTAGTGTCATTTTATTACATTTTACTCTATTTTTCTAATTTGGTTTTTTATTGTTTTGCATCTTTACTTAATTCCTGTCTTAGTACCGCATACACACTTTGCACATTGCCCTAAGTTAGGCCTGTCTGCTCTTCGCCATCGCTGCCAGGGCGTTGGGCTCAGGTTAATTTCGTGACTTTGAGGGTTCACCCTAACAAGGATTGTGATTATTCCATGAGGTCAGTAGTCCCCCTACCCAAATAATAATCAAATATCTTACACACAGTCAACAGCGCTACTGGCCAAACAGCAAAGGCCGAATGCCTTCCAGCTCCGATCAGGGAGCGCATGTGACTGTGTCTCTATCCTTCTGTTGCCTGACATTGAGCTTCTCTCTGACTTTTAGGTCTCTCTGTCTAGTTTTCTTTTATTATTACACTTTTTTTATTAGTTTAACATGCGCGTTGCTTACAGTGGACCAAAACATGGTCATGTAATATCCTCATTCAAGGCATCAAGTCTTAGTGCATATTGGAATAGCAGCAGCTTTTCGAAAAAAAGACACTTGACAAAATGCAGTGCCCAACCGGTCGTTGGTCAATAGTAACCAAATATAGTAATAACATGTTCGAGAATAGGCAAAGTAGCCAGGCTAGAATACCGTTCCACCATCCACAGTCCCATTTATTGATACTAATGTTCTGTCTAGTTTCTACAGATTATTCCAGGCATTGTTGAAGACGTTTAGAATAAATATTCAACTAAGAGTGGCGTAATGCCCTTTCAGCTAGTTCACTCTAGTGGGCAGTATTCTCTTAGAAAGGCAATAAATGTAACACATAGTTATTAACCTTCTAGAAACTCTATAATTTCAAAATAATTATGACACATAAAGATAATCAAAAGTAGTTATTAAATACCAAGAATATATTCATGTAAGCTTATCATGTGTGCAGAAACAGAACAATATGAAAGAAAATGTGTGTTTAGTTTAATCCCATGTACTCACTTTTGCTGAATTAATTAGCACATGTTGTTCTCAGAAGGGATATTTACAACAAAATACAGTGACTGTGTTACTGAGAAAAGGCTTTATGAAAATCAGATCTTAAATGTACTGTGCCTGCCTCTGTTATCTGCAGTAACACCCCTCTCTTTCTTCCTTTCCTGAGACTCACACAGCTCACATTCTATGCTGGGAGAATTGTCCTCTCTCTTGATTTTGCTATATTCTGCTTTCGTCTGATGCACATTTTTGCCGTCAGCAAGGTCCTGGGTCCCAAAATCATCATGATGTGGCGAATGGTGAGATAACAAGAATGTGGTGATGTAGCCCCAATGAGTAACTTCATGTACAACCCCCAAAGTACATTATATTCACGTCCAAGTGCATGCGCTGTTTTTTCACCTGATTTGCAGGTTGGGCAAACAATGAGTAATATGCACAGATGGTACTCATGCCTATCTTGTGTGCATTATTAGCCCATTTTTCATGTTTTTGGTCAGATACAATAATTGCCTGTTTTTGCAGCACCACACGGATCTAGATGACCCTAAAATGAACTCTGTATATTAGATGTATGTGCATTATGATTTTGGTCCATACCACCACCCCCAAAGGAGTGACGAACGCCTGCACGATCACATCCAATCCTCAGGACCTTAGAACGGCATCCCTTTTCCCTCTCCACCCATTCTCGTTATCATCCATGCAAACATTTCTTATAACAAGACTGCATGTATGCCAAGTTTCCCTATGAAGATCAGAGTACCCAAAGCATATGCTAAAATATTCATATCTCCACTTGTTTTCCTTCCCTCCCTGGCACAGCTCATTCTAATGTCAGTTTTGGGGCAACTAAAAGTATCCCTGTATCTACCAAAGAATTACCCTCTTGGGTACTCCCAATGTTGAAATGTAATGTAATGCCTTACCCATTCTGACATATCCACCAACACCATTCACCTGGTGTTGGTGCATCTTCACTATGATCAATCTTCTCGGTTTGCATTTAGAAATGAGCAGGCCTGGGCGTAGTTCACAGAGTTTTGCTACGCGGAACTCCGCGAAGTTACAAAAAAACTCTGCAGAGTTCCGCACGTGGCA
Source organism: Calotriton arnoldi (assembly GCA_963921515.1). Lineage (NCBI taxonomy): Eukaryota > Metazoa > Chordata > Amphibia > Caudata > Salamandridae > Calotriton > Calotriton arnoldi. Next base: position 727,497 of record CAWUFW010009315.1, on the reverse strand, counting down.
GAGTGCAGTGCGAACTGCCTTTTGCACTGGTCTTCCTGCCGCTCGGGTAGAAATTCTACCCAAGAGGCAGCTCGTGCTCGCGAACTTACTGATTGCAATCGCAAGCGGGAAAAAACTCAGCTGCACTATGCGAAGCGGAGTTTTCTGCACTCTGCGAGCACCGCGGAGCGCGAAGTGCAGAAAACTCTGCAACTCCGCGAATGGAGCGGAGTTCACCGCCCAGACCTAGAAATGAGAACCTCCTTAGAAGGGGAGAGAACAAACCACAGTAACCGAGCCATTAGGAGAGGAAGAGGCCTACACCTTGTGGCATTTAAGGGTGGATAGAGATGGGATGATTCTGCTCAATGCTTAGGTGATAGAGTCAAGAAAGACTCCTTTTGTCACTCAGGGTTTTGGTGATCAAGTGACCAGGTCATACTCTGCAAAAGGTGGTTGGGTAAAGTTAAAGATTGTGTGCTGGTTTATGAAATTCATACTTTGTTTTGACTTTTCCAGATAAAAGACATATTCTCCTTCCTCTTCCTGCTGGCTGTTTGGATTGTGTCCTTTGGGGTCTCAAAACAGGCGATCACTGTCCATAACGAAAAACGTCTGCACTGGATCTTCTGGAACGTAATCTACAAGCCCTACCTTACGCTCTTTGGGGAAATTCCATCTGATGTTTATGGTGATGAACCTGACATTATTTTTCTTCTGATATATCTCAATGTAACCTATACTCCTAAATGTTATTGCTGTGGGATAAAGGGACCTCATCTTCTGAATTGCACTGGGTGGGTTTGTCAAGGTCAATGCAATGCATTTCAACCTCTATAATGGAGGATTGTGCATTTGTCCTCCACAATAGAGGATTGCTGAGCTACTGGGTCTATCCCATTGCCAATCCTAAAATGGCAGAACAATAAATATGGAGGAGAACTTCAGAAACAAGGGAGAAAAAAGATTGCCTTTCTTTAGCCCCCAATGCAACATAAAGAGGGATGGATCAGGTGACTACAGGGGCATTTAATGGGTTAGACACAGGTCAGATATTCTAAGTGGGATTAAGCTGTTACTGGGCTGATCAGAAGCTATGTTCACACACTCTACTCTTGCCTACTCATAAGAGTTCATCATTGGCTGTCCGGCTCGATCTCTTAATTCCCTTTCATCGGTGTTGACACAAGGACTCTTGTTTATCTCCGCGGTGAAACTCCCACACCCTGCTTAGACGTCAGGCTGGATGTTTTTCTGTAAAAAACAGGCTCTACTGAAAGTGCTTGCACTATACCATGGCCAGCTACGCTCGACCACACCTTACTCATAAGCTCTTGCGCTACCCACCACCTGCAGTCTATCAACCAGCTCTAAAGCGCCCTTTACTAGAATCCACTCTCTGATATTGTCAGAGATCAACTCTCTCCCCTCTTCGGAACACACCTCAGAGCAGACTTTCTGATGGACATCAACTTCCAGACTAGCCATAGTTAGGTACCACAACTGTGCAGTTTGAAATATATTTTATTGCAATTATGCAGCGGCTTTCCTGCCTCAAGTGAACTGGAAAAAAAACACGGACATTTGTCATGTGGGGGCTGGAAAGGACGAGAGGGGCTGGCCCTTGTGTCCATCTGCAGTGAGCCACTCTTGGAATATGGTTCTCCTTCCCTGCATTCTGCTGCTCACCTTAGCGTAATGTTGCCTTGGCATAATGGTAGTCATTCTTGAAATATTGTGATGATGCCAGCAGATGGCATGATGCCTACTTAGGCATAACAGTGGGAATTCTTCATACATTGTGGGCTTCCTGGGCATGATTATGACCTACTATGGCATAATGATGGTCACTGTTGGCATATTTTGGGGATCTTTGGTATGATGATGTTCATTCTTTATATGTTGCGCGCATTTGTGGCATGATGGCGCTCAATCTTGGTATGATCCTTCCCTTGTTGAGGCACTCCCTGGTCTAACGGTGGGCAAAGCATAACTATGACATGCTCTGGAGCACAGGGATAGTGGTGGTTGTCTTGTCATTTGCTGGGCACCCCTGGCATGCAACAGTGATACATTGGCACTTAAGGCAGGTTATGTCCATGTGTGGGAATAGTACATATGAGCACATGATGAAAAAGATATCCTGATATTTGTCGGTCAAACTTAGATTTACTAAAATGGAAATGTGGTATTCCATGAAAATGACAAGCTTTTTTGCAAGAACTGCTTTTATTTATCTAAAATGAGCAGCTGTCTTGATACAATCTGTGTATAGTTTTTTTGAACTGGCAAGCTGATATTGCAGATTCATAATATGTTTAAAGCAGATATTAAGTGATGCTTCATGATAACGTCAGGTGGCTCTCTTCTGATGTTTCCTTGGTGTCTGTGACACTTGCTTCTATTAGCTGTTCTTTCTGTATTTCTTTCTTGTTGATTAAAAGAATGGAATAAACTTCCTGCATGTTTTGCGCAACTCAAAATAAAACAGAAGATTTTACCTCTGCCTCTGAAACATCTGTGGTCACTGGTGGACCAAGCAGCAATTTTGATCTGGTTGGACTATGGAAATTCTTTATTCCTAGGCTGCCTTGATTACCGACTCAAACGGTTGCATGTGATTCAGGCCGCTGCAGCATGGTTGGCACTACCTCTTCCCCATCATTCCTCGGCCTTAGATGCCTTTGACAAACTTCTCTGGCTCTCTGTGCCCAACAGGATTATCTTTAGATCCCTGTGCTTGGTGCACAGGGCTATCCATCAGGTGGGCCCTCTTACCTGCGAAACAAACTTCTCTGGTACCATCCTTTACGCCAACTGCATTCCTCCAGTAGTGATCCTCTTGTCATATCAAAGTTCAGTTGCTTACGTACCAGGAGCAGATCTGTGTCCCGTCTTTGGAACAATATTCCTTCATCACTCCGTTCAATTACAGATCTTTTGTGCTTTAGGAAATTGTTGGATTAATTGATATATGGCTATTAGTATGCACCAGTGGCCGTATTATATATACAGCGTACTTTCCCTGTCTCAAAATGTGCACCGGGCGCAGACAGGAAAAGTGCGTTGTATTATGCAGAATACGCTGCCTGTGGGGCAGCCACGAACACGTGCTGCCCTTGGGGCTGCAAATTCACGTCAAATACGGAGCGGTTGCTTCAAAGCTGCTTCAAGTTTCACAGTGCTTTTGAAGAAGTGAGATCCTCTTGCAGGTAGGTGCAGTGAGAGAGTGCACCCGCCTACATGGAGCAAAATATATTTCCAGAAGAGTGTCTTTCTATATACCTGGCAGATCTCTTAGATCTGCTCATCAACATCTCATGGTCATTCCTAAATATCTTAGAGCCCGCAAAGGCGGTCGCTCCTTTCAAGTGCAAGCAGCTGGACTTTGGAATAAGCTGCCTCTTCCACTTAGGCAAGTCACTAACCTGCTCGCCTTCAGGAAACAATTGAAAACCTGGTTGTTTCAATAAACAATATAATTATTTTCCGTCCTCTTCGGTTTCTTCTTTTCTTTTTTTCTTATCTTCTCTGCATTTTTGGTCCTCTCTGTCTTAAGCGCCGGGACACTCTATTGAGTAGCTGTGCGCTCTAGAAATCTGTTTTAACATAACATAACATAACATGGGGACATCTGGGGAGTCCATGGGACCCTCTTTCTCTCCCCAGGAGCGCTGCTTTTAGGAGGCACATTGAAAGTGCGCCACCTTTTTGTGGTGCACTAAAAGTGTGCCTCCTAAAAGCATATTTGCCTCTGCACCCGCATCCATAATACGGCGCGGGTGCAGAGGGAAAGTGATTCCCTCGGTTGCATGAGGCCATGCCTGAGGGAACGCCCCCTCATGATAGCACTGGTGCTACATGTGCACCAGGGCTATCAGTATTACAGAAGGTGCTGCACGAGCGCCTGAAACCCCTTCTGTAATACCATTGTGACCCGGAGGCGCACAAAGCAGGTGTACACGGCTGTTTCGCCACCGGGGCACAATATATAATTCAGGCCCAGGGCACCGAGTTGTTATAAAAATATATTATGAATAATAATAATAATAATAATACTTTTAGTGAATATGATGGCTCGAAAGACATAATACCTGATTTAAGGCTTGGTTCAAAAGTGGAAGAAATGTTAATATGAGCACATTTGGGGAAAATGCCGGTGGCCCAAAAAATTCAAGAAAAAATATGTTAGAAAAAAAGTAGAGGGTGCATTTCAATAACATTCTGGACCTATATTAAAAAGGTGGCACTTTCCCTGTTTGCGCCATGGCGCACCTTTGAGCAGGTGCGCCATGTTATGAAGCATGCAGTACCCTCAAGGCAGCCGAAAACTCATGCTTCCCCACGGCAGCTCATTCAAGTGACATACGGAGCGGCTGTTTAAAAGCGCCTCTGTGTTTCACTGTGAAGGCGGCAACCTGCCTGCACTTTCAAGAGCTGTCAGAGATCTACATCCACCAGCGCTATCAGTATTACAGAAGGGCCTTCACAACCATCTGCTGCCCCTTCTGTAATACCAAAGTGCGTCGGGGGGCACACAAAGCACTCGTACACGCCAGTTTAGCTCCCAGGGGCAATCTGTAACACGGCCCCTGGTACGCACACGTTGCGATCACTATCATGTCTATTACAGCACGAACCTAAGTGTTGGAGCAGCAGGAAGGTGCACCACACCCCGACTTCAGAGGTGTGAAACATAGAAAGCAAGAGACAGGAATGCCAGTTTCATGATGGGAAATAATACGCTGCCCACTTGATTTTTGCATAAACAAACTTTTCTCTTAGCAGTTTTTCAATTAAATTGCCTTTTAGATAGGTGTCAGTTTGATCATTTGTTTTCAATGAAAAATGTTTGACTGAAGTGAATTTCAGTCAAATGCATACAGCTTACTCACCTCGATGCTTTAGTTCATGTCTCCTGTGGAGGCACTTCTTATGGCTTGTGGAGAAGCTTTTTATGATATTATGACTATTGCTGCCTGAGGCCTGAGCCAAAATGGCATAACGTAAAATGATGGATCCCCCTGCAGAATGAGATGAGGGGCCCCTGACTCTCCCATATCTCACAGATATTCATTGAACTTGGGCGGAATGTGGCCCCTTTGAAGAGTTGGGGCCACCTGGAGTGTTGGGGGCCCCCTTGTGCCGCAGGGGCTTCAGGGGCCTGCATTACACCGGTGCTGAGCCATTGACATTTGTGTAACTTGTCTGTTGCCTGAACCTGTATGGTCTCTGTAACCTGAGCAACAGAATTGTGCCGTGAGTCTATAAGATCTGTCTAACTTGGTCTTGGTTGTATTTCACAATATTGTGGCCAATATTATCGACTACTGTAGGAAGCAGGCTTTTTTATCGTGCTCCAAAATGAGGTACACTGTGCAGAGAGTCCAGGCAAAACGCAAAAGAATTACAGAGGCACAAATTACACTCCAAATGCTCTCTTTTGTGGTAGAGTGGGCAAGTAGTTAGGCATGTCAGAGGGTAGTGCTAAGCCTTTATTACACACACAAAGGCAGTAAGTGAGACACTCAATAAAGAAATCCGACACCAATTTATAAAAATAACACAGATTTTTATATAAGTCTAGATACCAAGATCATCGGAATCGGGTAAGTAATTTTCGAGTTATGAATTTTTACAGTTTTCAAAAATGGACACTGCAATGTCTGGATCAGTAATGTTATCCTAAAGAGGCAAAACATGTATTGCATTTGGGCAGTTAGCAGTGACTTACGGCCTGGGGCTATTCTTCAGGACTTAAGATGAGTATGGGACAAGGTCCGAAGCCACACCAACAGGTCACCTCCGGAGGCTCTGCGGCATCTGGGTGCAGAGGTATGTCAGGCCGTTGGGTGTCCCATTCACTTCAATGTGATAACGGTCCGGTTACAAAGAGGCTCCAAGTAGGGACTGGGGAACAAGTCCAGGTGAACCCACAGGGGGGCTCTACCCTTGAGATCCTTGGCCACACAGGGACACCCTTGGTCCACTTCTCCTCGGGCTGGGGGCTCTGGCCCAGTGGTGTCTTTTGGCGTCCGAGCCGATGCTTGAGTTTCTCTCGGTTGAAGGGGGCCTGCAGAAAGAGGCTGCAGGCGGTGACTGGAAGTTCAGTCTGGGCAAACCCATGCATGGACTTAGCTCTGGTGGGGCTGGGGATCCGATTGGCACCATCACCTCCCTTGAACTTGGGCTGGGGAGCACGTGTGCATAGGTACTTTGAGGTGTCGGGTGGCAGCAGTCACAGACTCACATCTTGGTCTTTGTGTTGCAGAAGAGGGGCAAACAGGATAGCTGGGCCACACACGAAGTGGGTCTCACTGTCCCTGTTGATGTACAGGTCGTTCTTCCTCAGCGTTGGTGTACGGGATGGACACAACAAGCCTTGGCTGCTGCAAGGGGTCCAGTACCCCGGGTGTTGGTCCTTGTGTCCTTTCACTCAGTGGAAAGACAGATCTGACCTTCAGGAGCACAGGGTTCATTTCCTGGGGGGCTGCTGCATTGGGCTGGCCGGGGAGCAGCAACTCGGTGGACCGCAATTGCGTCTTTGCTGCCTGCGACTGCAGGGGGGTAGCTCCTCTACACCAAGGAAGTTTCTTCAGGCAATTGGAGAAGCATTGGCAGCCCTTCGGGTTTCTTGGAGGCTGCACAGCGGCTGGATGAGTCTGCTTCTTCCATGATTGTTAGGGGCAGCAGTCAGGCTGGCAGGCTTGGCGCCAAGTCAGTTGTTGCTCCTTGGTTCTCGTGACAGGACTCTTCTTCGTCCACTCCTTCTCTTGATCTGTCGGAATCTGAAGTCCACGTATCAGGGAGTCCCATAAATACTCAATTTAGGGGCGCTAACGGAAGTGAGGGATAGTAGCCAATGGACCACGACACCTCCTAGATGACCACTTTGTGTGGGGAGTGGGCATCACCCTGTGCCAGAATTCCTAATTCCACCACACACAATATGGTGGAATTTCTAAAGTTGTGCTCACGTCAGACTTGTTCACCCTAGAGGTGTGCCCAGCCTGGCAGTGCAACACAACTCCTGCATAGCTCATTTTTCCGCCTGTCCTGGCCCCTGACGGCTCATGGCACGGGGGTCGGCATCCTCTCCTGTGAGAGAAGCCAGATTCACATACCACAGGCGGTGGTCTCTTTGAAGCTCCCCTGCCTTGGAATGCTAATCTGCAGGTCATCCTGTGGGCGGGGATGTAAAGCACCCTCTGCCTGAGCAGGCTTGGTTTATGGCCCCCTGAGAGCAACGGCCCTCACCCTTGTGGGTCAGAAACTCATCTTTGGTGGCAGGCAGGCAAAACCAGTCAGTCAGCACACCAGTAGCTGGTAGGGTTACAGGAGGGACCTCTTAGGTGCTCTCTGGGTGCATGCATTAATAAATCCAACACTGGAATCAGTGTGGGATTATTAATATGAGATGGTTGATACACGCCGTCGAACTCTGGGACCTGCTCGACTCCTCCGCCCCGGACGTCGCCTTCCTGACAGAGACCTGGACGAACACCTCCTCGGCGCCCGACATAGCCATAGCCATCCTGGACGACTACAAGATCACCCGCAGGGACCGAAACAACAACAAACCAGGAGGAGGAATAGCCATCGTCCACAGGAACACCATCAGGATCTCAACCAACACCGAAGACTCCCTCAGCATGGCCGAACACCTACACTTCCAGATCCACATCAACCACAACACCACCCTCAGAGGAACACTCGTCTACAGACCACCGGGACCCCGACCACAGTTCAGCGAATCCATCGCCGACCTCATCAGCACGCACGCCCTCGCCTCCAAGGACTACATCCTCCTCGGAGACCTGAACTTCCACCTCGAGAACGCCAACGACAGCAACTCCACAACGTTGATCGACAACTTTGCCAACCTCGGACTCAAACAACTCGTCACGACACCCACCCACTCCGCCGGTCACACGCTCGACCCCATCTTCTCCGCCAGCGACCACGTCACCTTCAGCCACACCACCGAACTCCACTGGACCGACCACCACTGCATCCACTTCTCCTTCGAGAAACACACCGCACACAACCAACCGCAACGCATCCCACACTGCAGCTGGAAAAAAGTCACCGATGACCAGCTCACCACCACACTCGCCCGAGACCCTCCACCCGAGCCCTCCGATACTGACGCAGCAGCCAACAACTTCAGACAACGGATCGATGACTGCGCCAACACCCTCGCCCCGATCAGGAAACCCTCCAACAGGCGCACCGACACGAGAGCCATCTGGTTCAACGCCGACCTCCAAAACTCCAAGCACACCTGCAGAAGACTCGAGAAACATTGGCGCAATGACCAGACACCAGACAACCACGCAGCCCTCATGAACGCCAGACGCAAACACCACCAACTCATCCGATCCACCAAAAGAACCTCCTTCAAAGAACACATCGACGACAACGCACACAACAGCAAAGAGCTCTTCAACATCGTGAAAGAACTCGCCACCCCCAGCTCCTTCTCCAATGACATACCGCCGTCACAAGAACTCTGCGACTCCATGGCTACCTTCTTCCACCGCAAGATCGCAGACATCCACAACAGCTTCGACACCCAGACACCGACGACAGAAACCATCACCCCCGACTCTACACCCACCAAGCACATCGATCCTCTACTCTCCTGGCACAACGTCAACGACGAAGACACCATCAAAATCATGAACACCATCCACTCCGGCTCACCCTCCGACCCCTGCCCCCACCACATCTTCAACAAGGCAAGCTCCATCATCGCACCCCAACTCCGAAAGATCATCAATAGCTCCTTCGAGACCGCCACCTTCCCAGAAAGCTGGAAACACGCCGAGATCAACGCCCTCCTCAAGAAACCCAAGGCGGACCCAAAGGACCTCAAGAACTTCCGACCCATCTCCCTGCTCCCGTTCCCGGCGAAAGTCATCGAGAAGACCGCCAACAGACAACTGACCCACTTCCTAGAGGAGAACAATGTCCTGGACTCCCCCCAATCCGGCTTCCGCAGCAATCACAGCACCGAAACCGCCCTCATCGCCGCCACTGGTGACATCAGGACCATACTGGACAACGGCGAAACTGCGGCCCTCATCCTCCTGGACCTCTCGGCCGCCTTTGACACCGTCTGCCACCACACCCTGCGCACATGCCTCCAAGACGCAGGGATCCGAGACAAAGCCCTGGACTGGATCAGCTCCTTCCTCACCGGCAGAACGCAGAGAGTCCACCTCCCCCCCTTCAGGTCCGAAGCCACCACGATCACCTGCGGCGTACCCCAAGGATCATCCCTCAGCCCGACCCTTTTCAACATCTACATGGCACCGCTCGCCAACATCGTCCGAGCACACCACCTCAACATCGTCTCATACTCCGACGACACCCAGCTGATCCTCTCCCTCACCAAGGACCCGGCCACCGCCAAATCCAACCTCCATGAGGGAATGAAGGCCGTCGCAGAGTGGATGAAGACCAGCTGGCTGAAACTGAACTCGGACAAGACGGAGGTCCTCATCCTTGGCTCCACCCCCTCCGCATGGGAGGACTCCTGGTGGCCGACCACGCTGGGAACTGCCCCGACACCCACCAGCCACGCACGCAACCTGGGAGTCATCCTGGACTCAACGCTCTTGATGACCCAGCAAGTCAACACAGTCTCCTCCTCCTGCTTCAACACCCTCCGCATGCTCCGCAAGATCTACAGATGGTTCCCCACCGAAACCAGAAGAACGGTCACCCAAGCACTCGTCAGCAGCAGGCTGGACTACGGCAACGCCTTCTATGCAGGAACCACGGCCACACTCCAGAAGAGACTCCAATGCATACAAAACGCCTCTGCACGCCTCATCCTCGGACTCCCTCGCCACAGCCACATCACCGGCCACCGGAGAGATCTACACTGGCTCCCGGTCAACAAGAGGATCACCTTCAAGCTCCTCACCCACGCTCACAAAGCACTCCACAACGCCGGACCAGCATACCTCAACAAACGACTGTCCTTCTACACCCCGAACCGCCAGCTTCCCTCCGCCGACCTCGCACTCGCCACCGTCCCACGCATCCGCCGTACGACCACTGGCGGAAGATCATTCTCCCACCTCGCCGCCAAGACATGGAACACCCTCCCCCTTCACCTGCACCAGACCCAGGACCTGCTGACCTTCAGGAGACGTCTCAAGACCTGGCTGTTCGACCAGTAGCTGCTCTCCCCCTCCCCTAGCGCCTTGAGACCCTCACGGGTGAGTAGCGCGCTCTACAAATGTCTGATTGATTGATTGATTGATACCAAACATCTCTATCTTCAGTGAAGCCACCATGTGGCTGGGGAACTTGTTTTCACCAGTATACAGCGCATGCGTTTAAAATTTCCCAGATCATTTGCGCTGGCAGTAAGGGAACTGACCAGCACAGGGGCATGTCTACACATGCAGAGATTTCCTCACATGTAATATGCACCCTGCCATAGGGCTGTAAGGCCTACTGTAGAGGTGACTTACAAATATTACATGCAGTGACTTTGGCCTGACACACATAAGTGTGTCATGTCATGTTTTCACTCATGGTTTGCACCATGTCACGCAGACTGCATTGGCAGTCTGTGTGGAATTTGTATGTGGGTCCCTCAGGGTGGCATAAGACATGCTGCAGCCCTTAGGGACCCTCTTTAGTACCCCGGCCCTAGGTACCATTAACTAGTGATTTACAGGGATGCTAATGTCCTTAGTCAACTGTAGCACAATTAGACTTGGCCTTGTTTTAGGGAAGAGCACTGGCACCGAGGTCTGGTTAGCAGGCTTCAGTGCGCTGTCAGAATCGAAAATCAACATCTAGTAGCTAAAAAGGGGGCAAAAGGTGGGAAGGTAACTGCAACAAAAGCCCAATTCCCTACAACTACCAACATTTTGTGAACGTACGCATACACAGGGAAGTATACAGTTACTATTCCTAGCTCCATATCTACTTACCTTGACCGTATATTGCTAGTATTTGTTTATGACTTTACATAAGTGCAGGTTGATATAACTTCAGTATTCTGATAGAACACCTTGCTGTCTCTGTGGCATGTGTACCTTTCAGCTTTCTATCCTGCTCTTTTTTATTGGGTTCCCATCCATTCTTTAAGCCTTTCTGGGAAAAGGCTGGAGATTTGACTTCTGCAAGATTACCTTTGGAGATATGATTGCCTGCCTATGTTTTACATGAAAGGGAGTTAGGGCTTCTTTTAGTAAAATCATGGAGACTGGAACAAAATGCTTTTTAGGTCTGGCTTTACAAGGCAGGTGACATTATGTGATTAATCTAAAAAAGGGCTTTAAGAAGCACTGCCAGGAGAAGGATTTGGTTCTACCCACATGCTTGTAACTAGGAGTATCTGTATTGATTTGGCAGAAGTTGTGTGCTTCCACAAAAAGTGCTTGCCCTCCAGGCAGCTGTGATAATTTTGTTTATGTATCCAGCTGCCACAGCCAGCAGCAGTATGGCTGCCTCGGCTTGAACTATCTATTAAAGTGCCTTAAATAACTAGATCATTTAGGGGGGTTGTTTAACTTTGGCAGCAGCACAGATGGGAGGAGGGCAGGCAGTCATTACCTTTAGACATGTATTTGCAGATCTGGCTTGATAGTGCAACTGTTGCCTGCCCTTATATAATCAACAAGAAAGAGCTTTCAGAGTCCTACTGAGAGAGGGGCTTAGGCTTCATGCACATGCTGGTTTCCCTGAGTACAGGATTTGATTGGGCTCAGTTTGTGTGCTTCCACTAAAAATACTGCTTGCACTTTTTTTGCATTTGGCAACATATATACTTTATAGTATATATTGGGTGTCCAATGCAGAATTGGCTAAAAACGTAATTTAAAAAAAATGTAGCGCTTAGAATTCTCGGTGCTATACCCTTAATCCCTATGTTTTTGGCTCTTCCCAGCCACAGGCCCTTGCCCCACCCACACAAGTGAGGTATCATTTTACTCGGGAGACTGAGGGGAACGCTGTGGGGTAGGACATTTGTGCCAGTAGGGTGATTCCATGCAAAATATATGTGGAAAATGTGTTTGTTTCAGCTAAATTTGAGGTTTACAGGGGATTCTCTGTAGGGAAACGTTGGGGGATCCAAGCAAGCCATATCTCCCTGGACTCCCCCAAGTCTCTAGTTTTCAGAAATGAGTGGATTTGGTAGGTTTCCCTAGATGGCCACCAAGCCCGGGACAAAAAACTCATGTGACCCCCCTTGCAAAATCAGATCTTTTTGTGACAGGTAATTTTAATGTCTCCACAATACTTCTTGGGCCCTTGCCTGTCACGGGTACTTGACCCACCCACACGAGTGAGGTACCATTTTTATCGGGAGACCTGGGGGAACGCTGGGTGGTAGGAAATTTGTGGATCAATGCAGATTCCAGAACTTTCCATCACAGAAATGTGAGGAAAATGTGTTTTTTATTTTTACAAAGTTTTAGGTTTGCAAGGGTTTGCAGGTAACAGAACCTGGTGAGAGCCAGACAAATCACCCCATCCTAAATTCCCCTGGGTGTCTAGTTTTTAAAAATGTATAAGTTTGATAGGTTTCCCTAGGTGCCGGCAGAGCTAGGGTTCAAAATCTACAGTTAGGCACTTTGCAAAAAAAGGGTCAGTTTTTACTGTGAAAATGTGGTGTGTCCACGTTGCGTTTAGGGCCGTTTCCTGTCACGGGCACTAGGCCTACCCACCCAAGTGAGGTACCATTTTTATCGGAAGACTTAGGGGAATGCGGAATGGGTGGAATTTTGTGGATCCACGCAAATTCTAGAACTTTCCATTACAGAAATGTGAGGAAAATGTGTTTTTTTTTACTAAGTTTGAGGTTTGCAAGGAATTCTGGGTAACAGATCCTGGTGAGAGCCAGACAAGTCACCCCATCTTGGATTCCCCTGGGTGTCTAGTTTTCAAAAATGTATAGGTTTGCTAAGTTTCCATAGGTGCCGGCAGAGCTAGGGTTCCAAATCTACAGCTAGGCACTTTGCAAAAAAAGGGTCAGTTTTCACTGTAAAAATGTGGTGTCCAGTTTGCGTTTTGGGCCGTTTTCTGTTGCGGGCACTAGGCCTGCCCACCACAAGTGAGGTACCATTTTTATCGGAAGACTTTGGGGAATGCGGGGTGGGAGGAATTTTGTGTATCCACGTAGATTCCAGAACTTTCCATCACAGAAATGTGAGGAAAATGTGTCTTTTTCTTTTACAAACTTTGAGGTTTGCAAGGGATTCTGGGTAACAGAACCTGGTGAGAGCCAGAGAAGTCAACCCATCCTGGATTCCCCTGGGTGTCTAGGTTTCAAAAATGTATAGGTTTGCTAAGTTTCCCTAGGTGCCGGCAGAGCTAGGGTTCAAAATCTACAGCTAGGCACTTTGCAAAAAAAGGGTCAGTTATCACTGTAAAAATGTGGTGTGTCCACGTTGCGTTTTGGGCCGTTTCCTGTCGCGGGCACTAGGCCTACCCACACAAGTGAGGTACCATTTTTCTCGGAAGACTTTGGGGGATGGCGGGTGGGTGGAATTTTGTGGATCCACGCAGATTTCAGAACTTTCCATCACAGAAATGTGAGGAAAATTTGTTTCTTTTTTTTACAAAGTTTGAGGTTTGCAAGGGATTCTGGGTAACAGAACCTGGTGAGAGGCACACAAGTCACCCCATCCTGGATTCCCCTTGGTGTCTAGTTTTCAAAAATGTACAGGTTAGCTAGGTTTCCCTATGTGCCGGCTGCGCTAGGGCCCAAAATCCACAGGTAGGCACATTGCTAAAAAAAAGTCGTTGCCTAGTGGGCTTTCTGCCACCCTGGGGGGAATCGGGGGGGAGAGTTTGCCCCGATATGCCCCCAAGGGGGGCAGAAAGACTGTGGCAATATTTTTGGGGTGGAGGCATTGGCATGCCCATTCTGGGCAGTCCCCACCCCTACGTATATATATTAAAAAAATCCCTGGTGCCTTGTGTGCTTTCTGCCCCACCCCCGGGGGGCAGATCAGGGGCTACTGCCCCCATCTGCCTCCTGGGGGGGTCATAAAGACTGTGGCATCTGCCTCCTGGGGGGGGCAGAAAGTCTTATGCCTTCTTTGGGGGGGTAGGGTGGGGGCATTGGCATGCCCGTTCAGGGCAGCCCCCGCCCTGAACTTTGGGGAAAAAAAATCCCTGGTGCCTAGTGGGCTTTCTGCCCCCCCGGGGGAGCAGATAAGGGGCTGTTGCATTGGCATGCCCATTCTGGGCAGCCCCCACCCCTAAGTATATATAAAATAAAAATGTCCCTGGGGCCTAGTGGGCTTAATCAGGGGCTATTGCCCCCATCTGCCTCCTGGGGGGGGGGGGCAGAAAGTCTTATGCCTTCTTTGGGGGGGGTAGGGTGGGGGCATTGACATGCCCATTCTGGGCAGCCCCCACCCCGGGCATATAAAAAAAATCCCTGGTGCCTAGGGTGCTTTCTGCCCCCCCGGGGGGCAGATTGGGGGCTACTGCCCCCATTTGCCCCCCAGAGGGGGCAGAAAGGCTGTCTGGCAAAGTTTTATGGGGTGGAGCAAAGGCCCTTGCCCAAGGGGCCGCTCCCCCCCTCCCTGGTGGCTAGTGGGTGGATCCCTGCTTGAGGATCGCCCTCCTGGGGCGCTCCTGAAGCAGGGATTCACTAGGGAAGGGTACCATTGGAAAGGGGAGATTCTCCCCTTTCCAACGATACCTCTCCCATATTTTTCGGTGCTCGGGGGCTGAGATAGCCCACAAGCACCGAAACTGTGAAACTAAAACTAAGTTTTAGTTTCGTTTTCATTGTAATGGCGACAGCGCGCCATGCCCGCGATCGTCATTCCAATGAAAACCCTAACCATGCTTTGGGAGGTTGGGGAAGCTCTTCCCCACCTCCCAAAGCAAAAAAAAAATGGGAAATCCCTCTGCTGTTTACAGCAGAGGGATTTTTTTAAAGTGTGCTCATGACTTGCACTTATGCTCATGACGGAACCATTCCGTCATGAGCATGGAAGGGGTTAAAGTCAATAGGCATTTAAGTGTGAATTGTTATTGCACTATATTAAAGCCTACAGACAATCATTTTGTTGCATGAAATCTCACAGACTACTGTAGTAGGAAATGGTTTTGATGTTGATCATTTGGTGTGACAAACCGCGGATGTAGGTTTGCTCTGTTAGAACCCGCATTAGCCCGTCTTACGAGAGATAGTATTTTGCTTAGATAAGTGTAATTTAGTATTCCTTTCTAGTTTTATGACTGTGTGCCTCAAGGTTGCCTTGTAGAAAGGCTTATGCTCAAAACTGTAGGCCTGAGTTGATTATGGTGATAAGCTATAGGCCTGTTGGGTGCACTAGAAATGTTGTGTCCAATGCCATAGGTCTGGTCTGCTTGTTACGTAACATTATGTCAAAGGCAGTTGGTCTAGGTTATTAATTGTGAAAAACATATGTTAAAGCCAGTGAGCCTTTAACATCTGGTATTTTTCACATTGCGTTACAGACTATAGGCATGTATTTTGCTACAGGTGATTTCTCAGATACTGTAGTAGGCGAGGGTTTTGACATTGACCGCCCAGTCTGACAAACCCTGGTGGTTTTCACTATGATGATTCTTGTTAGGCCCGGTTGAGAGGTGTTTTATATTGTTTTGCAACTGTATTTTCTACATATTTGAATTTTTATAACTGTCTACATGATGGTTGCCAGTTGTTGTGCCCTTGAAAAGGCCAGGGTAGGGTTAAGTGTAAAGCTAATATCACAGGGTAAAGGGTTCACCTGGAAACGTCATACCAGATTTTATAGGTTTGATCTGTTTAATATGAATTGTTCTGACAATGCCAGTAGGCCTGACCAACTTATTGTGAAAATGCATGTGTTAAAGACAATAGGCTTTCCCGGGTGAATTGTGATTACACTGTGCTAAAGCCTGTGGACAGGTATTGTGTTAGATGGGATTTCACAGATTACTGTAATAGGCAAGAGTTTTGTTTGTTGGTGATCCACCAAACAAACTGTGGGGATAGAAGATATGCACTACAATAATCCTTGTTAGGCTGTTTGAGGAGAGATAGCATTTTGCTTTGCAACTGTAATTTTGTATACATTTGTACTCTTATGTCTGTATGCCGAACGGTTGCCTTGTGGAAGGCTTATGCTCAGTAGAATTGGCTTGAGTTGGATACGGTGACAAGCCAATGATTACGCTATATGCCTGATTGTTTAATATGAAAAGTTATGATAAAGGCAGTAGGCCTGACATATTGGGCCTGATTCAAAAAGGCAATGTGAGACAAAAGTCTAACTTTACGACTTTTGGTATTCACAGAGGTTATTTACGAGTCATAGCTTTACGTCCGCAGTCGTGAATCTCCGCACCCGAGCCGGAATCAGTGTTGACTGTAGTGTTACTTGGCCTTGGTGTAACACTACAGTCAACACTGAGGGGAGCGCAAATTGTGGACTGCATGTACCATGATGCAAAGGAGCAAACTTTTCTTGGATGTGATGTAGTGTCCGGCCACACCCTTTTCCCTGCCCAAACTGATTTTCCTGACCTCCTCTACCATTTATCTCACATTCCTAATGTTAATTTTTGTAAAAATTGCGTTCTGGCCCATTGATTACACGTCATCCGGCCCCAGCCGGAGATTCCGGCCGGGGTGCGGAGATTCCGGCTGCAGACGTAAAGATACAACTCGTAAATGGCCTCTGTGAATACCAAAAGTCGTAAAGTTAGATTTTTGTCTCAGATTGCCTTTGTGAATCAGGCCCATTGATTGGTAAAAGCAAGTTAAAGTCAATAGGCATTTAAGGATACATTTTAATACTCTGGGGCCGATTCCGATCTCGGCCGGTAGGGCTCCGAATCGGATTCGGCTTTACCGGATCCGATTCGGAGCCCTGTTTCCCGCCCGAATCGTACGCGGGTCCGGCCGAGCGAGTACGATGCGGATTCGCCCGACCGACCTCGTCCGGGCGTCCCGACCGCTCCGACCGACTCGTTCCGGCTCGAACCGCACCGACCGACTCGCTCGGACTCGACTCGCACCGCGCAATGGAGACGGTCCCCGGCCGGGTAGGTACGATGCGCGCCGCGAGTGCAGTCCGACCGAGCCGCGCACTCCGGCTCGAAAGAGCTTTCGGAGCCGTACTTTGGGGGTCCGTGTCGGACCCCTGAACGCGTAGCCGCGCGAGTCGCACACAGGGGGACCCATGGGTCCCCCCCACCTGTGCGTGTACGGGCGCGAATCGCTTCACCGCGTACCCGCTGTAGGGGGCGCACTTGTCCGACTCGCACCCATTGAGTCAATGGGAGCCCGCGTACGCGTTGTACGACCGGCTCCCGGTTGACTTCAACGGGAGTCCGATCCGACTCGGGTCCGATGGCATACGTGCGCATCGTACTCGTTCGGTCGGACTGCACGGGTCCGAGTCGGTCGGAAATCTCTCCGGGTCCGGCTCGGTCGGAGAGATTTCCGGCCCGAATCGGAATCGACCCCTCTGTGTTAAAGCCTATAGATAGATATATTTTTACATGGAATCTCGCAGATTACCATCGTAGGCAATGGTTTCGGTGCTGGTTACCCCCTCTGACAAACCGAGGGTATAGGATATTTCAACGGTTGAATCTGTTTTGGGCCCTCTTAGTAACAATAGTATTTGCTTTGTTAACTGTAATTTTGTATATTAAGTAACTTTATGCCTGATGGTTGCCTTGTGGAAATGTTCGCTACCCCCCAAATCATCACTGTCCCTTCTAAATCAGTCTCCTAATGTACAAAGGAGAACTATGCCCCCAGCAAACCCTTATCTAGCTCCTTCCTAGGACTGTGGGCTAGGTGTTTGTGTGTTTCTGATTGTCTTTTCTTTATGTTTATATTAGTATTCTTGTTATATGTGTAGGAGATCCATCTGCCCTTTACTGGCCCCCAGGAGTGTTCTCTTGGTTGAAAATACTGACTGACATAAACCAAACCTTTATATTTTTTCCCAATCATGTTATACATCACAACAAGCTTCAGAGTAGAAAGGAACGAGCTTTCTGTAAAAAGGGGCAGAAGTTTTTTGTTTTTTTTTATCTTTTGGGTACCTTTAGTGTGTATTTGACATAAAACTCCCAGGCCATCTAAAATTACTTAAAACAAATAATAAAGTCAAATTTGTATTTCTTAATTGTAGGAGCCACGAAAATGTGACTCTGGGAATTTTCTACCTGTTCCAATGCTTAAATTTAGTTACGAATATTGACTGAAGTGGAAAATACACTCTAGAGAAAACTCTCACAAAAACCTTATGTATTTGTTTATCTCATCATTCACCAACTCAAAGAGATCACACACATCTAACTGAGGACCTTGCATCCTTGTCTGATTTTGGCAGCAGCTTGTCTGCCATGGACTTTCTCATCTACGCCCAAGCCATCTGAAGCAGGGAATTTGCTTTAAATAAATCTTGTAACCACCTTTTGCTTGAATAAACTGAGAACTCAGAAATGTTTTAGACCGAATCACAACTTTTCCTACTGGCCCAGATCTCTTCCTATAGACCAGCTAGACACAGGACTAGTCCACATATGGCCCAGCCAATTGATGCTTATAAAATGTCCCAAAAGACCAATATTCTAAGATATTCAGTTTATTTTTGTTTTTATTTTTATTCCTGCTAATTTCACTAATATTGGCAATTATATTCCTTAATACATTTTTATTGATTTTAGGAGTTTTTGTCCACATCATATTGATTCTTGCATCTCCCACAACTCCAGTGCTATTATGCCTTGAGCTCACCCCCTGCTACCAAAGACAGAGTGAATGGTATTTCCAGGAAACTTTGACCCAATTCTTTTTGTGAATATAGAATCAAATAAACTATTAGTTTCTTGGCTACCTACGCTCTCTTGGTGACTTTCTTGCACTATAATTAATCTATGTGTTTTTTCAGCTCAAAAGTTCAATGTCACTAATTGTTCACCATCTGGAAACGACCCAGGAAGGGCGAAATGCCCTTATAATGATGGCTCAGGAAATCCACTCTTCCCAGAGTGGCTGACGATTATTCTACTTTGTTTATACCTTCTATTTGCCAACATCCTGCTGGTGAATCTACTGATTGCCATGTTCAGGTGAGTGTAGTTTGACAACATTCACTTCCTTTATCTTTCATATCCCCCCTCTTTTGTCTTTCCTTTTCCCACTGCTTTCTGCCAACAGTTGGAACATTCACATTCCTCCTCCTCCCTCAAAGGTTTACTAATTTGTCTGCCTCTTCTTAATACCTACTGTTCACCATCATCCTGCTGGTGAATTTGCTTATTGCCATGTTCAGGTAACAGTAGTTTTCCAACATTGGCTTCTTTTATATTTTATCTCCCTCTTGTTTTTCCCTTTTTGTTCCCCACTTGTCCGGCTAACAACGGCCCCATGCTCTATCCTTCGTCTGTCTCTAATTCGTACTTGTCTGCCCCTTCTTCTTAATACCTTCTGTTCTGGTGCCTGATTATAAAGTGTTTAAATGCCCACAGCAAGCATGAGCACATACAGGTGTCAGTTGAAAATGGAATATGATTTTCATATTTAGTTATCATTCAAACCCCACAACAAATAATTGCAAGCAAATGGCAAAGGGACTGTCCATGTTAGTTTGGTACCATTTGCTTAGTGATTCTATCAGAAATAAAATTGTTATAATTATCATGCATTTTCTTTTGAGTATTTCCCTTCCTGAGTTATATATGTTAGTTATTTAGACATAAATATTGAAATATAAAATGCACATTTATTCATGGCATTATTGCTTACGGAATATTAATTAAGCCTGCTTGAATATATTAATGTTCTATCATATGAATCAAATTCTCTATTTCTTGTGATTGTTTTAAAAAATGAACATGGTTTCCTGGAAGTTGATAATTGCACTTCTCGTTTATTGTTTTTTAAGAAAAACACAGTGCCACAGAATATAAGTAAGTGTAAGGGTGCCAAAGTCCTTTCTGGTCATTGTTAATTTTGAAAGGTTCAGAACAGATGCATCCTATAAACTGAGACCATTGTGTGACAAGATAGTGAGGGAATTTGTGCACGAGACTTGAGACAGAGGCTATACAGAACTGTATTACCTTCCTTTGCGGAAGGCCAGAGGCACATTTAGCCTTCCCTCGGTAGGCTTATCGGCCTGCATGCCGACACAGAAGAGAATAGAGGAGGCTGCTATTTTACTGAATATTGCTTCATTTGTTCAGAAAAGGTATGAGGGTGTGAACCATCTTTGACAATCATAATTAGTCTCTTCTTTGGTGCTAAGATCAGTTCATTTATCCTAAGAGACAAGGGTAGGGCTAGAAATATTATTATAAAAGGATCACATGATTTTACCAATATATGACAATATTATTTTTATTCACTCTATTGGTCAATCATGTTGCCACTGTTTTGTTGATCTTTATAATACTTACTATTCATAATGTAGGCACTAGGATGGGATTTTGATTTTAAAAATAAATTTTTGAAATATAGACCTAGTTTCCTAGTGTTCCTTGAAGAAAGAGGGTTTGAGTTCTTGTGATGTCTCATATGACTGATCATTACCTAAAAATGCAGTTGTGTATTGTAGGGCAGCTACAGTCCAACTTGCTTTCTGTTTCGGGTTGGCATATTGGCCAAATCTTCAGTGTCAGAGGGTCTAGAAAGACTATTTTGGGTCTGTGTTCTGGAGCATCTAGAAAACTAATCAAAATAGCTTGTGATATCATGAAAGATAGAAATATATCATAATTAATCACATAATAATAGTTCTTAGAAAACTGGGAACACAACAAAAAGTACAATGCAAACTTACTACCACCAAGGTGATAGATGGGCAGACTTTACAGTATAGCCATACAGTTATTCACTGTCACATCTATTTCACAAAAATTGAAGAGTTCTGTGCCGATGTCAGTGTATGCATAACAGTAATTTTGTTCTTCACATTTTAGTTGACTCCCAACCCCTTCGTACACAAGCGTTGCTACAGGGAACACTAATGGCCTCATTACAAATGAATGAATGAAGGAGCATTTATAGAGCGCATGGCTACCCGGAGGCATCCCAGCGCTAAGACACCCTAGAGAACAACAAAAAAGGTCATGGAAAGAGGAAGGTTTTCAGCAATTTCCTAAACTTGAAATAATCAGGTTCGGAACGTATGTGGAGGGGGAGACCGTTCCAAAGTTTGGAAGCATTGTACGTAAACAGTCGGCCTCCACTACGTGATCGTTTAATCTTAGGAACTAAGACTAAACCTTTGTTCTTAGATCTAAGGGACCTATTAGGCATATAGGGTTGAATCCAGGAACCTATCAGGGAAGAGCCCTTGCCAGACAGTAACTTATGGGTAATACATAGAGACTTAAATTGGGTTCTTTCCTGAACAGGGAGAAAATGTAAAGTAACGAGTGCGGGTTTTGCAGAGAGGCGTTTGGGAATATTCATCAGCATGCGGGCTGCACAGTTTTGTACTGTTTGAAGAATTCTGATGGTACCCAGCGGGGCACCCAGGTACAAAACATTAGCATAGTCCAATCTTGACAAAATGAGAGCTTGGACCAGCAACCGTCTGGCTGTAAAGGGTAACAGGGGGAGTATTTTTCTAATCATTCTTAAGAGACTGTAACAGCTAGCTGCAACTGTACGTGCTTGTACCTTAAAATCAAGGTTGCCATCAAGCCAAACCCCAAGACTTTTGATTTGTGTTCTAGGGGCAGGGGGGGAGCCCAAGACACTAGGCCAAAGGTGGTCAATGTTTCGAGGGGCAGATTTCCCCAACAGCATGAGTTCAGTCTTTGATCCGTTAAGTTTCAAAAGGAATTATTCATCCAATCAAAGACTTTCTCCAAACAGGTGGTTAAATCGGGTTCAAGTTGATTGTTTTGTTTCATAGAGATGACTAACTGTGTGTCATCCGCATAGGTAATGATATGCACCCCGAATGGACATACTGTTTCAGCTAGCGATCTCATGTACACATTGAACATGGTGGGGCTGAGGGAAGATCCCTGAGGAACCCCACATTTCAAAGGAATTTGTTTTGAAGAATATTCATCTTCAAAGACTGTGAAAACTCTATTTTGAAGAAAAGACTGGAGCCATTCTAGGGCTAATCCAGTTACTCCGGCCTCTCCAAGTCTTTGTATCATTAAACGATGATTGACAGTATCGAAGGCTGCGCTGAGATCCAATAATAAAATGGCAGCGCAGCCTCCATTGTCAAGAGTCTTCCTTGTTTCCTCTACTACAGCCAAAAGAGCAGTTTCTGTGCCATGTTGGGGTCTAAATCCTGTCTGTGTGGGATGGAGACCGTTGTGATTTTCCAAGAAGGCTGATAAAATGGAATTGATGTATTTCTCAGATAGCTTACTTAATCCCGGTAGTAAGGAAATAGGTCGATAGTTTCCCCAATTTTCTGGGTCAAGGCTAGGTTTCTTTAGCAATGCCTTGACCCTTGCATGTTTCCATTGGGATGGCACGATGGCTGTCTTAAGTGAGGAGTTTATCACCTCCAGTATAACTGGTGACACAGTCTCTGCAATTTGATGAAGAATGGTAGGAGGGGCAGGATCTAAGGGAGAGCCCGATTTTAGCTCTCTCAAAAGTCCTTGAAGAGTGATAAGATCGAGGGGCGGAAATTCCCAAATGCAGCACAAATTAAAAATTGGGTACAGATTGTGTTTGCATCATATTCAGCACATCACATGCTGTACTCAAATTGTGCTTAATCCTGGGTTTTTGACCATGCAGTTTCCTCCAAGTTATACCTAGCGGAATGTACACAGACAAGTAGTTTGGGAAGAGCATTAAATTGTGGGGTGGTTGTGCAACTGATTTTCGACCACAGCTCATAATGAGGTCATAAGGCATCTGATGGCATTCTTTACAATATTCTCTTGAAAAAAATGTTATGTGCGGATTCCTCAACTTATGAATATACCCGGGCATCAGAGTGTATTTGGAAACTTTACAATAGCTTTCCCGCATGGATAGGTGGCACTGGCTCCATATCAGCACCAGATGCAGCGTAAGTGTGCCGTCACTAGAGCCATTTATTTCCACCCTGGTGCCCTGATGCCAGTTCCCTTTTTCCACTCCGTTCAACGTGGATCTAGAGCTACTGTCCCGGGACTTTCTCACAAAAAAAACTTTTCTAGTTTTTCAGTGCTAGGGATGTCTCCCCTGAAAATGTAATTGTTTAGACTCTGTCACTCCTGTCATGGAAATGTATACATTTTTGACCCTCACACAGCCTATCTTTGGTGCTTAGGAGTGGACCTAACAACGACTCGTACAGGTGCAATAAATGCAGCCTAAGTGTAGCCTAATGTAAACCAAAACTGCTTAGTTTTGGTCTCGCTTGAGGTAAGTGTTGAGGTTGTGCTCTTCCCTTCTTCAAAATCCTCAAAGGAGAAAAGAAGGAAGCACAAAAAGAAAAAACACACAAAGACTCCTCTCCCAAGGACCCATTCCTCTTGAAAGGTAGGTCACTTAGGCGTTCCCCATCTCCTGTGAAGTCCTCTTCAAGTCAGAGCTGCTTGATGTCACCTCAAGAACCTCTGCCATCTCCGACTATGGTCCTGATCAGTGGCAGCTCCTCTGGTGTGATGGAGAAGCGTCGCTCCTCCGCCAGCACCCTCAAAAACTTGAAAAATATAATTTGATAATAAAACGGGTTTTAAACCCGTTTTCTTATAGTTTTATTTTTCTTCTAAGTGTGCCGAGTCTTGGGGGCGGGGCTAGGGAGATGAAAGGCACTGAGAGGAAGTGGTATGCACTGCCTTCAGTGCTCATGTGGGTTTAGCCAGCTGTCTCAGGACGGCCAAACCGACATGCGCACTGAAGCTGTCTCTAACCCGAGCTGCATTGCCAGGTTGGAGACAGCAGGCACAGGCTCCCAGTCTAACTGGGAGCACAAATCCAGGGCGCTCAGGCCAGTCCTGACGCTGCTCTCCTGCTGCATGAAAGCTGCATCAGGATTGGCCGTAGGGGATTCTGGTAGCCTGTCTGCAGAGGAGTAGAAGAGCACAATGCGGCTGGCTGAAGGTAAGTTCTTATTTATTTTTTAAATGTCGAAATCCGTCGTCATCCTCCCTGTCCCGCCACTCTGCCCTGACACCAGCTGCCACTGGCCCTGATCTGACTTCTTTTCTGGTCCCAGCTCTCTTGCCAGGTCCGTTGCCTGCACCCTTCCTGGTCTATTGGAATTTCCAGCACCAGGCTCTGGTCCGGTGCAGTTCCGGTGTGTCATGATGATATTGGTTCCGAATGTTGCAGTTCCCTCCAGTGCACCTTTGAGCCCCAAGGTACCATTTAGGCTCTTGATTGACATACTGCCAGTCGACCCAAATGGCATGCCAGAAAACGCCCCTGCAGCACCTGCCAGAGGCACCCCAGCACCTAGTACTCTGCCATTGGTTCCTACTCCACCGCCACCTCCTGTGCCAGTTCTGACTCTGCCACAGCCAATTCTTTTGGCACAATTGACACCAGTCCTCCTCAAGACCCTTTGCCTCAGTCATAATCAATACTCATGCGGTACAGAAGGGAGGCTCGGTGCCTTGCAGAAGAGGCCAGGTATAGGGTGAGTACCTAACCTGGTCCTGCACCAAGAAAAGAGTTCTGGCATACAATGAAGGATCTGTTTGGGTCAGACTCTGATACAATCCAAATCCCCAAATAATTCCAGATGATGACGATGACAACAGCAGTTAGGCAGCCAAACTGCTCCCTTCTGCTGACTCACTCACTGCAGACTACATGACATTTCAAAATGCCAGTGGTCTGGAAACATCACTGTAGGTGGACAAGGATTGTTCTTCTGGGCCAGCACCCCCGAGAGGCCCGCTTCATTGCTGTTCTGAGGCAAGAAGCTAAAGTACTAGAATTGCCACCTCCAACGTTGGAGGCCATCTCAAATATTTTGACAGAAATTTAGCAGGCCATTTCAGCGTAGGCAGAACAACTCCATTTAATAAACAGTAAATAACTCTCCTGACCGCCAAAATATAAACATTCAAAGTCCAAATGGTCCAATGTGATCTTTAATTTTCATATCTTCTCATGCATCCAGCAAATATTTACAAATCTTGCAGCCCTGTAGCCAACACGTGTTTCGTCATATTGGTATATTCACCATTGACTTCATCAGGGCTCCCACAGAGAAATCAAAATTACAAATAGGTACATAACCATATTGCTATAAAGCAACCCTTCACTGCACCTACGGTGTTGAATTTCTTAAATTAATCCCATATTTCGGGAATACGTTCTGCATAAATCAAAGTCACCCTTGGGTACAAGGGTACTATCTAGATGAAAACATAAGAAAACAAAAAGTTATACTGAGCAGCAAAGTTGGTAAAAAGAAAATTCTCAAACTTCAACCTTATACCCCTTAGATAGACCTGTGCAATTTGAGAGGAAACCCCAAAGGATAAGAAACCAAGATGAGAACTGCGTGATAATGAAAATCACACCATGTAGTAATAAACGCTTTCCAATTAAGTTCTTACCCAATCTCTATATTATTAGAGTGCACTACAAGCAAGTCTCCAACATGTGATTATATTCAGCAATTATGATCTGGAACAACAAAACAAATCATATTCTATTCCATGATTATATCAGTGGTTGACCATAATTTAAATATTCTCCTATTACCAAGTCATACGTACTACATCCCATAGAGATTTGCAAAGCGTAATTATTGTAGAAATACTCAAAATTCAATCATCTGCAAAGTAAAGTTCAAACATTGGTAACTATCTGTACCTAATATAACCCTACACAAATTAAAATCACAAGTATTACAGAGTCAGTTAATTAAATTGTGTATCAGCCGAACTGTATATGGTCAAAAAAGTATCTCTCAATCAAAACCAACTCATCAAAAACTGTCAGGTAATATTTCCAAAACCAACGTAAAGATATACATCCAAAATTCCTAAAGCACGTAGTAGTTGCGCTATAGTATAACATAATATCATCTTGCACAAATATACCAATGGTAATCGATATATGTATCTTCCTAAAATGTTATATAGATATACACTTCAACTAAATCCTATTAAGTTAGAGAAGTTAATCAACACAAGATATACGTGCAGACAGTAACCAATAATCTTCTATATCATTTGAGCCGTATGATCTATATATGCTCAAATATCCTACTAACCAAATGTACTTGTTAAAACAACGTCCTGCAAACTCAATCTTTCAGCAAACACATATGATCACATCTGTATCTCAATTCTTACCGAGTACCCGGAGAGAACTCCAGCCGTCGTGTCAATTATAAGCATTCTCAACAGGTGCCATCTTAGAGTACCTTTTTATACCCAGGTTTAGAAAACAGACTATGTTCAAACCAAGTAGAAAGGAAAATTTACTATGGTGTGTAAACATGGCGACCATTATGTAATATGCAACTCCTTCACCATATCACCTTTCATTACTTCAAAGTGAGAGTCACACAAATTTCCATTGCATGTAGATACCTCGAACTTTCAGCAAACAAATGTAATCACATTCCTATCTTTATTCCTACCAAAACCACAGAGAGTACTCATGTTCTAGTAAATTATCGGTGTTCGAAAAAGCTGCCATTTTGGGGTGTCTAATACTGCTCTATAGCCACATTAGAAGGATGGACCACGTCAGACCAAGTAAATAAAGAATTTAAAGTAACCCTATAGTATGTAAACGTGGCAGCCATTCCATAAATTACAAATCTCACACTATATCACCATTCATTATTAATACAAATGAAAGTCACGCCATTGTACATTACTTGTAAATACTCAAATTCAACATTAAAGTAGTCACCAAATATATAGATTGCAAACTTGATATAAAACCCCTAAGTCCACATGAGAAAGACACTTATATTAAGTGTGATGTGCCTATCGCTGTCCTGTCTCCAAACTGTGTGATAGTTAACAAAATCAATACTAGCTTCTTCATTATTATCCATAACCAATATACAAATGCATCAAAATGAATCTACTAATATTCCACTCTAGTAGTCTAAATATACTTAACTGTGCCGCCTTCTGTGTATACACGATAAATATATCTCAAACAAGACAATGGTACTATTTCATCTTCATATTAAGACTATGTTCACATGTCACAATTAAATTACTCCAATGTTTAAGTGTGTATCAAGGTTGTCCCTCAGTCTGTTGACCACTTCCTTCCCATATTCACACTGTGTATAATCAAGTTCAAAATATATAAGCAACAGTAATTAGTAGCACATGCGAATAATCATAGTATAAGAGTTAGAAAAGTGGATAGAGTAAAAGTAACTAGAACAGAGGATCAAAGTACAGAAGCTTCAGAAATAAAACCACATTAAGAGCAATATAGATTAGTCCATAAGTCCATGTACCCAGAAGTTTTTTTTTACAATTCATGATCATTGTTTATCTTCCACTGTGTGTAATTGTATCATCCATCGGGCTACACATTAGCATAACCCATATTCAAGCTCCAAAAGTATATAAGTAAGAGTAATTAATAGCTCTATACATAATCAAAGTATAAAAGTCCAAACAATAAATAGAGTAAATGTAATTAAAAATTAAAGCAGAGGGTCTAAGGTTCAAAAGCATCAGAGATTAAGTCACATGGAGCACAGCATAAGTTAGCCTAAAAGTCTATGTACCCAGAAAATATTGCATTTCATGATCATTGTTTAGACCATCTTCTAATGCGTGTGATTTCATGATCCATCGAGCTTCACATTGGCGTAACCTCAGTTTTCTATTTTCCTCTCTAGCATCACTTTGCCTTGAAATCTAAAGCTTAGATGTGTACTCTGAGCCTTACAATCTTTGACATGCAATACTATAGAGTACCTAACATCTAGTTGTTTAAGTGCTCTGAAATGGTCAGAAATACTCTCTCATAGAGGCCTAATTGTACTTCCTACTTATATTTTCTTACATTTGCATATGATATCATAGACTACATAGCGAGTACTACAATCAATATGTGTATGAATAATGTTGTCTTCAGATTTGATAACGCTGAATTTGGTAATACCGTCCACTGCTAGCTTACGAACATTGCAGTGCCCACACTTACATGCCCCCTACTGATAACCATGTACTTTGTACACATTGTGTGGGGTGGCTAGGACTAATAATATTCCTAAGTGTTCTACCCTTTCGAAATGTGATGCCAGGATGTTCAGTAAGAAATGGCTGTAACGTCGTATCACTTCTAAGTAAGTGCCAATTTTTATGCAAAGCATTATACACTTTACTAGAAAAAAGAGTAATAATTAGTAACCAGTCTAATCAAGGATTTCTGTCTCTTAGTATCCTACTTGGTTTCTTATAGTGTGTTGGTACGTTTTAGTCTACGTGCCCTAGCACTTGCTTTAGAGATTACTTGTTTATCATATTCTCGTACTCGAAATCTTTCTTCCATATCACAAAGAGTATTCATGAATTCAATGTCTTTACTGCAATTCCGTCTTGCCCTCATCATTACACCATAAAGAATAGAGTTAATCTGGCATTTCGGATGAGAACAAGTGGCGTGGAGTAGAGAATTACAAGAGGTCTTTTTTTCTAAACATCTTGCTATGTATTTTGTATTCAACTATGTATTAACTTCACATTTAAGAAACAATCCGATCCTAACTGAATTCATACATAAAGGACATATTATATAGGTTTGAATTTAAAAAATCAAAGAACTCTTCCAGCTCTACTCCTGTCCAGATCATCAAGCAATCATCAATGTATCATACCCAGTAATGGATATTGTTTTTTTTTTTTAAACCTCTTTTTATTGAAACCATGCTCATCATACAGTACATGTAGACAACAGGATGTGGGAGCACACCGCTGACCTCTCAGGCAAGGTTCGCCCCTGGCATTCTGGTAAATGCAGTTCTTGTAGCTCGCTCCGATATTTTCGAGTGTTTCGCCAAGGTTGGCGCAGATAGTGCTGATCTCTAGACACGTGTTTCTGGTTTATTAACCGTCATCAGTAGAGAATACAGTCTTATATTTTGGGGTTTGCTGAGTAGGCTGCCAAACATTATATCAGGTCCGGTACCTCTCACTGGCGCGCAGGTGCTTCATCCACGAGCTCGTCAGCTCAATGACTCACGGGAGTACTTTAAATAGACAACAGGATGTGGGAGCACACCGCTGACCTCTCAGGCAAGGTTCGCCCCTGGCATTCTGGTAAATGCAGTTCTTGTAGCTCGCTCCGATATTTTCGAGTGTTTCGCCAAGGTTGGCGCAGATAGTGCTGATCTCTAGACACGTGTTTCTGGTTTATTAACCGTCATCAGTAGAGAATACAGTCTTATATTTTGGGGTTTGCTGAGTAGGCTGCCAAACATTATATCAGGTCCGGTACCTCTCACTGGCGCGCAGGTGCTTCATCCACGAGCTCGTCAGCTCAATGACTCACGGGAGTACTTTAAATAGACAACAGGATGTGGGAGCACACCGCTGACCTCTCAGGCAAGGTTCGCCCCTGGCATTCTGGTAAATGCAGTTCTTGTAGCTCGCTCCGATATTTTCGAGTGTTTCGCCAAGGTTGGCGCAGATAGTGCTGATCTCTAGACACGTGTTTCTGGTTTATTAACCGTCATCAGTAGAGAATACAGTCTTATATTTTGGGGTTTGCTGAGTAGGCTGCCAAACATTATATCAGGTCCGGTACCTCTCACTGGCGCGCAGGTGCTTCATCCACGAGCTCGTCAGCTCAATGACTCACGGGAGTACTTTAAATAGACAACAGGATGTGGGAGCACACCGCTGACCTCTCAGGCAAGGTTCGCCCCTGGCATTCTGGTAAATGCAGTTCTTGTAGCTCGCTCCGATATTTTCGAGTGTTTCGCCAAGGTTGGCGCAGATAGTGCTGATCTCTAGACACGTGTTTCTGGTTTATTAACCGTCATCAGTAGAGAATACAGTCTTATATTTTGGGGTTTGCTGAGTAGGCTGCCAAACATTATATCAGGTCCGGTACCTCTCACTGGCGCGCAGGTGCTTCATCCACGAGCTCGTCAGCTCAATGACTCACGGGAGTACTTTAAATAGACAACAGGATGTGGGAGCACACCGCTGACCTCTCAGGCAAGGTTCGCCCCTGGCATTCTGGTAAATGCAGTTCTTGTAGCTCGCTCCGATATTTTCGAGTGTTTCGCCAAGGTTGGCGCAGATAGTGCTGATCTCTAGACACGTGTTTCTGGTTTATTAACCGTCATCAGTAGAGAATACAGTCTTATATTTTGGGGTTTGCTGAGTAGGCTGCCAAACATTATATCAGGTCCGGTACCTCTCACTGGCGCGCAGGTGCTTCATCCACGAGCTCGTCAGCTCAATGACTCACGGGAGTACTTTAAATAGACAACAGGATGTGGGAGCACACCGCTGACCTCTCAGGCAAGGTTCGCCCCTGGCATTCTGGTAAATGCAGTTCTTGTAGCTCGCTCCGATATTTTCGAGTGTTTCGCCAAGGTTGGCGCAGATAGTGCTGATCTCTAGACACGTGTTTCTGGTTTATTAACCGTCATCAGTAGAGAATACAGTCTTATATTTTGGGGTTTGCTGAGTAGGCTGCCAAACATTATATCAGGTCCGGTACCTCTCACTGGCGCGCAGGTGCTTCATCCACGAGCTCGTCAGCTCAATGACTCACGGGAGTACTTTAAATAGACAACAGGATGTGGGAGCACACCGCTGACCTCTCAGGCAAGGTTCGCCCCTGGCATTCTGGTAAATGCAGTTCTTGTAGCTCGCTCCGATATTTTCGAGTGTTTCGCCAAGGTTGGCGCAGATAGTGCTGATCTCTAGACACGTGTTTCTGGTTTATTAACCGTCATCAGTAGAGAATACAGTCTTATATTTTGGGGTTTGCTGAGTAGGCTGCCAAACATTATATCAGGTCCGGTACCTCTCACTGGCGCGCAGGTGCTTCATCCACGAGCTCGTCAGCTCAATGACTCACGGGAGTACTTTAAATAGACAACAGGATGTGGGAGCACACCGCTGACCTCTCAGGCAAGGTTCGCCCCTGGCATTCTGGTAAATGCAGTTCTTGTAGCTCGCTCCGATATTTTCGAGTGTTTCGCCAAGGTTGGCGCAGATAGTGCTGATCTCTAGACACGTGTTTCTGGTTTATTAACCGTCATCAGTAGAGAATACAGTCTTATATTTTGGGGTTTGCTGAGTAGGCTGCCAAACATTATATCAGGTCCGGTACCTCTCACTGGCGCGCAGGTGCTTCATCCACGAGCTCGTCAGCTCAATGACTCACGGGAGTACTTTAAATAGACAACAGGATGTGGGAGCACACCGCTGACCTCTCAGGCAAGGTTCGCCCCTGGCATTCTGGTAAATGCAGTTCTTGTAGCTCGCTCCGATATTTTCGAGTGTTTCGCCAAGGTTGGCGCAGATAGTGCTGATCTCTAGACACGTGTTTCTGGTTTATTAACCGTCATCAGTAGAGAATACAGTCTTATATTTTGGGGTTTGCTGAGTAGGCTGCCAAACATTATATCAGGTCCGGTACCTCTCACTGGCGCGCAGGTGCTTCATCCACGAGCTCGTCAGCTCAATGACTCACGGGAGTACTTTAAATAGACAACAGGATGTGGGAGCACACCGCTGACCTCTCAGGCAAGGTTCGCCCCTGGCATTCTGGTAAATGCAGTTCTTGTAGCTCGCTCCGATATTTTCGAGTGTTTCGCCAAGGTTGGCGCAGATAGTGCTGATCTCTAGACACGTGTTTCTGGTTTATTAACCGTCATCAGTAGAGAATACAGTCTTATATTTTGGGGTTTGCTGAGTAGGCTGCCAAACATTATATCAGGTCCGGTACCTCTCACTGGCGCGCAGGTGCTTCATCCACGAGCTCGTCAGCTCAATGACTCACGGGAGTACTTTAAATAGACAACAGGATGTGGGAGCACACCGCTGACCTCTCAGGCAAGGTTCGCCCCTGGCATTCTGGTAAATGCAGTTCTTGTAGCTCGCTCCGATATTTTCGAGTGTTTCGCCAAGGTTGGCGCAGATAGTGCTGATCTCTAGACACGTGTTTCTGGTTTATTAACCGTCATCAGTAGAGAATACAGTCTTATATTTTGGGGTTTGCTGAGTAGGCTGCCAAACATTATATCAGGTCCGGTACCTCTCACTGGCGCGCAGGTGCTTCATCCACGAGCTCGTCAGCTCAATGACTCACGGGAGTACTTTAAATAGACAACAGGATGTGGGAGCACACCGCTGACCTCTCAGGCAAGGTTCGCCCCTGGCATTCTGGTAAATGCAGTTCTTGTAGCTCGCTCCGATATTTTCGAGTGTTTCGCCAAGGTTGGCGCAGATAGTGCTGATCTCTAGACACGTGTTTCTGGTTTATTAACCGTCATCAGTAGAGAATACAGTCTTATATTTTGGGGTTTGCTGAGTAGGCTGCCAAACATTATATCAGGTCCGGTACCTCTCACTGGCGCGCAGGTGCTTCATCCACGAGCTCGTCAGCTCAATGACTCACGGGAGTACTTTAAATAGACAACAGGATGTGGGAGCACACCGCTGACCTCTCAGGCAAGGTTCGCCCCTGGCATTCTGGTAAATGCAGTTCTTGTAGCTCGCTCCGATATTTTCGAGTGTTTCGCCAAGGTTGGCGCAGATAGTGCTGATCTCTAGACACGTGTTTCTGGTTTATT
Organism: Calotriton arnoldi; assembly: GCA_963921515.1. Classification (NCBI taxonomy): domain Eukaryota; kingdom Metazoa; phylum Chordata; class Amphibia; order Caudata; family Salamandridae; genus Calotriton; species Calotriton arnoldi. Next base: position 694,816 of record CAWUFW010009315.1, on the reverse strand, counting down.
AACCGTCATCAGTAGAGAATACAGTCTTATATTTTGGGGTTTGCTGAGTAGGCTGCCAAACATTATATCAGGTCCGGTACCTCTCACTGGCGCGCAGGTGCTTCATCCACGAGCTCGTCAGCTCAATGACTCACGGGAGTACTTTAAATAGACAACAGGATGTGGGAGCACACCGCTGACCTCTCAGGCAAGGTTCGCCCCTGGCATTCTGGTAAATGCAGTTCTTGTAGCTCGCTCCGATATTTTCGAGTGTTTCGCCAAGGTTGGCGCAGATAGTGCTGATCTCTAGACACGTGTTTCTGGTTTATTAACCGTCATCAGTAGAGAATACAGTCTTATATTTTGGGGTTTGCTGAGTAGGCTGCCAAACATTATATCAGGTCCGGTACCTCTCACTGGCGCGCAGGTGCTTCATCCACGAGCTCGTCAGCTCAATGACTCACGGGAGTACTTTAAATAGACAACAGGATGTGGGAGCACACCGCTGACCTCTCAGGCAAGGTTCGCCCCTGGCATTCTGGTAAATGCAGTTCTTGTAGCTCGCTCCGATATTTTCGAGTGTTTCGCCAAGGTTGGCGCAGATAGTGCTGATCTCTAGACACGTGTTTCTGGTTTATTAACCGTCATCAGTAGAGAATACAGTCTTATATTTTGGGGTTTGCTGAGTAGGCTGCCAAACATTATATCAGGTCCGGTACCTCTCACTGGCGCGCAGGTGCTTCATCCACGAGCTCGTCAGCTCAATGACTCACGGGAGTACTTTAAATAGACAACAGGATGTGGGAGCACACCGCTGACCTCTCAGGCAAGGTTCGCCCCTGGCATTCTGGTAAATGCAGTTCTTGTAGCTCGCTCCGATATTTTCGAGTGTTTCGCCAAGGTTGGCGCAGATAGTGCTGATCTCTAGACACGTGTTTCTGGTTTATTAACCGTCATCAGTAGAGAATACAGTCTTATATTTTGGGGTTTGCTGAGTAGGCTGCCAAACATTATATCAGGTCCGGTACCTCTCACTGGCGCGCAGGTGCTTCATCCACGAGCTCGTCAGCTCAATGACTCACGGGAGTACTTTAAATAGACAACAGGATGTGGGAGCACACCGCTGACCTCTCAGGCAAGGTTCGCCCCTGGCATTCTGGTAAATGCAGTTCTTGTAGCTCGCTCCGATATTTTCGAGTGTTTCGCCAAGGTTGGCGCAGATAGTGCTGATCTCTAGACACGTGTTTCTGGTTTATTAACCGTCATCAGTAGAGAATACAGTCTTATATTTTGGGGTTTGCTGAGTAGGCTGCCAAACATTATATCAGGTCCGGTACCTCTCACTGGCGCGCAGGTGCTTCATCCACGAGCTCGTCAGCTCAATGACTCACGGGAGTACTTTAAATAGACAACAGGATGTGGGAGCACACCGCTGACCTCTCAGGCAAGGTTCGCCCCTGGCATTCTGGTAAATGCAGTTCTTGTAGCTCGCTCCGATATTTTCGAGTGTTTCGCCAAGGTTGGCGCAGATAGTGCTGATCTCTAGACACGTGTTTCTGGTTTATTAACCGTCATCAGTAGAGAATACAGTCTTATATTTTGGGGTTTGCTGAGTAGGCTGCCAAACATTATATCAGGTCCGGTACCTCTCACTGGCGCGCAGGTGCTTCATCCACGAGCTCGTCAGCTCAATGACTCACGGGAGTACTTTAAATAGACAACAGGATGTGGGAGCACACCGCTGACCTCTCAGGCAAGGTTCGCCCCTGGCATTCTGGTAAATGCAGTTCTTGTAGCTCGCTCCGATATTTTCGAGTGTTTCGCCAAGGTTGGCGCAGATAGTGCTGATCTCTAGACACGTGTTTCTGGTTTATTAACCGTCATCAGTAGAGAATACAGTCTTATATTTTGGGGTTTGCTGAGTAGGCTGCCAAACATTATATCAGGTCCGGTACCTCTCACTGGCGCGCAGGTGCTTCATCCACGAGCTCGTCAGCTCAATGACTCACGGGAGTACTTTAAATAGACAACAGGATGTGGGAGCACACCGCTGACCTCTCAGGCAAGGTTCGCCCCTGGCATTCTGGTAAATGCAGTTCTTGTAGCTCGCTCCGATATTTTCGAGTGTTTCGCCAAGGTTGGCGCAGATAGTGCTGATCTCTAGACACGTGTTTCTGGTTTATTAACCGTCATCAGTAGAGAATACAGTCTTATATTTTGGGGTTTGCTGAGTAGGCTGCCAAACATTATATCAGGTCCGGTACCTCTCACTGGCGCGCAGGTGCTTCATCCACGAGCTCGTCAGCTCAATGACTCACGGGAGTACTTTAAATAGACAACAGGATGTGGGAGCACACCGCTGACCTCTCAGGCAAGGTTCGCCCCTGGCATTCTGGTAAATGCAGTTCTTGTAGCTCGCTCCGATATTTTCGAGTGTTTCGCCAAGGTTGGCGCAGATAGTGCTGATCTCTAGACACGTGTTTCTGGTTTATTAACCGTCATCAGTAGAGAATACAGTCTTATATTTTGGGGTTTGCTGAGTAGGCTGCCAAACATTATATCAGGTCCGGTACCTCTCACTGGCGCGCAGGTGCTTCATCCACGAGCTCGTCAGCTCAATGACTCACGGGAGTACTTTAAATAGACAACAGGATGTGGGAGCACACCGCTGACCTCTCAGGCAAGGTTCGCCCCTGGCATTCTGGTAAATGCAGTTCTTGTAGCTCGCTCCGATATTTTCGAGTGTTTCGCCAAGGTTGGCGCAGATAGTGCTGATCTCTAGACACGTGTTTCTGGTTTATTAACCGTCATCAGTAGAGAATACAGTCTTATATTTTGGGGTTTGCTGAGTAGGCTGCCAAACATTATATCAGGTCCGGTACCTCTCACTGGCGCGCAGGTGCTTCATCCACGAGCTCGTCAGCTCAATGACTCACGGGAGTACTTTAAATAGACAACAGGATGTGGGAGCACACCGCTGACCTCTCAGGCAAGGTTCGCCCCTGGCATTCTGGTAAATGCAGTTCTTGTAGCTCGCTCCGATATTTTCGAGTGTTTCGCCAAGGTTGGCGCAGATAGTGCTGATCTCTAGACACGTGTTTCTGGTTTATTAACCGTCATCAGTAGAGAATACAGTCTTATATTTTGGGGTTTGCTGAGTAGGCTGCCAAACATTATATCAGGTCCGGTACCTCTCACTGGCGCGCAGGTGCTTCATCCACGAGCTCGTCAGCTCAATGACTCACGGGAGTACTTTAAATAGACAACAGGATGTGGGAGCACACCGCTGACCTCTCAGGCAAGGTTCGCCCCTGGCATTCTGGTAAATGCAGTTCTTGTAGCTCGCTCCGATATTTTCGAGTGTTTCGCCAAGGTTGGCGCAGATAGTGCTGATCTCTAGACACGTGTTTCTGGTTTATTAACCGTCATCAGTAGAGAATACAGTCTTATATTTTGGGGTTTGCTGAGTAGGCTGCCAAACATTATATCAGGTCCGGTACCTCTCACTGGCGCGCAGGTGCTTCATCCACGAGCTCGTCAGCTCAATGACTCACGGGAGTACTTTAAATAGACAACAGGATGTGGGAGCACACCGCTGACCTCTCAGGCAAGGTTCGCCCCTGGCATTCTGGTAAATGCAGTTCTTGTAGCTCGCTCCGATATTTTCGAGTGTTTCGCCAAGGTTGGCGCAGATAGTGCTGATCTCTAGACACGTGTTTCTGGTTTATTAACCGTCATCAGTAGAGAATACAGTCTTATATTTTGGGGTTTGCTGAGTAGGCTGCCAAACATTATATCAGGTCCGGTACCTCTCACTGGCGCGCAGGTGCTTCATCCACGAGCTCGTCAGCTCAATGACTCACGGGAGTACTTTAAATAGACAACAGGATGTGGGAGCACACCGCTGACCTCTCAGGCAAGGTTCGCCCCTGGCATTCTGGTAAATGCAGTTCTTGTAGCTCGCTCCGATATTTTCGAGTGTTTCGCCAAGGTTGGCGCAGATAGTGCTGATCTCTAGACACGTGTTTCTGGTTTATTAACCGTCATCAGTAGAGAATACAGTCTTATATTTTGGGGTTTGCTGAGTAGGCTGCCAAACATTATATCAGGTCCGGTACCTCTCACTGGCGCGCAGGTGCTTCATCCACGAGCTCGTCAGCTCAATGACTCACGGGAGTACTTTAAATAGACAACAGGATGTGGGAGCACACCGCTGACCTCTCAGGCAAGGTTCGCCCCTGGCATTCTGGTAAATGCAGTTCTTGTAGCTCGCTCCGATATTTTCGAGTGTTTCGCCAAGGTTGGCGCAGATAGTGCTGATCTCTAGACACGTGTTTCTGGTTTATTAACCGTCATCAGTAGAGAATACAGTCTTATATTTTGGGGTTTGCTGAGTAGGCTGCCAAACATTATATCAGGTCCGGTACCTCTCACTGGCGCGCAGGTGCTTCATCCACGAGCTCGTCAGCTCAATGACTCACGGGAGTACTTTAAATAGACAACAGGATGTGGGAGCACACCGCTGACCTCTCAGGCAAGGTTCGCCCCTGGCATTCTGGTAAATGCAGTTCTTGTAGCTCGCTCCGATATTTTCGAGTGTTTCGCCAAGGTTGGCGCAGATAGTGCTGATCTCTAGACACGTGTTTCTGGTTTATTAACCGTCATCAGTAGAGAATACAGTCTTATATTTTGGGGTTTGCTGAGTAGGCTGCCAAACATTATATCAGGTCCGGTACCTCTCACTGGCGCGCAGGTGCTTCATCCACGAGCTCGTCAGCTCAATGACTCACGGGAGTACTTTAAATAGACAACAGGATGTGGGAGCACACCGCTGACCTCTCAGGCAAGGTTCGCCCCTGGCATTCTGGTAAATGCAGTTCTTGTAGCTCGCTCCGATATTTTCGAGTGTTTCGCCAAGGTTGGCGCAGATAGTGCTGATCTCTAGACACGTGTTTCTGGTTTATTAACCGTCATCAGTAGAGAATACAGTCTTATATTTTGGGGTTTGCTGAGTAGGCTGCCAAACATTATATCAGGTCCGGTACCTCTCACTGGCGCGCAGGTGCTTCATCCACGAGCTCGTCAGCTCAATGACTCACGGGAGTACTTTAAATAGACAACAGGATGTGGGAGCACACCGCTGACCTCTCAGGCAAGGTTCGCCCCTGGCATTCTGGTAAATGCAGTTCTTGTAGCTCGCTCCGATATTTTCGAGTGTTTCGCCAAGGTTGGCGCAGATAGTGCTGATCTCTAGACACGTGTTTCTGGTTTATTAACCGTCATCAGTAGAGAATACAGTCTTATATTTTGGGGTTTGCTGAGTAGGCTGCCAAACATTATATCAGGTCCGGTACCTCTCACTGGCGCGCAGGTGCTTCATCCACGAGCTCGTCAGCTCAATGACTCACGGGAGTACTTTAAATAGACAACAGGATGTGGGAGCACACCGCTGACCTCTCAGGCAAGGTTCGCCCCTGGCATTCTGGTAAATGCAGTTCTTGTAGCTCGCTCCGATATTTTCGAGTGTTTCGCCAAGGTTGGCGCAGATAGTGCTGATCTCTAGACACGTGTTTCTGGTTTATTAACCGTCATCAGTAGAGAATACAGTCTTATATTTTGGGGTTTGCTGAGTAGGCTGCCAAACATTATATCAGGTCCGGTACCTCTCACTGGCGCGCAGGTGCTTCATCCACGAGCTCGTCAGCTCAATGACTCACGGGAGTACTTTAAATAGACAACAGGATGTGGGAGCACACCGCTGACCTCTCAGGCAAGGTTCGCCCCTGGCATTCTGGTAAATGCAGTTCTTGTAGCTCGCTCCGATATTTTCGAGTGTTTCGCCAAGGTTGGCGCAGATAGTGCTGATCTCTAGACACGTGTTTCTGGTTTATTAACCGTCATCAGTAGAGAATACAGTCTTATATTTTGGGGTTTGCTGAGTAGGCTGCCAAACATTATATCAGGTCCGGTACCTCTCACTGGCGCGCAGGTGCTTCATCCACGAGCTCGTCAGCTCAATGACTCACGGGAGTACTTTAAATAGACAACAGGATGTGGGAGCACACCGCTGACCTCTCAGGCAAGGTTCGCCCCTGGCATTCTGGTAAATGCAGTTCTTGTAGCTCGCTCCGATATTTTCGAGTGTTTCGCCAAGGTTGGCGCAGATAGTGCTGATCTCTAGACACGTGTTTCTGGTTTATTAACCGTCATCAGTAGAGAATACAGTCTTATATTTTGGGGTTTGCTGAGTAGGCTGCCAAACATTATATCAGGTCCGGTACCTCTCACTGGCGCGCAGGTGCTTCATCCACGAGCTCGTCAGCTCAATGACTCACGGGAGTACTTTAAATAGACAACAGGATGTGGGAGCACACCGCTGACCTCTCAGGCAAGGTTCGCCCCTGGCATTCTGGTAAATGCAGTTCTTGTAGCTCGCTCCGATATTTTCGAGTGTTTCGCCAAGGTTGGCGCAGATAGTGCTGATCTCTAGACACGTGTTTCTGGTTTATTAACCGTCATCAGTAGAGAATACAGTCTTATATTTTGGGGTTTGCTGAGTAGGCTGCCAAACATTATATCAGGTCCGGTACCTCTCACTGGCGCGCAGGTGCTTCATCCACGAGCTCGTCAGCTCAATGACTCACGGGAGTACTTTAAATAGACAACAGGATGTGGGAGCACACCGCTGACCTCTCAGGCAAGGTTCGCCCCTGGCATTCTGGTAAATGCAGTTCTTGTAGCTCGCTCCGATATTTTCGAGTGTTTCGCCAAGGTTGGCGCAGATAGTGCTGATCTCTAGACACGTGTTTCTGGTTTATTAACCGTCATCAGTAGAGAATACAGTCTTATATTTTGGGGTTTGCTGAGTAGGCTGCCAAACATTATATCAGGTCCGGTACCTCTCACTGGCGCGCAGGTGCTTCATCCACGAGCTCGTCAGCTCAATGACTCACGGGAGTACTTTAAATAGACAACAGGATGTGGGAGCACACCGCTGACCTCTCAGGCAAGGTTCGCCCCTGGCATTCTGGTAAATGCAGTTCTTGTAGCTCGCTCCGATATTTTCGAGTGTTTCGCCAAGGTTGGCGCAGATAGTGCTGATCTCTAGACACGTGTTTCTGGTTTATTAACCGTCATCAGTAGAGAATACAGTCTTATATTTTGGGGTTTGCTGAGTAGGCTGCCAAACATTATATCAGGTCCGGTACCTCTCACTGGCGCGCAGGTGCTTCATCCACGAGCTCGTCAGCTCAATGACTCACGGGAGTACTTTAAATAGACAACAGGATGTGGGAGCACACCGCTGACCTCTCAGGCAAGGTTCGCCCCTGGCATTCTGGTAAATGCAGTTCTTGTAGCTCGCTCCGATATTTTCGAGTGTTTCGCCAAGGTTGGCGCAGATAGTGCTGATCTCTAGACACGTGTTTCTGGTTTATTAACCGTCATCAGTAGAGAATACAGTCTTATATTTTGGGGTTTGCTGAGTAGGCTGCCAAACATTATATCAGGTCCGGTACCTCTCACTGGCGCGCAGGTGCTTCATCCACGAGCTCGTCAGCTCAATGACTCACGGGAGTACTTTAAATAGACAACAGGATGTGGGAGCACACCGCTGACCTCTCAGGCAAGGTTCGCCCCTGGCATTCTGGTAAATGCAGTTCTTGTAGCTCGCTCCGATATTTTCGAGTGTTTCGCCAAGGTTGGCGCAGATAGTGCTGATCTCTAGACACGTGTTTCTGGTTTATTAACCGTCATCAGTAGAGAATACAGTCTTATATTTTGGGGTTTGCTGAGTAGGCTGCCAAACATTATATCAGGTCCGGTACCTCTCACTGGCGCGCAGGTGCTTCATCCACGAGCTCGTCAGCTCAATGACTCACGGGAGTACTTTAAATAGACAACAGGATGTGGGAGCACACCGCTGACCTCTCAGGCAAGGTTCGCCCCTGGCATTCTGGTAAATGCAGTTCTTGTAGCTCGCTCCGATATTTTCGAGTGTTTCGCCAAGGTTGGCGCAGATAGTGCTGATCTCTAGACACGTGTTTCTGGTTTATTAACCGTCATCAGTAGAGAATACAGTCTTATATTTTGGGGTTTGCTGAGTAGGCTGCCAAACATTATATCAGGTCCGGTACCTCTCACTGGCGCGCAGGTGCTTCATCCACGAGCTCGTCAGCTCAATGACTCACGGGAGTACTTTAAATAGACAACAGGATGTGGGAGCACACCGCTGACCTCTCAGGCAAGGTTCGCCCCTGGCATTCTGGTAAATGCAGTTCTTGTAGCTCGCTCCGATATTTTCGAGTGTTTCGCCAAGGTTGGCGCAGATAGTGCTGATCTCTAGACACGTGTTTCTGGTTTATTAACCGTCATCAGTAGAGAATACAGTCTTATATTTTGGGGTTTGCTGAGTAGGCTGCCAAACATTATATCAGGTCCGGTACCTCTCACTGGCGCGCAGGTGCTTCATCCACGAGCTCGTCAGCTCAATGACTCACGGGAGTACTTTAAATAGACAACAGGATGTGGGAGCACACCGCTGACCTCTCAGGCAAGGTTCGCCCCTGGCATTCTGGTAAATGCAGTTCTTGTAGCTCGCTCCGATATTTTCGAGTGTTTCGCCAAGGTTGGCGCAGATAGTGCTGATCTCTAGACACGTGTTTCTGGTTTATTAACCGTCATCAGTAGAGAATACAGTCTTATATTTTGGGGTTTGCTGAGTAGGCTGCCAAACATTATATCAGGTCCGGTACCTCTCACTGGCGCGCAGGTGCTTCATCCACGAGCTCGTCAGCTCAATGACTCACGGGAGTACTTTAAATAGACAACAGGATGTGGGAGCACACCGCTGACCTCTCAGGCAAGGTTCGCCCCTGGCATTCTGGTAAATGCAGTTCTTGTAGCTCGCTCCGATATTTTCGAGTGTTTCGCCAAGGTTGGCGCAGATAGTGCTGATCTCTAGACACGTGTTTCTGGTTTATTAACCGTCATCAGTAGAGAATACAGTCTTATATTTTGGGGTTTGCTGAGTAGGCTGCCAAACATTATATCAGGTCCGGTACCTCTCACTGGCGCGCAGGTGCTTCATCCACGAGCTCGTCAGCTCAATGACTCACGGGAGTACTTTAAATAGACAACAGGATGTGGGAGCACACCGCTGACCTCTCAGGCAAGGTTCGCCCCTGGCATTCTGGTAAATGCAGTTCTTGTAGCTCGCTCCGATATTTTCGAGTGTTTCGCCAAGGTTGGCGCAGATAGTGCTGATCTCTAGACACGTGTTTCTGGTTTATTAACCGTCATCAGTAGAGAATACAGTCTTATATTTTGGGGTTTGCTGAGTAGGCTGCCAAACATTATATCAGGTCCGGTACCTCTCACTGGCGCGCAGGTGCTTCATCCACGAGCTCGTCAGCTCAATGACTCACGGGAGTACTTTAAATAGACAACAGGATGTGGGAGCACACCGCTGACCTCTCAGGCAAGGTTCGCCCCTGGCATTCTGGTAAATGCAGTTCTTGTAGCTCGCTCCGATATTTTCGAGTGTTTCGCCAAGGTTGGCGCAGATAGTGCTGATCTCTAGACACGTGTTTCTGGTTTATTAACCGTCATCAGTAGAGAATACAGTCTTATATTTTGGGGTTTGCTGAGTAGGCTGCCAAACATTATATCAGGTCCGGTACCTCTCACTGGCGCGCAGGTGCTTCATCCACGAGCTCGTCAGCTCAATGACTCACGGGAGTACTTTAAATAGACAACAGGATGTGGGAGCACACCGCTGACCTCTCAGGCAAGGTTCGCCCCTGGCATTCTGGTAAATGCAGTTCTTGTAGCTCGCTCCGATATTTTCGAGTGTTTCGCCAAGGTTGGCGCAGATAGTGCTGATCTCTAGACACGTGTTTCTGGTTTATTAACCGTCATCAGTAGAGAATACAGTCTTATATTTTGGGGTTTGCTGAGTAGGCTGCCAAACATTATATCAGGTCCGGTACCTCTCACTGGCGCGCAGGTGCTTCATCCACGAGCTCGTCAGCTCAATGACTCACGGGAGTACTTTAAATAGACAACAGGATGTGGGAGCACACCGCTGACCTCTCAGGCAAGGTTCGCCCCTGGCATTCTGGTAAATGCAGTTCTTGTAGCTCGCTCCGATATTTTCGAGTGTTTCGCCAAGGTTGGCGCAGATAGTGCTGATCTCTAGACACGTGTTTCTGGTTTATTAACCGTCATCAGTAGAGAATACAGTCTTATATTTTGGGGTTTGCTGAGTAGGCTGCCAAACATTATATCAGGTCCGGTACCTCTCACTGGCGCGCAGGTGCTTCATCCACGAGCTCGTCAGCTCAATGACTCACGGGAGTACTTTAAATAGACAACAGGATGTGGGAGCACACCGCTGACCTCTCAGGCAAGGTTCGCCCCTGGCATTCTGGTAAATGCAGTTCTTGTAGCTCGCTCCGATATTTTCGAGTGTTTCGCCAAGGTTGGCGCAGATAGTGCTGATCTCTAGACACGTGTTTCTGGTTTATTAACCGTCATCAGTAGAGAATACAGTCTTATATTTTGGGGTTTGCTGAGTAGGCTGCCAAACATTATATCAGGTCCGGTACCTCTCACTGGCGCGCAGGTGCTTCATCCACGAGCTCGTCAGCTCAATGACTCACGGGAGTACTTTAAATAGACAACAGGATGTGGGAGCACACCGCTGACCTCTCAGGCAAGGTTCGCCCCTGGCATTCTGGTAAATGCAGTTCTTGTAGCTCGCTCCGATATTTTCGAGTGTTTCGCCAAGGTTGGCGCAGATAGTGCTGATCTCTAGACACGTGTTTCTGGTTTATTAACCGTCATCAGTAGAGAATACAGTCTTATATTTTGGGGTTTGCTGAGTAGGCTGCCAAACATTATATCAGGTCCGGTACCTCTCACTGGCGCGCAGGTGCTTCATCCACGAGCTCGTCAGCTCAATGACTCACGGGAGTACTTTAAATAGACAACAGGATGTGGGAGCACACCGCTGACCTCTCAGGCAAGGTTCGCCCCTGGCATTCTGGTAAATGCAGTTCTTGTAGCTCGCTCCGATATTTTCGAGTGTTTCGCCAAGGTTGGCGCAGATAGTGCTGATCTCTAGACACGTGTTTCTGGTTTATTAACCGTCATCAGTAGAGAATACAGTCTTATATTTTGGGGTTTGCTGAGTAGGCTGCCAAACATTATATCAGGTCCGGTACCTCTCACTGGCGCGCAGGTGCTTCATCCACGAGCTCGTCAGCTCAATGACTCACGGGAGTACTTTAAATAGACAACAGGATGTGGGAGCACACCGCTGACCTCTCAGGCAAGGTTCGCCCCTGGCATTCTGGTAAATGCAGTTCTTGTAGCTCGCTCCGATATTTTCGAGTGTTTCGCCAAGGTTGGCGCAGATAGTGCTGATCTCTAGACACGTGTTTCTGGTTTATTAACCGTCATCAGTAGAGAATACAGTCTTATATTTTGGGGTTTGCTGAGTAGGCTGCCAAACATTATATCAGGTCCGGTACCTCTCACTGGCGCGCAGGTGCTTCATCCACGAGCTCGTCAGCTCAATGACTCACGGGAGTACTTTAAATAGACAACAGGATGTGGGAGCACACCGCTGACCTCTCAGGCAAGGTTCGCCCCTGGCATTCTGGTAAATGCAGTTCTTGTAGCTCGCTCCGATATTTTCGAGTGTTTCGCCAAGGTTGGCGCAGATAGTGCTGATCTCTAGACACGTGTTTCTGGTTTATTAACCGTCATCAGTAGAGAATACAGTCTTATATTTTGGGGTTTGCTGAGTAGGCTGCCAAACATTATATCAGGTCCGGTACCTCTCACTGGCGCGCAGGTGCTTCATCCACGAGCTCGTCAGCTCAATGACTCACGGGAGTACTTTAAATAGACAACAGGATGTGGGAGCACACCGCTGACCTCTCAGGCAAGGTTCGCCCCTGGCATTCTGGTAAATGCAGTTCTTGTAGCTCGCTCCGATATTTTCGAGTGTTTCGCCAAGGTTGGCGCAGATAGTGCTGATCTCTAGACACGTGTTTCTGGTTTATTAACCGTCATCAGTAGAGAATACAGTCTTATATTTTGGGGTTTGCTGAGTAGGCTGCCAAACATTATATCAGGTCCGGTACCTCTCACTGGCGCGCAGGTGCTTCATCCACGAGCTCGTCAGCTCAATGACTCACGGGAGTACTTTAAATAGACAACAGGATGTGGGAGCACACCGCTGACCTCTCAGGCAAGGTTCGCCCCTGGCATTCTGGTAAATGCAGTTCTTGTAGCTCGCTCCGATATTTTCGAGTGTTTCGCCAAGGTTGGCGCAGATAGTGCTGATCTCTAGACACGTGTTTCTGGTTTATTAACCGTCATCAGTAGAGAATACAGTCTTATATTTTGGGGTTTGCTGAGTAGGCTGCCAAACATTATATCAGGTCCGGTACCTCTCACTGGCGCGCAGGTGCTTCATCCACGAGCTCGTCAGCTCAATGACTCACGGGAGTACTTTAAATAGACAACAGGATGTGGGAGCACACCGCTGACCTCTCAGGCAAGGTTCGCCCCTGGCATTCTGGTAAATGCAGTTCTTGTAGCTCGCTCCGATATTTTCGAGTGTTTCGCCAAGGTTGGCGCAGATAGTGCTGATCTCTAGACACGTGTTTCTGGTTTATTAACCGTCATCAGTAGAGAATACAGTCTTATATTTTGGGGTTTGCTGAGTAGGCTGCCAAACATTATATCAGGTCCGGTACCTCTCACTGGCGCGCAGGTGCTTCATCCACGAGCTCGTCAGCTCAATGACTCACGGGAGTACTTTAAATAGACAACAGGATGTGGGAGCACACCGCTGACCTCTCAGGCAAGGTTCGCCCCTGGCATTCTGGTAAATGCAGTTCTTGTAGCTCGCTCCGATATTTTCGAGTGTTTCGCCAAGGTTGGCGCAGATAGTGCTGATCTCTAGACACGTGTTTCTGGTTTATTAACCGTCATCAGTAGAGAATACAGTCTTATATTTTGGGGTTTGCTGAGTAGGCTGCCAAACATTATATCAGGTCCGGTACCTCTCACTGGCGCGCAGGTGCTTCATCCACGAGCTCGTCAGCTCAATGACTCACGGGAGTACTTTAAATAGACAACAGGATGTGGGAGCACACCGCTGACCTCTCAGGCAAGGTTCGCCCCTGGCATTCTGGTAAATGCAGTTCTTGTAGCTCGCTCCGATATTTTCGAGTGTTTCGCCAAGGTTGGCGCAGATAGTGCTGATCTCTAGACACGTGTTTCTGGTTTATTAACCGTCATCAGTAGAGAATACAGTCTTATATTTTGGGGTTTGCTGAGTAGGCTGCCAAACATTATATCAGGTCCGGTACCTCTCACTGGCGCGCAGGTGCTTCATCCACGAGCTCGTCAGCTCAATGACTCACGGGAGTACTTTAAATAGACAACAGGATGTGGGAGCACACCGCTGACCTCTCAGGCAAGGTTCGCCCCTGGCATTCTGGTAAATGCAGTTCTTGTAGCTCGCTCCGATATTTTCGAGTGTTTCGCCAAGGTTGGCGCAGATAGTGCTGATCTCTAGACACGTGTTTCTGGTTTATTAACCGTCATCAGTAGAGAATACAGTCTTATATTTTGGGGTTTGCTGAGTAGGCTGCCAAACATTATATCAGGTCCGGTACCTCTCACTGGCGCGCAGGTGCTTCATCCACGAGCTCGTCAGCTCAATGACTCACGGGAGTACTTTAAATAGACAACAGGATGTGGGAGCACACCGCTGACCTCTCAGGCAAGGTTCGCCCCTGGCATTCTGGTAAATGCAGTTCTTGTAGCTCGCTCCGATATTTTCGAGTGTTTCGCCAAGGTTGGCGCAGATAGTGCTGATCTCTAGACACGTGTTTCTGGTTTATTAACCGTCATCAGTAGAGAATACAGTCTTATATTTTGGGGTTTGCTGAGTAGGCTGCCAAACATTATATCAGGTCCGGTACCTCTCACTGGCGCGCAGGTGCTTCATCCACGAGCTCGTCAGCTCAATGACTCACGGGAGTACTTTAAATAGACAACAGGATGTGGGAGCACACCGCTGACCTCTCAGGCAAGGTTCGCCCCTGGCATTCTGGTAAATGCAGTTCTTGTAGCTCGCTCCGATATTTTCGAGTGTTTCGCCAAGGTTGGCGCAGATAGTGCTGATCTCTAGACACGTGTTTCTGGTTTATTAACCGTCATCAGTAGAGAATACAGTCTTATATTTTGGGGTTTGCTGAGTAGGCTGCCAAACATTATATCAGGTCCGGTACCTCTCACTGGCGCGCAGGTGCTTCATCCACGAGCTCGTCAGCTCAATGACTCACGGGAGTACTTTAAATAGACAACAGGATGTGGGAGCACACCGCTGACCTCTCAGGCAAGGTTCGCCCCTGGCATTCTGGTAAATGCAGTTCTTGTAGCTCGCTCCGATATTTTCGAGTGTTTCGCCAAGGTTGGCGCAGATAGTGCTGATCTCTAGACACGTGTTTCTGGTTTATTAACCGTCATCAGTAGAGAATACAGTCTTATATTTTGGGGTTTGCTGAGTAGGCTGCCAAACATTATATCAGGTCCGGTACCTCTCACTGGCGCGCAGGTGCTTCATCCACGAGCTCGTCAGCTCAATGACTCACGGGAGTACTTTAAATAGACAACAGGATGTGGGAGCACACCGCTGACCTCTCAGGCAAGGTTCGCCCCTGGCATTCTGGTAAATGCAGTTCTTGTAGCTCGCTCCGATATTTTCGAGTGTTTCGCCAAGGTTGGCGCAGATAGTGCTGATCTCTAGACACGTGTTTCTGGTTTATTAACCGTCATCAGTAGAGAATACAGTCTTATATTTTGGGGTTTGCTGAGTAGGCTGCCAAACATTATATCAGGTCCGGTACCTCTCACTGGCGCGCAGGTGCTTCATCCACGAGCTCGTCAGCTCAATGACTCACGGGAGTACTTTAAATAGACAACAGGATGTGGGAGCACACCGCTGACCTCTCAGGCAAGGTTCGCCCCTGGCATTCTGGTAAATGCAGTTCTTGTAGCTCGCTCCGATATTTTCGAGTGTTTCGCCAAGGTTGGCGCAGATAGTGCTGATCTCTAGACACGTGTTTCTGGTTTATTAACCGTCATCAGTAGAGAATACAGTCTTATATTTTGGGGTTTGCTGAGTAGGCTGCCAAACATTATATCAGGTCCGGTACCTCTCACTGGCGCGCAGGTGCTTCATCCACGAGCTCGTCAGCTCAATGACTCACGGGAGTACTTTAAATAGACAACAGGATGTGGGAGCACACCGCTGACCTCTCAGGCAAGGTTCGCCCCTGGCATTCTGGTAAATGCAGTTCTTGTAGCTCGCTCCGATATTTTCGAGTGTTTCGCCAAGGTTGGCGCAGATAGTGCTGATCTCTAGACACGTGTTTCTGGTTTATTAACCGTCATCAGTAGAGAATACAGTCTTATATTTTGGGGTTTGCTGAGTAGGCTGCCAAACATTATATCAGGTCCGGTACCTCTCACTGGCGCGCAGGTGCTTCATCCACGAGCTCGTCAGCTCAATGACTCACGGGAGTACTTTAAATAGACAACAGGATGTGGGAGCACACCGCTGACCTCTCAGGCAAGGTTCGCCCCTGGCATTCTGGTAAATGCAGTTCTTGTAGCTCGCTCCGATATTTTCGAGTGTTTCGCCAAGGTTGGCGCAGATAGTGCTGATCTCTAGACACGTGTTTCTGGTTTATTAACCGTCATCAGTAGAGAATACAGTCTTATATTTTGGGGTTTGCTGAGTAGGCTGCCAAACATTATATCAGGTCCGGTACCTCTCACTGGCGCGCAGGTGCTTCATCCACGAGCTCGTCAGCTCAATGACTCACGGGAGTACTTTAAATAGACAACAGGATGTGGGAGCACACCGCTGACCTCTCAGGCAAGGTTCGCCCCTGGCATTCTGGTAAATGCAGTTCTTGTAGCTCGCTCCGATATTTTCGAGTGTTTCGCCAAGGTTGGCGCAGATAGTGCTGATCTCTAGACACGTGTTTCTGGTTTATTAACCGTCATCAGTAGAGAATACAGTCTTATATTTTGGGGTTTGCTGAGTAGGCTGCCAAACATTATATCAGGTCCGGTACCTCTCACTGGCGCGCAGGTGCTTCATCCACGAGCTCGTCAGCTCAATGACTCACGGGAGTACTTTAAATAGACAACAGGATGTGGGAGCACACCGCTGACCTCTCAGGCAAGGTTCGCCCCTGGCATTCTGGTAAATGCAGTTCTTGTAGCTCGCTCCGATATTTTCGAGTGTTTCGCCAAGGTTGGCGCAGATAGTGCTGATCTCTAGACACGTGTTTCTGGTTTATTAACCGTCATCAGTAGAGAATACAGTCTTATATTTTGGGGTTTGCTGAGTAGGCTGCCAAACATTATATCAGGTCCGGTACCTCTCACTGGCGCGCAGGTGCTTCATCCACGAGCTCGTCAGCTCAATGACTCACGGGAGTACTTTAAATAGACAACAGGATGTGGGAGCACACCGCTGACCTCTCAGGCAAGGTTCGCCCCTGGCATTCTGGTAAATGCAGTTCTTGTAGCTCGCTCCGATATTTTCGAGTGTTTCGCCAAGGTTGGCGCAGATAGTGCTGATCTCTAGACACGTGTTTCTGGTTTATTAACCGTCATCAGTAGAGAATACAGTCTTATATTTTGGGGTTTGCTGAGTAGGCTGCCAAACATTATATCAGGTCCGGTACCTCTCACTGGCGCGCAGGTGCTTCATCCACGAGCTCGTCAGCTCAATGACTCACGGGAGTACTTTAAATAGACAACAGGATGTGGGAGCACACCGCTGACCTCTCAGGCAAGGTTCGCCCCTGGCATTCTGGTAAATGCAGTTCTTGTAGCTCGCTCCGATATTTTCGAGTGTTTCGCCAAGGTTGGCGCAGATAGTGCTGATCTCTAGACACGTGTTTCTGGTTTATTAACCGTCATCAGTAGAGAATACAGTCTTATATTTTGGGGTTTGCTGAGTAGGCTGCCAAACATTATATCAGGTCCGGTACCTCTCACTGGCGCGCAGGTGCTTCATCCACGAGCTCGTCAGCTCAATGACTCACGGGAGTACTTTAAATAGACAACAGGATGTGGGAGCACACCGCTGACCTCTCAGGCAAGGTTCGCCCCTGGCATTCTGGTAAATGCAGTTCTTGTAGCTCGCTCCGATATTTTCGAGTGTTTCGCCAAGGTTGGCGCAGATAGTGCTGATCTCTAGACACGTGTTTCTGGTTTATTAACCGTCATCAGTAGAGAATACAGTCTTATATTTTGGGGTTTGCTGAGTAGGCTGCCAAACATTATATCAGGTCCGGTACCTCTCACTGGCGCGCAGGTGCTTCATCCACGAGCTCGTCAGCTCAATGACTCACGGGAGTACTTTAAATAGACAACAGGATGTGGGAGCACACCGCTGACCTCTCAGGCAAGGTTCGCCCCTGGCATTCTGGTAAATGCAGTTCTTGTAGCTCGCTCCGATATTTTCGAGTGTTTCGCCAAGGTTGGCGCAGATAGTGCTGATCTCTAGACACGTGTTTCTGGTTTATTAACCGTCATCAGTAGAGAATACAGTCTTATATTTTGGGGTTTGCTGAGTAGGCTGCCAAACATTATATCAGGTCCGGTACCTCTCACTGGCGCGCAGGTGCTTCATCCACGAGCTCGTCAGCTCAATGACTCACGGGAGTACTTTAAATAGACAACAGGATGTGGGAGCACACCGCTGACCTCTCAGGCAAGGTTCGCCCCTGGCATTCTGGTAAATGCAGTTCTTGTAGCTCGCTCCGATATTTTCGAGTGTTTCGCCAAGGTTGGCGCAGATAGTGCTGATCTCTAGACACGTGTTTCTGGTTTATTAACCGTCATCAGTAGAGAATACAGTCTTATATTTTGGGGTTTGCTGAGTAGGCTGCCAAACATTATATCAGGTCCGGTACCTCTCACTGGCGCGCAGGTGCTTCATCCACGAGCTCGTCAGCTCAATGACTCACGGGAGTACTTTAAATAGACAACAGGATGTGGGAGCACACCGCTGACCTCTCAGGCAAGGTTCGCCCCTGGCATTCTGGTAAATGCAGTTCTTGTAGCTCGCTCCGATATTTTCGAGTGTTTCGCCAAGGTTGGCGCAGATAGTGCTGATCTCTAGACACGTGTTTCTGGTTTATTAACCGTCATCAGTAGAGAATACAGTCTTATATTTTGGGGTTTGCTGAGTAGGCTGCCAAACATTATATCAGGTCCGGTACCTCTCACTGGCGCGCAGGTGCTTCATCCACGAGCTCGTCAGCTCAATGACTCACGGGAGTACTTTAAATAGACAACAGGATGTGGGAGCACACCGCTGACCTCTCAGGCAAGGTTCGCCCCTGGCATTCTGGTAAATGCAGTTCTTGTAGCTCGCTCCGATATTTTCGAGTGTTTCGCCAAGGTTGGCGCAGATAGTGCTGATCTCTAGACACGTGTTTCTGGTTTATTAACCGTCATCAGTAGAGAATACAGTCTTATATTTTGGGGTTTGCTGAGTAGGCTGCCAAACATTATATCAGGTCCGGTACCTCTCACTGGCGCGCAGGTGCTTCATCCACGAGCTCGTCAGCTCAATGACTCACGGGAGTACTTTAAATAGACAACAGGATGTGGGAGCACACCGCTGACCTCTCAGGCAAGGTTCGCCCCTGGCATTCTGGTAAATGCAGTTCTTGTAGCTCGCTCCGATATTTTCGAGTGTTTCGCCAAGGTTGGCGCAGATAGTGCTGATCTCTAGACACGTGTTTCTGGTTTATTAACCGTCATCAGTAGAGAATACAGTCTTATATTTTGGGGTTTGCTGAGTAGGCTGCCAAACATTATATCAGGTCCGGTACCTCTCACTGGCGCGCAGGTGCTTCATCCACGAGCTCGTCAGCTCAATGACTCACGGGAGTACTTTAAATAGACAACAGGATGTGGGAGCACACCGCTGACCTCTCAGGCAAGGTTCGCCCCTGGCATTCTGGTAAATGCAGTTCTTGTAGCTCGCTCCGATATTTTCGAGTGTTTCGCCAAGGTTGGCGCAGATAGTGCTGATCTCTAGACACGTGTTTCTGGTTTATTAACCGTCATCAGTAGAGAATACAGTCTTATATTTTGGGGTTTGCTGAGTAGGCTGCCAAACATTATATCAGGTCCGGTACCTCTCACTGGCGCGCAGGTGCTTCATCCACGAGCTCGTCAGCTCAATGACTCACGGGAGTACTTTAAATAGACAACAGGATGTGGGAGCACACCGCTGACCTCTCAGGCAAGGTTCGCCCCTGGCATTCTGGTAAATGCAGTTCTTGTAGCTCGCTCCGATATTTTCGAGTGTTTCGCCAAGGTTGGCGCAGATAGTGCTGATCTCTAGACACGTGTTTCTGGTTTATTAACCGTCATCAGTAGAGAATACAGTCTTATATTTTGGGGTTTGCTGAGTAGGCTGCCAAACATTATATCAGGTCCGGTACCTCTCACTGGCGCGCAGGTGCTTCATCCACGAGCTCGTCAGCTCAATGACTCACGGGAGTACTTTAAATAGACAACAGGATGTGGGAGCACACCGCTGACCTCTCAGGCAAGGTTCGCCCCTGGCATTCTGGTAAATGCAGTTCTTGTAGCTCGCTCCGATATTTTCGAGTGTTTCGCCAAGGTTGGCGCAGATAGTGCTGATCTCTAGACACGTGTTTCTGGTTTATTAACCGTCATCAGTAGAGAATACAGTCTTATATTTTGGGGTTTGCTGAGTAGGCTGCCAAACATTATATCAGGTCCGGTACCTCTCACTGGCGCGCAGGTGCTTCATCCACGAGCTCGTCAGCTCAATGACTCACGGGAGTACTTTAAATAGACAACAGGATGTGGGAGCACACCGCTGACCTCTCAGGCAAGGTTCGCCCCTGGCATTCTGGTAAATGCAGTTCTTGTAGCTCGCTCCGATATTTTCGAGTGTTTCGCCAAGGTTGGCGCAGATAGTGCTGATCTCTAGACACGTGTTTCTGGTTTATTAACCGTCATCAGTAGAGAATACAGTCTTATATTTTGGGGTTTGCTGAGTAGGCTGCCAAACATTATATCAGGTCCGGTACCTCTCACTGGCGCGCAGGTGCTTCATCCACGAGCTCGTCAGCTCAATGACTCACGGGAGTACTTTAAATAGACAACAGGATGTGGGAGCACACCGCTGACCTCTCAGGCAAGGTTCGCCCCTGGCATTCTGGTAAATGCAGTTCTTGTAGCTCGCTCCGATATTTTCGAGTGTTTCGCCAAGGTTGGCGCAGATAGTGCTGATCTCTAGACACGTGTTTCTGGTTTATTAACCGTCATCAGTAGAGAATACAGTCTTATATTTTGGGGTTTGCTGAGTAGGCTGCCAAACATTATATCAGGTCCGGTACCTCTCACTGGCGCGCAGGTGCTTCATCCACGAGCTCGTCAGCTCAATGACTCACGGGAGTACTTTAAATAGACAACAGGATGTGGGAGCACACCGCTGACCTCTCAGGCAAGGTTCGCCCCTGGCATTCTGGTAAATGCAGTTCTTGTAGCTCGCTCCGATATTTTCGAGTGTTTCGCCAAGGTTGGCGCAGATAGTGCTGATCTCTAGACACGTGTTTCTGGTTTATTAACCGTCATCAGTAGAGAATACAGTCTTATATTTTGGGGTTTGCTGAGTAGGCTGCCAAACATTATATCAGGTCCGGTACCTCTCACTGGCGCGCAGGTGCTTCATCCACGAGCTCGTCAGCTCAATGACTCACGGGAGTACTTTAAATAGACAACAGGATGTGGGAGCACACCGCTGACCTCTCAGGCAAGGTTCGCCCCTGGCATTCTGGTAAATGCAGTTCTTGTAGCTCGCTCCGATATTTTCGAGTGTTTCGCCAAGGTTGGCGCAGATAGTGCTGATCTCTAGACACGTGTTTCTGGTTTATTAACCGTCATCAGTAGAGAATACAGTCTTATATTTTGGGGTTTGCTGAGTAGGCTGCCAAACATTATATCAGGTCCGGTACCTCTCACTGGCGCGCAGGTGCTTCATCCACGAGCTCGTCAGCTCAATGACTCACGGGAGTACTTTAAATAGACAACAGGATGTGGGAGCACACCGCTGACCTCTCAGGCAAGGTTCGCCCCTGGCATTCTGGTAAATGCAGTTCTTGTAGCTCGCTCCGATATTTTCGAGTGTTTCGCCAAGGTTGGCGCAGATAGTGCTGATCTCTAGACACGTGTTTCTGGTTTATTAACCGTCATCAGTAGAGAATACAGTCTTATATTTTGGGGTTTGCTGAGTAGGCTGCCAAACATTATATCAGGTCCGGTACCTCTCACTGGCGCGCAGGTGCTTCATCCACGAGCTCGTCAGCTCAATGACTCACGGGAGTACTTTAAATAGACAACAGGATGTGGGAGCACACCGCTGACCTCTCAGGCAAGGTTCGCCCCTGGCATTCTGGTAAATGCAGTTCTTGTAGCTCGCTCCGATATTTTCGAGTGTTTCGCCAAGGTTGGCGCAGATAGTGCTGATCTCTAGACACGTGTTTCTGGTTTATTAACCGTCATCAGTAGAGAATACAGTCTTATATTTTGGGGTTTGCTGAGTAGGCTGCCAAACATTATATCAGGTCCGGTACCTCTCACTGGCGCGCAGGTGCTTCATCCACGAGCTCGTCAGCTCAATGACTCACGGGAGTACTTTAAATAGACAACAGGATGTGGGAGCACACCGCTGACCTCTCAGGCAAGGTTCGCCCCTGGCATTCTGGTAAATGCAGTTCTTGTAGCTCGCTCCGATATTTTCGAGTGTTTCGCCAAGGTTGGCGCAGATAGTGCTGATCTCTAGACACGTGTTTCTGGTTTATTAACCGTCATCAGTAGAGAATACAGTCTTATATTTTGGGGTTTGCTGAGTAGGCTGCCAAACATTATATCAGGTCCGGTACCTCTCACTGGCGCGCAGGTGCTTCATCCACGAGCTCGTCAGCTCAATGACTCACGGGAGTACTTTAAATAGACAACAGGATGTGGGAGCACACCGCTGACCTCTCAGGCAAGGTTCGCCCCTGGCATTCTGGTAAATGCAGTTCTTGTAGCTCGCTCCGATATTTTCGAGTGTTTCGCCAAGGTTGGCGCAGATAGTGCTGATCTCTAGACACGTGTTTCTGGTTTATTAACCGTCATCAGTAGAGAATACAGTCTTATATTTTGGGGTTTGCTGAGTAGGCTGCCAAACATTATATCAGGTCCGGTACCTCTCACTGGCGCGCAGGTGCTTCATCCACGAGCTCGTCAGCTCAATGACTCACGGGAGTACTTTAAATAGACAACAGGATGTGGGAGCACACCGCTGACCTCTCAGGCAAGGTTCGCCCCTGGCATTCTGGTAAATGCAGTTCTTGTAGCTCGCTCCGATATTTTCGAGTGTTTCGCCAAGGTTGGCGCAGATAGTGCTGATCTCTAGACACGTGTTTCTGGTTTATTAACCGTCATCAGTAGAGAATACAGTCTTATATTTTGGGGTTTGCTGAGTAGGCTGCCAAACATTATATCAGGTCCGGTACCTCTCACTGGCGCGCAGGTGCTTCATCCACGAGCTCGTCAGCTCAATGACTCACGGGAGTACTTTAAATAGACAACAGGATGTGGGAGCACACCGCTGACCTCTCAGGCAAGGTTCGCCCCTGGCATTCTGGTAAATGCAGTTCTTGTAGCTCGCTCCGATATTTTCGAGTGTTTCGCCAAGGTTGGCGCAGATAGTGCTGATCTCTAGACACGTGTTTCTGGTTTATTAACCGTCATCAGTAGAGAATACAGTCTTATATTTTGGGGTTTGCTGAGTAGGCTGCCAAACATTATATCAGGTCCGGTACCTCTCACTGGCGCGCAGGTGCTTCATCCACGAGCTCGTCAGCTCAATGACTCACGGGAGTACTTTAAATAGACAACAGGATGTGGGAGCACACCGCTGACCTCTCAGGCAAGGTTCGCCCCTGGCATTCTGGTAAATGCAGTTCTTGTAGCTCGCTCCGATATTTTCGAGTGTTTCGCCAAGGTTGGCGCAGATAGTGCTGATCTCTAGACACGTGTTTCTGGTTTATTAACCGTCATCAGTAGAGAATACAGTCTTATATTTTGGGGTTTGCTGAGTAGGCTGCCAAACATTATATCAGGTCCGGTACCTCTCACTGGCGCGCAGGTGCTTCATCCACGAGCTCGTCAGCTCAATGACTCACGGGAGTACTTTAAATAGACAACAGGATGTGGGAGCACACCGCTGACCTCTCAGGCAAGGTTCGCCCCTGGCATTCTGGTAAATGCAGTTCTTGTAGCTCGCTCCGATATTTTCGAGTGTTTCGCCAAGGTTGGCGCAGATAGTGCTGATCTCTAGACACGTGTTTCTGGTTTATTAACCGTCATCAGTAGAGAATACAGTCTTATATTTTGGGGTTTGCTGAGTAGGCTGCCAAACATTATATCAGGTCCGGTACCTCTCACTGGCGCGCAGGTGCTTCATCCACGAGCTCGTCAGCTCAATGACTCACGGGAGTACTTTAAATAGACAACAGGATGTGGGAGCACACCGCTGACCTCTCAGGCAAGGTTCGCCCCTGGCATTCTGGTAAATGCAGTTCTTGTAGCTCGCTCCGATATTTTCGAGTGTTTCGCCAAGGTTGGCGCAGATAGTGCTGATCTCTAGACACGTGTTTCTGGTTTATTAACCGTCATCAGTAGAGAATACAGTCTTATATTTTGGGGTTTGCTGAGTAGGCTGCCAAACATTATATCAGGTCCGGTACCTCTCACTGGCGCGCAGGTGCTTCATCCACGAGCTCGTCAGCTCAATGACTCACGGGAGTACTTTAAATAGACAACAGGATGTGGGAGCACACCGCTGACCTCTCAGGCAAGGTTCGCCCCTGGCATTCTGGTAAATGCAGTTCTTGTAGCTCGCTCCGATATTTTCGAGTGTTTCGCCAAGGTTGGCGCAGATAGTGCTGATCTCTAGACACGTGTTTCTGGTTTATTAACCGTCATCAGTAGAGAATACAGTCTTATATTTTGGGGTTTGCTGAGTAGGCTGCCAAACATTATATCAGGTCCGGTACCTCTCACTGGCGCGCAGGTGCTTCATCCACGAGCTCGTCAGCTCAATGACTCACGGGAGTACTTTAAATAGACAACAGGATGTGGGAGCACACCGCTGACCTCTCAGGCAAGGTTCGCCCCTGGCATTCTGGTAAATGCAGTTCTTGTAGCTCGCTCCGATATTTTCGAGTGTTTCGCCAAGGTTGGCGCAGATAGTGCTGATCTCTAGACACGTGTTTCTGGTTTATTAACCGTCATCAGTAGAGAATACAGTCTTATATTTTGGGGTTTGCTGAGTAGGCTGCCAAACATTATATCAGGTCCGGTACCTCTCACTGGCGCGCAGGTGCTTCATCCACGAGCTCGTCAGCTCAATGACTCACGGGAGTACTTTAAATAGACAACAGGATGTGGGAGCACACCGCTGACCTCTCAGGCAAGGTTCGCCCCTGGCATTCTGGTAAATGCAGTTCTTGTAGCTCGCTCCGATATTTTCGAGTGTTTCGCCAAGGTTGGCGCAGATAGTGCTGATCTCTAGACACGTGTTTCTGGTTTATTAACCGTCATCAGTAGAGAATACAGTCTTATATTTTGGGGTTTGCTGAGTAGGCTGCCAAACATTATATCAGGTCCGGTACCTCTCACTGGCGCGCAGGTGCTTCATCCACGAGCTCGTCAGCTCAATGACTCACGGGAGTACTTTAAATAGACAACAGGATGTGGGAGCACACCGCTGACCTCTCAGGCAAGGTTCGCCCCTGGCATTCTGGTAAATGCAGTTCTTGTAGCTCGCTCCGATATTTTCGAGTGTTTCGCCAAGGTTGGCGCAGATAGTGCTGATCTCTAGACACGTGTTTCTGGTTTATTAACCGTCATCAGTAGAGAATACAGTCTTATATTTTGGGGTTTGCTGAGTAGGCTGCCAAACATTATATCAGGTCCGGTACCTCTCACTGGCGCGCAGGTGCTTCATCCACGAGCTCGTCAGCTCAATGACTCACGGGAGTACTTTAAATAGACAACAGGATGTGGGAGCACACCGCTGACCTCTCAGGCAAGGTTCGCCCCTGGCATTCTGGTAAATGCAGTTCTTGTAGCTCGCTCCGATATTTTCGAGTGTTTCGCCAAGGTTGGCGCAGATAGTGCTGATCTCTAGACACGTGTTTCTGGTTTATTAACCGTCATCAGTAGAGAATACAGTCTTATATTTTGGGGTTTGCTGAGTAGGCTGCCAAACATTATATCAGGTCCGGTACCTCTCACTGGCGCGCAGGTGCTTCATCCACGAGCTCGTCAGCTCAATGACTCACGGGAGTACTTTAAATAGACAACAGGATGTGGGAGCACACCGCTGACCTCTCAGGCAAGGTTCGCCCCTGGCATTCTGGTAAATGCAGTTCTTGTAGCTCGCTCCGATATTTTCGAGTGTTTCGCCAAGGTTGGCGCAGATAGTGCTGATCTCTAGACACGTGTTTCTGGTTTATTAACCGTCATCAGTAGAGAATACAGTCTTATATTTTGGGGTTTGCTGAGTAGGCTGCCAAACATTATATCAGGTCCGGTACCTCTCACTGGCGCGCAGGTGCTTCATCCACGAGCTCGTCAGCTCAATGACTCACGGGAGTACTTTAAATAGACAACAGGATGTGGGAGCACACCGCTGACCTCTCAGGCAAGGTTCGCCCCTGGCATTCTGGTAAATGCAGTTCTTGTAGCTCGCTCCGATATTTTCGAGTGTTTCGCCAAGGTTGGCGCAGATAGTGCTGATCTCTAGACACGTGTTTCTGGTTTATTAACCGTCATCAGTAGAGAATACAGTCTTATATTTTGGGGTTTGCTGAGTAGGCTGCCAAACATTATATCAGGTCCGGTACCTCTCACTGGCGCGCAGGTGCTTCATCCACGAGCTCGTCAGCTCAATGACTCACGGGAGTACTTTAAATAGACAACAGGATGTGGGAGCACACCGCTGACCTCTCAGGCAAGGTTCGCCCCTGGCATTCTGGTAAATGCAGTTCTTGTAGCTCGCTCCGATATTTTCGAGTGTTTCGCCAAGGTTGGCGCAGATAGTGCTGATCTCTAGACACGTGTTTCTGGTTTATTAACCGTCATCAGTAGAGAATACAGTCTTATATTTTGGGGTTTGCTGAGTAGGCTGCCAAACATTATATCAGGTCCGGTACCTCTCACTGGCGCGCAGGTGCTTCATCCACGAGCTCGTCAGCTCAATGACTCACGGGAGTACTTTAAATAGACAACAGGATGTGGGAGCACACCGCTGACCTCTCAGGCAAGGTTCGCCCCTGGCATTCTGGTAAATGCAGTTCTTGTAGCTCGCTCCGATATTTTCGAGTGTTTCGCCAAGGTTGGCGCAGATAGTGCTGATCTCTAGACACGTGTTTCTGGTTTATTAACCGTCATCAGTAGAGAATACAGTCTTATATTTTGGGGTTTGCTGAGTAGGCTGCCAAACATTATATCAGGTCCGGTACCTCTCACTGGCGCGCAGGTGCTTCATCCACGAGCTCGTCAGCTCAATGACTCACGGGAGTACTTTAAATAGACAACAGGATGTGGGAGCACACCGCTGACCTCTCAGGCAAGGTTCGCCCCTGGCATTCTGGTAAATGCAGTTCTTGTAGCTCGCTCCGATATTTTCGAGTGTTTCGCCAAGGTTGGCGCAGATAGTGCTGATCTCTAGACACGTGTTTCTGGTTTATTAACCGTCATCAGTAGAGAATACAGTCTTATATTTTGGGGTTTGCTGAGTAGGCTGCCAAACATTATATCAGGTCCGGTACCTCTCACTGGCGCGCAGGTGCTTCATCCACGAGCTCGTCAGCTCAATGACTCACGGGAGTACTTTAAATAGACAACAGGATGTGGGAGCACACCGCTGACCTCTCAGGCAAGGTTCGCCCCTGGCATTCTGGTAAATGCAGTTCTTGTAGCTCGCTCCGATATTTTCGAGTGTTTCGCCAAGGTTGGCGCAGATAGTGCTGATCTCTAGACACGTGTTTCTGGTTTATTAACCGTCATCAGTAGAGAATACAGTCTTATATTTTGGGGTTTGCTGAGTAGGCTGCCAAACATTATATCAGGTCCGGTACCTCTCACTGGCGCGCAGGTGCTTCATCCACGAGCTCGTCAGCTCAATGACTCACGGGAGTACTTTAAATAGACAACAGGATGTGGGAGCACACCGCTGACCTCTCAGGCAAGGTTCGCCCCTGGCATTCTGGTAAATGCAGTTCTTGTAGCTCGCTCCGATATTTTCGAGTGTTTCGCCAAGGTTGGCGCAGATAGTGCTGATCTCTAGACACGTGTTTCTGGTTTATTAACCGTCATCAGTAGAGAATACAGTCTTATATTTTGGGGTTTGCTGAGTAGGCTGCCAAACATTATATCAGGTCCGGTACCTCTCACTGGCGCGCAGGTGCTTCATCCACGAGCTCGTCAGCTCAATGACTCACGGGAGTACTTTAAATAGACAACAGGATGTGGGAGCACACCGCTGACCTCTCAGGCAAGGTTCGCCCCTGGCATTCTGGTAAATGCAGTTCTTGTAGCTCGCTCCGATATTTTCGAGTGTTTCGCCAAGGTTGGCGCAGATAGTGCTGATCTCTAGACACGTGTTTCTGGTTTATTAACCGTCATCAGTAGAGAATACAGTCTTATATTTTGGGGTTTGCTGAGTAGGCTGCCAAACATTATATCAGGTCCGGTACCTCTCACTGGCGCGCAGGTGCTTCATCCACGAGCTCGTCAGCTCAATGACTCACGGGAGTACTTTAAATAGACAACAGGATGTGGGAGCACACCGCTGACCTCTCAGGCAAGGTTCGCCCCTGGCATTCTGGTAAATGCAGTTCTTGTAGCTCGCTCCGATATTTTCGAGTGTTTCGCCAAGGTTGGCGCAGATAGTGCTGATCTCTAGACACGTGTTTCTGGTTTATTAACCGTCATCAGTAGAGAATACAGTCTTATATTTTGGGGTTTGCTGAGTAGGCTGCCAAACATTATATCAGGTCCGGTACCTCTCACTGGCGCGCAGGTGCTTCATCCACGAGCTCGTCAGCTCAATGACTCACGGGAGTACTTTAAATAGACAACAGGATGTGGGAGCACACCGCTGACCTCTCAGGCAAGGTTCGCCCCTGGCATTCTGGTAAATGCAGTTCTTGTAGCTCGCTCCGATATTTTCGAGTGTTTCGCCAAGGTTGGCGCAGATAGTGCTGATCTCTAGACACGTGTTTCTGGTTTATTAACCGTCATCAGTAGAGAATACAGTCTTATATTTTGGGGTTTGCTGAGTAGGCTGCCAAACATTATATCAGGTCCGGTACCTCTCACTGGCGCGCAGGTGCTTCATCCACGAGCTCGTCAGCTCAATGACTCACGGGAGTACTTTAAATAGACAACAGGATGTGGGAGCACACCGCTGACCTCTCAGGCAAGGTTCGCCCCTGGCATTCTGGTAAATGCAGTTCTTGTAGCTCGCTCCGATATTTTCGAGTGTTTCGCCAAGGTTGGCGCAGATAGTGCTGATCTCTAGACACGTGTTTCTGGTTTATTAACCGTCATCAGTAGAGAATACAGTCTTATATTTTGGGGTTTGCTGAGTAGGCTGCCAAACATTATATCAGGTCCGGTACCTCTCACTGGCGCGCAGGTGCTTCATCCACGAGCTCGTCAGCTCAATGACTCACGGGAGTACTTTAAATAGACAACAGGATGTGGGAGCACACCGCTGACCTCTCAGGCAAGGTTCGCCCCTGGCATTCTGGTAAATGCAGTTCTTGTAGCTCGCTCCGATATTTTCGAGTGTTTCGCCAAGGTTGGCGCAGATAGTGCTGATCTCTAGACACGTGTTTCTGGTTTATTAACCGTCATCAGTAGAGAATACAGTCTTATATTTTGGGGTTTGCTGAGTAGGCTGCCAAACATTATATCAGGTCCGGTACCTCTCACTGGCGCGCAGGTGCTTCATCCACGAGCTCGTCAGCTCAATGACTCACGGGAGTACTTTAAATAGACAACAGGATGTGGGAGCACACCGCTGACCTCTCAGGCAAGGTTCGCCCCTGGCATTCTGGTAAATGCAGTTCTTGTAGCTCGCTCCGATATTTTCGAGTGTTTCGCCAAGGTTGGCGCAGATAGTGCTGATCTCTAGACACGTGTTTCTGGTTTATTAACCGTCATCAGTAGAGAATACAGTCTTATATTTTGGGGTTTGCTGAGTAGGCTGCCAAACATTATATCAGGTCCGGTACCTCTCACTGGCGCGCAGGTGCTTCATCCACGAGCTCGTCAGCTCAATGACTCACGGGAGTACTTTAAATAGACAACAGGATGTGGGAGCACACCGCTGACCTCTCAGGCAAGGTTCGCCCCTGGCATTCTGGTAAATGCAGTTCTTGTAGCTCGCTCCGATATTTTCGAGTGTTTCGCCAAGGTTGGCGCAGATAGTGCTGATCTCTAGACACGTGTTTCTGGTTTATTAACCGTCATCAGTAGAGAATACAGTCTTATATTTTGGGGTTTGCTGAGTAGGCTGCCAAACATTATATCAGGTCCGGTACCTCTCACTGGCGCGCAGGTGCTTCATCCACGAGCTCGTCAGCTCAATGACTCACGGGAGTACTTTAAATAGACAACAGGATGTGGGAGCACACCGCTGACCTCTCAGGCAAGGTTCGCCCCTGGCATTCTGGTAAATGCAGTTCTTGTAGCTCGCTCCGATATTTTCGAGTGTTTCGCCAAGGTTGGCGCAGATAGTGCTGATCTCTAGACACGTGTTTCTGGTTTATTAACCGTCATCAGTAGAGAATACAGTCTTATATTTTGGGGTTTGCTGAGTAGGCTGCCAAACATTATATCAGGTCCGGTACCTCTCACTGGCGCGCAGGTGCTTCATCCACGAGCTCGTCAGCTCAATGACTCACGGGAGTACTTTAAATAGACAACAGGATGTGGGAGCACACCGCTGACCTCTCAGGCAAGGTTCGCCCCTGGCATTCTGGTAAATGCAGTTCTTGTAGCTCGCTCCGATATTTTCGAGTGTTTCGCCAAGGTTGGCGCAGATAGTGCTGATCTCTAGACACGTGTTTCTGGTTTATTAACCGTCATCAGTAGAGAATACAGTCTTATATTTTGGGGTTTGCTGAGTAGGCTGCCAAACATTATATCAGGTCCGGTACCTCTCACTGGCGCGCAGGTGCTTCATCCACGAGCTCGTCAGCTCAATGACTCACGGGAGTACTTTAAATAGACAACAGGATGTGGGAGCACACCGCTGACCTCTCAGGCAAGGTTCGCCCCTGGCATTCTGGTAAATGCAGTTCTTGTAGCTCGCTCCGATATTTTCGAGTGTTTCGCCAAGGTTGGCGCAGATAGTGCTGATCTCTAGACACGTGTTTCTGGTTTATTAACCGTCATCAGTAGAGAATACAGTCTTATATTTTGGGGTTTGCTGAGTAGGCTGCCAAACATTATATCAGGTCCGGTACCTCTCACTGGCGCGCAGGTGCTTCATCCACGAGCTCGTCAGCTCAATGACTCACGGGAGTACTTTAAATAGACAACAGGATGTGGGAGCACACCGCTGACCTCTCAGGCAAGGTTCGCCCCTGGCATTCTGGTAAATGCAGTTCTTGTAGCTCGCTCCGATATTTTCGAGTGTTTCGCCAAGGTTGGCGCAGATAGTGCTGATCTCTAGACACGTGTTTCTGGTTTATTAACCGTCATCAGTAGAGAATACAGTCTTATATTTTGGGGTTTGCTGAGTAGGCTGCCAAACATTATATCAGGTCCGGTACCTCTCACTGGCGCGCAGGTGCTTCATCCACGAGCTCGTCAGCTCAATGACTCACGGGAGTACTTTAAATAGACAACAGGATGTGGGAGCACACCGCTGACCTCTCAGGCAAGGTTCGCCCCTGGCATTCTGGTAAATGCAGTTCTTGTAGCTCGCTCCGATATTTTCGAGTGTTTCGCCAAGGTTGGCGCAGATAGTGCTGATCTCTAGACACGTGTTTCTGGTTTATTAACCGTCATCAGTAGAGAATACAGTCTTATATTTTGGGGTTTGCTGAGTAGGCTGCCAAACATTATATCAGGTCCGGTACCTCTCACTGGCGCGCAGGTGCTTCATCCACGAGCTCGTCAGCTCAATGACTCACGGGAGTACTTTAAATAGACAACAGGATGTGGGAGCACACCGCTGACCTCTCAGGCAAGGTTCGCCCCTGGCATTCTGGTAAATGCAGTTCTTGTAGCTCGCTCCGATATTTTCGAGTGTTTCGCCAAGGTTGGCGCAGATAGTGCTGATCTCTAGACACGTGTTTCTGGTTTATTAACCGTCATCAGTAGAGAATACAGTCTTATATTTTGGGGTTTGCTGAGTAGGCTGCCAAACATTATATCAGGTCCGGTACCTCTCACTGGCGCGCAGGTGCTTCATCCACGAGCTCGTCAGCTCAATGACTCACGGGAGTACTTTAAATAGACAACAGGATGTGGGAGCACACCGCTGACCTCTCAGGCAAGGTTCGCCCCTGGCATTCTGGTAAATGCAGTTCTTGTAGCTCGCTCCGATATTTTCGAGTGTTTCGCCAAGGTTGGCGCAGATAGTGCTGATCTCTAGACACGTGTTTCTGGTTTATTAACCGTCATCAGTAGAGAATACAGTCTTATATTTTGGGGTTTGCTGAGTAGGCTGCCAAACATTATATCAGGTCCGGTACCTCTCACTGGCGCGCAGGTGCTTCATCCACGAGCTCGTCAGCTCAATGACTCACGGGAGTACTTTAAATAGACAACAGGATGTGGGAGCACACCGCTGACCTCTCAGGCAAGGTTCGCCCCTGGCATTCTGGTAAATGCAGTTCTTGTAGCTCGCTCCGATATTTTCGAGTGTTTCGCCAAGGTTGGCGCAGATAGTGCTGATCTCTAGACACGTGTTTCTGGTTTATTAACCGTCATCAGTAGAGAATACAGTCTTATATTTTGGGGTTTGCTGAGTAGGCTGCCAAACATTATATCAGGTCCGGTACCTCTCACTGGCGCGCAGGTGCTTCATCCACGAGCTCGTCAGCTCAATGACTCACGGGAGTACTTTAAATAGACAACAGGATGTGGGAGCACACCGCTGACCTCTCAGGCAAGGTTCGCCCCTGGCATTCTGGTAAATGCAGTTCTTGTAGCTCGCTCCGATATTTTCGAGTGTTTCGCCAAGGTTGGCGCAGATAGTGCTGATCTCTAGACACGTGTTTCTGGTTTATTAACCGTCATCAGTAGAGAATACAGTCTTATATTTTGGGGTTTGCTGAGTAGGCTGCCAAACATTATATCAGGTCCGGTACCTCTCACTGGCGCGCAGGTGCTTCATCCACGAGCTCGTCAGCTCAATGACTCACGGGAGTACTTTAAATAGACAACAGGATGTGGGAGCACACCGCTGACCTCTCAGGCAAGGTTCGCCCCTGGCATTCTGGTAAATGCAGTTCTTGTAGCTCGCTCCGATATTTTCGAGTGTTTCGCCAAGGTTGGCGCAGATAGTGCTGATCTCTAGACACGTGTTTCTGGTTTATTAACCGTCATCAGTAGAGAATACAGTCTTATATTTTGGGGTTTGCTGAGTAGGCTGCCAAACATTATATCAGGTCCGGTACCTCTCACTGGCGCGCAGGTGCTTCATCCACGAGCTCGTCAGCTCAATGACTCACGGGAGTACTTTAAATAGACAACAGGATGTGGGAGCACACCGCTGACCTCTCAGGCAAGGTTCGCCCCTGGCATTCTGGTAAATGCAGTTCTTGTAGCTCGCTCCGATATTTTCGAGTGTTTCGCCAAGGTTGGCGCAGATAGTGCTGATCTCTAGACACGTGTTTCTGGTTTATTAACCGTCATCAGTAGAGAATACAGTCTTATATTTTGGGGTTTGCTGAGTAGGCTGCCAAACATTATATCAGGTCCGGTACCTCTCACTGGCGCGCAGGTGCTTCATCCACGAGCTCGTCAGCTCAATGACTCACGGGAGTACTTTAAATAGACAACAGGATGTGGGAGCACACCGCTGACCTCTCAGGCAAGGTTCGCCCCTGGCATTCTGGTAAATGCAGTTCTTGTAGCTCGCTCCGATATTTTCGAGTGTTTCGCCAAGGTTGGCGCAGATAGTGCTGATCTCTAGACACGTGTTTCTGGTTTATTAACCGTCATCAGTAGAGAATACAGTCTTATATTTTGGGGTTTGCTGAGTAGGCTGCCAAACATTATATCAGGTCCGGTACCTCTCACTGGCGCGCAGGTGCTTCATCCACGAGCTCGTCAGCTCAATGACTCACGGGAGTACTTTAAATAGACAACAGGATGTGGGAGCACACCGCTGACCTCTCAGGCAAGGTTCGCCCCTGGCATTCTGGTAAATGCAGTTCTTGTAGCTCGCTCCGATATTTTCGAGTGTTTCGCCAAGGTTGGCGCAGATAGTGCTGATCTCTAGACACGTGTTTCTGGTTTATTAACCGTCATCAGTAGAGAATACAGTCTTATATTTTGGGGTTTGCTGAGTAGGCTGCCAAACATTATATCAGGTCCGGTACCTCTCACTGGCGCGCAGGTGCTTCATCCACGAGCTCGTCAGCTCAATGACTCACGGGAGTACTTTAAATAGACAACAGGATGTGGGAGCACACCGCTGACCTCTCAGGCAAGGTTCGCCCCTGGCATTCTGGTAAATGCAGTTCTTGTAGCTCGCTCCGATATTTTCGAGTGTTTCGCCAAGGTTGGCGCAGATAGTGCTGATCTCTAGACACGTGTTTCTGGTTTATTAACCGTCATCAGTAGAGAATACAGTCTTATATTTTGGGGTTTGCTGAGTAGGCTGCCAAACATTATATCAGGTCCGGTACCTCTCACTGGCGCGCAGGTGCTTCATCCACGAGCTCGTCAGCTCAATGACTCACGGGAGTACTTTAAATAGACAACAGGATGTGGGAGCACACCGCTGACCTCTCAGGCAAGGTTCGCCCCTGGCATTCTGGTAAATGCAGTTCTTGTAGCTCGCTCCGATATTTTCGAGTGTTTCGCCAAGGTTGGCGCAGATAGTGCTGATCTCTAGACACGTGTTTCTGGTTTATTAACCGTCATCAGTAGAGAATTCAGTCTTATATTTTGGGGTTTGCTGAGTAGGCTGCCAAACATTATATCAGGTCCGGTACCTCTCACTGGCGCGCAGGTGCTTCATCCACGAGCTCGTCAGCTCAATGACTCACGGGAGTACTTTAAATAGACAACAGGATGTGGGAGCACACCGCTGACCTCTCAGGCAAGGTTCGCCCCTGGCATTCTGGTAAATGCAGTTCTTGTAGCTCGCTCCGATATTTTCGAGTGTTTCGCCAAGGTTGGCGCAGATAGTGCTGATCTCTAGACACGTGTTTCTGGTTTATTAACCGTCATCAGTAGAGAATACAGTCTTATATTTTGGGGTTTGCTGAGTAGGCTGCCAAACATTATATCAGGTCCGGTACCTCTCACTGGCGCGCAGGTGCTTCATCCACGAGCTCGTCAGCTCAATGACTCACGGGAGTACTTTAAATAGACAACAGGATGTGGGAGCACACCGCTGACCTCTCAGGCAAGGTTCGCCCCTGGCATTCTGGTAAATGCAGTTCTTGTAGCTCGCTCCGATATTTTCGAGTGTTTCGCCAAGGTTGGCGCAGATAGTGCTGATCTCTAGACACGTGTTTCTGGTTTATTAACCGTCATCAGTAGAGAATACAGTCTTATATTTTGGGGTTTGCTGAGTAGGCTGCCAAACATTATATCAGGTCCGGTACCTCTCACTGGCGCGCAGGTGCTTCATCCACGAGCTCGTCAGCTCAATGACTCACGGGAGTACTTTAAATAGACAACAGGATGTGGGAGCACACCGCTGACCTCTCAGGCAAGGTTCGCCCCTGGCATTCTGGTAAATGCAGTTCTTGTAGCTCGCTCCGATATTTTCGAGTGTTTCGCCAAGGTTGGCGCAGATAGTGCTGATCTCTAGACACGTGTTTCTGGTTTATTAACCGTCATCAGTAGAGAATACAGTCTTATATTTTGGGGTTTGCTGAGTAGGCTGCCAAACATTATATCAGGTCCGGTACCTCTCACTGGCGCGCAGGTGCTTCATCCACGAGCTCGTCAGCTCAATGACTCACGGGAGTACTTTAAATAGACAACAGGATGTGGGAGCACACCGCTGACCTCTCAGGCAAGGTTCGCCCCTGGCATTCTGGTAAATGCAGTTCTTGTAGCTCGCTCCGATATTTTCGAGTGTTTCGCCAAGGTTGGCGCAGATAGTGCTGATCTCTAGACACGTGTTTCTGGTTTATTAACCGTCATCAGTAGAGAATACAGTCTTATATTTTGGGGTTTGCTGAGTAGGCTGCCAAACATTATATCAGGTCCGGTACCTCTCACTGGCGCGCAGGTGCTTCATCCACGAGCTCGTCAGCTCAATGACTCACGGGAGTACTTTAAATAGACAACAGGATGTGGGAGCACACCGCTGACCTCTCAGGCAAGGTTCGCCCCTGGCATTCTGGTAAATGCAGTTCTTGTAGCTCGCTCCGATATTTTCGAGTGTTTCGCCAAGGTTGGCGCAGATAGTGCTGATCTCTAGACACGTGTTTCTGGTTTATTAACCGTCATCAGTAGAGAATACAGTCTTATATTTTGGGGTTTGCTGAGTAGGCTGCCAAACATTATATCAGGTCCGGTACCTCTCACTGGCGCGCAGGTGCTTCATCCACGAGCTCGTCAGCTCAATGACTCACGGGAGTACTTTAAATAGACAACAGGATGTGGGAGCACACCGCTGACCTCTCAGGCAAGGTTCGCCCCTGGCATTCTGGTAAATGCAGTTCTTGTAGCTCGCTCCGATATTTTCGAGTGTTTCGCCAAGGTTGGCGCAGATAGTGCTGATCTCTAGACACGTGTTTCTGGTTTATTAACCGTCATCAGTAGAGAATACAGTCTTATATTTTGGGGTTTGCTGAGTAGGCTGCCAAACATTATATCAGGTCCGGTACCTCTCACTGGCGCGCAGGTGCTTCATCCACGAGCTCGTCAGCTCAATGACTCACGGGAGTACTTTAAATAGACAACAGGATGTGGGAGCACACCGCTGACCTCTCAGGCAAGGTTCGCCCCTGGCATTCTGGTAAATGCAGTTCTTGTAGCTCGCTCCGATATTTTCGAGTGTTTCGCCAAGGTTGGCGCAGATAGTGCTGATCTCTAGACACGTGTTTCTGGTTTATTAACCGTCATCAGTAGAGAATACAGTCTTATATTTTGGGGTTTGCTGAGTAGGCTGCCAAACATTATATCAGGTCCGGTACCTCTCACTGGCGCGCAGGTGCTTCATCCACGAGCTCGTCAGCTCAATGACTCACGGGAGTACTTTAAATAGACAACAGGATGTGGGAGCACACCGCTGACCTCTCAGGCAAGGTTCGCCCCTGGCATTCTGGTAAATGCAGTTCTTGTAGCTCGCTCCGATATTTTCGAGTGTTTCGCCAAGGTTGGCGCAGATAGTGCTGATCTCTAGACACGTGTTTCTGGTTTATTAACCGTCATCAGTAGAGAATACAGTCTTATATTTTGGGGTTTGCTGAGTAGGCTGCCAAACATTATATCAGGTCCGGTACCTCTCACTGGCGCGCAGGTGCTTCATCCACGAGCTCGTCAGCTCAATGACTCACGGGAGTACTTTAAATAGACAACAGGA
This sequence comes from Calotriton arnoldi, assembly GCA_963921515.1. Taxonomy (NCBI): domain Eukaryota; kingdom Metazoa; phylum Chordata; class Amphibia; order Caudata; family Salamandridae; genus Calotriton; species Calotriton arnoldi. The sequence continues at coordinate 657,885 of CAWUFW010009315.1, read as the reverse complement.
TGTGGGAGCACACCGCTGACCTCTCAGGCAAGGTTCGCCCCTGGCATTCTGGTAAATGCAGTTCTTGTAGCTCGCTCCGATATTTTCGAGTGTTTCGCCAAGGTTGGCGCAGATAGTGCTGATCTCTAGACACGTGTTTCTGGTTTATTAACCGTCATCAGTAGAGAATACAGTCTTATATTTTGGGGTTTGCTGAGTAGGCTGCCAAACATTATATCAGGTCCGGTACCTCTCACTGGCGCGCAGGTGCTTCATCCACGAGCTCGTCAGCTCAATGACTCACGGGAGTACTTTAAATAGACGGTATTTGTAGTATTGTGTTTGAGATAGTTCAAATTCTTTCTTTAGAAAGTCAAACGAGGCCCGAGCCCTTCCCTCCAATCATGTCTCCCACTTTAGAAGTCCCCAGCATGTCCCATTGTTTGAAACCTTCCAACTTTGCAAATTCCTTTAGCCATGTTCCAACCCATAGTGGAGTCTCCCGTGTCACCCTATCCTCCCAGTGCATTTCTTTTCTGCTTTTTCCAGGCCTCTATCACCACTTGCGTGCCGGGAGTAGTCTTTTGGTGTCCTTCCCCCCATAGAGGTAGAGATTGGGAGCTAAATTGGGTTAGTTCCAGTGCATACGTGGGGTGGGTATGTGGGGCGTGTTCCCAGTCATTAATGATAATGAGGTGGGCCGCCTGGTAGAAGACTCTGATGTTAGGAAGGGATATACCTCCATTATATTGATTTCTTTGTAATGTACGGAGTGCTACTCTCGGGGGTTGTACCCTTCCAGAGGGACCTCTCGGACCGTTCCTCTATCTTGTTGAATACCTCCTCTGGCAGTTTCTGATGTGTTTTGAAGTATGTATATAAGCTTTGGTAGTGTTATCATCTTGTACATGGCTGCTCTGCCTAGGAGTGTCAGTGGGAGTGATTCCCATCTGTCTATGTCAGTGGTTCCCAAACTTTTCGACCTGTGGCTCCCTTGACCTAATTGGCATTTGGCCGTGGCTCCCCACCATTTTTTTACCGGTGGGGGATGCAAGCCCCGACCTCGGGAGTACTTCCAGTTGTCTCCCTGAAATTAATTGGGATGCGATAGAAGGTATTATAACCATATTTGTAACAAAATAAAAATATAACAGTTGTTTAATAAACACTTTAGGTTGACGTGCCTTGATGGAATTCAGGCCTTCTGCATCCAAGATCAGGAGTGGTATTTCCATATCGACTTCCCCAACCCTCCTCCAATAATTTAGGAACGAGCTGAAGAGACATGTTTTTTTCAATAGCACCGCATCATGATGTAGTAAAAGTCCACTCTTAGAAACCAGCTACCCTGCCATGCGCACGTTGACTGTGTGTCTTTGCATTAGATAGGGATTGTGGGTGCAGACAGCGAGTATATATGCTCGCAGATTTTGTGTTGCACTGAAACATTTGAGTGTGCCTTGCACTCAGGAGAAGAGGGCCCAACCCCAAGCTATCCAACCTTAGAGTGAGTGAGCAGGCCATAGATACAAACTTTTGATTTGCATTCTGGTGCCAGAATCTGCCACCAGATACTATGCTTTCTTATGGATAAATGGCTTTACATTACATACACAGGGCTAGCACAGCAAAACAAAACCAGATTTACAAATACCAGAATGTAAACGTAAAAGTAAGACTGGGAGAGCCATTCGCAGAACACATGAAACAACTGAAGCCCTCTCGTGTTTTACAGATCACTTCCATTAATAATCATGACCCATACGTAACCACATGCACATGCGCAGCTAACCAAACATTTGACGTGGTTAAACTCACATAAAAGACAATGACATGGCAGCAAAAAGGGATAAAGGACATTATCATAAATTGCAGCCAGGAGCTCCCAGAAGTGCCCGCGTGTAAAGGCTGCTGCTGCTGTGCGCTCTCCTGGGCCTGGCTGGGAGTGAGCATGCTTGCCGGGCCCTAACGTGCTGCTAACATCACGGTAATGAGGACTCAGCTTTCAGCAGATTATGTAGTTGTAGGGCAGGCCCCTAACCCTCTTCTTAGAGCTGTCACCTGTCAGAACCGAGCAGCCGGCCCTAATCACTACCCCGCTTCCTCAATGACATGTAAATTAAATGCGGGCTGCAGCACTTGACTTTCCTGGCTTTGGCACTTGCTGGCCTCGCTGCACAGGCCCAGCCCCGATGCTCGCCCTAACAACACGGTTGTGCGGCGAGGCCAGCAAGTGCCAGGGCCGTGAAGGTTAAGTGTTGCAGCCCACACTTTTAATTTAGATGTCATTCATTTTATAGGGTTTGTGCCATCATGTTTGGGACGGAGATGGTGAGCGGCGAAGAACTACTACACCCAGAGGAGTCTGCCAGTCACTCCGAAGTTAAGAACCCGGCCCATTCTAGAAGAAGAGAAGGGTTCGGATTCGAAGTTTTAAAGTACCATTACTGCAGCAAGAACGTATACGGAACCTGTTTTGAGGCCGTGAACCTTGTCAAGTGTATTTCAAGTGTGGAATTTTTGCCTAAGTGTGGCCCGTTCAGGCATGGTATGTGTTAACTTCTATGTAGCATTACTCGGGGCTTTTGTGCATGTTGTGTTAGCTGGCGAAGTCGCCCACTGTACTTGTACTGACCTTTTTGGATACAGTAGGCGGGGCGAGATTATTATACTGATGCTTGTGCAGGACACCTAGCGTGAATGAAACTTGCTAAATTAAATTCAGCTAAGTTTATGAGCGGGGTTGTGTGTGGATGCGAGCGCTACACTAGGCTAAACGCTAGTTATTAGCAGGGACAGGTATTCAGGTAACTACATTTCTTACAGTGGCTGTCTCGCTTTGTCGAGGATTGTGTTCAACTTCTCCTACCTATTTACTTATTTTACATTTCTACCGCCGACGATGCGCATGGGACATGGGTGAACCTAGTACTTACTTGATGTAAAGAAGATCGTCAGAACCCGGGAAGCAATAACGCTTGGCATCGCTGTATGTGTGCGTCGTATGCCTGGCCCGCCTAAGCTACGTGAAGCACGTACACACGTATGGCGGCCGTACGCTTCGGACCAAACCATGATTCCTGATTTTACAGGTGGCATTTTTAACTCCCCCCTTATGTTGCGCTGCAGCTGGGCCAAAACCACGATTCCCGATGCCGGCTGACAGGTACCACTTATACCTCCCAGGTATTTATGCGCTGCGGCTGGGCCAAACCACACTGGCTGACGCTGGCTACCTAGCGCTTTTAATTCCCCACCCACCCTCATGACATACTCGGGGCGACCATTGATTTTATCATTACAACACCCGATTTCTTGCCTAAATTTCAAAGACGTGCGCGGCGCCCCTAGCTAGTGCTAATGGCGCACCAGGGCGCCGCGGCGCACAGTTTGGGAACCACTGGTCTATGTCATTCTGGAAGTCTGCCAATACCCTGTAAATGTCATGTTGCATGCCCCTTTCTCTGTCGAGGGTAATATACATGCCTAAGTATGTAAAACCGTTTTGAGTTATTTTCAGGTTTCTTGGGATGTCTTCCTGGTCTCACCTCGTGCCTTGCCGTATATACACTGGATTTCTCCCAATTTATTTTGTAGCCCGTGTGGATCCCATATGTCTCAAAGGTTTCAAATTTGTGGGGAAGTGTTTGCCACGGAGCTCGTAACATATAAGAGGATGTCATCCGCGTAAAGGGATATCCTCTCGTTATTGGATATCTCCTCCTTCCCACGGAAACCTGTAATATCAGGGTGTGCACGTACTATGCATGCAAGTGGTTCCAGTGTTAGTACGAGATAATAGTGGAGATAGCGGGCATCCCTGTCTTGTACCCCTTCCGATCGGGAATTCATCTGATATAGCTCTGTTTACACGTACTCTGGCGCATGGTTTTGTGTATAGTAACTCGATCCAGGCTCGGTAGAGGGCCCAAAGCTGTATCTCTTGAGTACCTGTTTTAAGAAGGGCCAGTGAATGGCATCAACCGCTTTGTCAGCGTCTAGGGATACTATTTCATGCGGCGTATCCCGGTTTTGGGTGGCCTCTAGCCAGTTGTTAAGGCGGCGGAGATTAAGACGGGTCGACCTTTTAGGCATGAAGTCACTTTGGTCCATGCAAGTTAAAGTGGTTATGACTTGTACTAATCTATTTGCCAGTACTATGGCTAGGATTTTGTCTCCATATTCAGCAGTGAGATGGGGCAATAAGAGCTGCAGGCTGTTTGCAGTTTATTTGGTTTATTTATGGCTGCTATCAAAGCGTTCCTGAGATCAGGTGGTAGCATGCCATGTTCTTTTGCATCTAGAAATAGCTTGAGTAGGTGTGGACTTAGTATATTTCTACTCCTCTTATAGAACCCCGCCGGTATACCGTATAGTCCAGGGGTTTCCCTGCTTTCAGGTTTCCTATGGCTTCCTCTACCTCCGTCAGAGTTATCTTTTCTTATAACTTCTGAACTGCCTCTGTCGGGGAGGGTTGGGAGTGAGATTTTCCCCAGGTAAGATTCTATCTGGTGAATGTTAGCTAGGGGGCCTTGGTTCAAAAAATGCTGCGTAGTAACGGGTGAATTCATTCGCAATCTCTCGAGGTGTTGTGTATGTGTGGCCAGCTTCTGTATTTATGGCTGTCACCCATTGGGTTTCTGTCTCTTTTTACTCAGTCAGGCTAGCAATTTCCCGGCATTGTCTCCTGCATCGTAAAGATGTCTGTGAGAGGCTTGGAGCTCTGCTCTGGCTGTGTTCTGCGCCCAAGGCCTGATATTCTGATGGCAGGATCATCATTTCGCTTAGTTGTTTGGGGTTAGGAGGTGAGTTTAGTGAGGCTTCTAGTTGAAGGAGGCCAGACACTAACTGGCCCATGCATCAAGCAAAATACCCTCGCTAAATTAGCGATTTTGTTAAAATAGGCCGTTAGCGAGCGCAAAACCCGCAAGTGCAATGCATCAACCCCAATAGCAAAAAAACTACCCATTCGCAAAAAATGCCCCCGCTAATTTACCGATTTGCACATCTGCGAATCGCAAATAGAAGAATACATCAATTGCGCATGCAAATAGCGACGTCGCTATTAAAGATTCGCAAAGGCATGCATCAAAAATCGCTATTAACGAATATCTCCAAAGTCGCTATTTAGCATGAGCAGAATAAGGGGAATCACAAACAGGAGGTAAATCTGATGAAACAGACAAAAAAAAAAAAAAGAAGAAAAACAGGTGTAAACTATCTGAAACCCTTCAAAATGGCACTGGAGACCCCGTAAGGTTTCCAAAATGGCAGCCCTCTACGTGCTTGCAAGGAAGATGAGACTTAATGCAGCAGCACAGCGCAGGAGGAGGATCCAGGAGAGGGTATTCAGAGTGCGCATTACATTGCTTGGCCAAAATGAGGAGGAAGTACATGACAAGTATCGTCTGGATCGTGCCATGATAATGCGCCTAATTGCTGACCTGGAACCACTACTGCAGCACCAGACCCGTAGGACAAATGCCATTCCTGCGCACGTCCAAGTCCTATGCAGCCTGCACCTACTGGCGTCCGGTAGTTTCCAGGGGGTCGTAGCGGTGGCCGGAGGCGTCTCACAAAGCGCACTTTCACGCTTCTTCCGTCGATTCATTGATGCCATGCTGACAATGATCCATACCACATCACCTTCCCCACAACCCCACAGCAGTTGAACCAGACCAAACTTGAGTTCTACCAGTTGGCACAATTCCCCCATGTCATAGGATGCATTGACTGAACACATGTCCCCATCTGTCCCCCTCAGCCAACGAGTACATCTTCCGCAACCGGAAGTCCTATCACTCCATCAACGTACATGTCGTGTGCAATGCCAAGCACATAATTACGGACATAGTGGCACAATTTCCGGGGAGCACACACGACTCATATATATTCCGGCACAGTGGCATCCACAGGCGTCTGCTCAACGGTGAATTTGGAGAGGGACACCTACTCGGTACATACATATTCCTATTTTCAACATCATTATCCCATATGTAATTGCATTACTGCGGCTAATCCTTTGCTTCCCACCCTGTAGGTGACTGCGCATACGCCTTGCGGGAATATATCCTGGCACCCTACCTCAACCCAGCAACACCACAGGAACGGCGCTACAACGCGGCACATATCAGCACCAGAAATGTGATCGAGAGAACATTTAGGATCCTGAAGAGTCGCTTCCGGATCCTACATAAGACTGGTGGTGCATTGCAATATGACCCCGAGACCTGCTGCAGGATTGTAGCAGTATGTGCCATGCTGCACAACATTGCAACCCGAAGGGGATCCCCATTGTGATGGACGGAAATGCCAACGGTCGGGATAACCAACCACCCGCACAACACCGACAGTCACATGTGCCAAACACAGCTGAGGGTCAGAGGAGGCGGACATACATCACACAACATCACTTCTGAGCCTGGTAAGAATGAGCCATCACAAAATGTCTTTGGATGCTAATGTTTTATTCACATAGGCACAGGTCAAAGTAAACATACGTTTCTGAAACATAACGGTGATTGCATAGGTTGATGAAATTAAAAGTAATTGTTAACAGCACGGGAGTGCAATCCCAATATCTAAGTGGAACATGGTTACCCCACCATGGACAAAGAGGCAGGAATGCATGTCTAGCGCCTCTTGCCACGTACCCCCAGCCTCCTGTCGCCTGGCTCCTCGACATCACCCTGATGTGTGCCTGTGGCTGTTGAGCTGCGCGAACTGCGCCTCCTGCTAGTGGGCTCCGGCACGGACACGCTACTCATGCTTGATGCCTCCTCACTACCCTCCTCCCCCTCCAAGTTGCTGGCACTCACTGTCCCAGTCTGTAGTTGTTCCACAGCAGTGGTCACTTGGCCTAAGGCCTTAGCAACATCCCCGCAGAAATGTCCTAGGTCAATCTGCAGTGACACGGAGCGGTGTGACAAGACAGCAGTGCTGTTGCAGAGCTTGGTGATGGCCCTAGTATTCGCAGTGAGACGAAGCAAGCCCTGCCGATGCCTCCTGCGCTTAGTGCGTTGTCCTGCTATGACGGCACGGGTGAGCTCTTGTAGGCTCTTGTTCATTTCCTGATTCCCCTCTGCAACAACTGTGGTTAGGTGACGCACACAGTCTGACATCGTGCTCATGTTTTTGGCAAGCTTGGAGATATGCAGGTTGATTGTGCCCATATGTCTCCCCTGCAGGCGCTGAACACATAGCATCTGCGACTCAACCCCAGCATAGACATTCGGAGCCTCTCCTGATTCTGTCGCAATACTGCTCCTGGACCTGCGCAGTTGTCTCGGCTCGTCCACGTGCTGGTGTTGGAGCTGCTGAAGGGAGACGTGTCTGGCAAGGGACTGTTGGGGTTGCTGGGGTCGGCTCAGTTTCCATTTCCTGCAGTGCGGGTACATGTGGCCTGTGTTTTGGTGGTGGTGGTGGTGGGGATTGAGGGTCCAGCGGGGTCTCTCCATCCGTCTCTGCCGGTGTCTCCGAAATCATGAGGCGCTCACTGTCATCTGAGTCCACCGGAGATGCATCTGTGTGTGAAACAGTGCATTGTTATTTTAGTTTGTTCCTCTATCTGTTTATCATTTTGCCTATTTTACACATTATAAATCACAGATTTGAACACACTGTCGGACATGTACTGCTGGTGTCTTTTCTTGCGCATTGGTGATTATCCATGCACACTTGGCTGACATGACTACAACTCCTATGATGCTGTTCGTATGTGAGGGTATATGTGTAATGGACTTCTTCCAGCACACTGTGATTTGCCTGGGGGGATGTGCATTTGTATACAATTCGCAGCGTATTTGCGCAGGCATGCTTCTTACCTTGTTGTGTGGTTGCTGGGCCGGAAGTGTCCATTTGGGTGACTCCCACGACTGCCTCAGGCTCAATCGTCCCTCAACGAGGTCCTCCAGGAGCTGTGTTGGTGGGTACTTTTGATGGTCCCCCTCCTGTGCCAGCTGCTTCCTTCACCCTTTCTGCCATGCGCTCCTTGGCACGTTTTTGAGGTCGTACCACCTTTTCTTCAGGTCGTCAATGCTGCGGTGTGTGACTCCCACAGCATTTACCTTCTCCTTAATGTGCAGCCATATTTTGCGCTTCTCAGCCTCCTGGCACCTTCAGGGACAACTTGCCAAACAGTTTGTCATGGCTGCTGCTCACCCCCTCTATCAGGTGTTCCAGTTCCCTCTCTGAGAACTTTCTCTTCCTCTTCCTGGGCGTGGCAGTTTTCTTTGCAGCATTGTTGTCCATCCTGGCTAGGTGTAGTGTAGCTGGATTGTGAGGGTGAAGTCTCTCAGCTCAGCTTCAGTCCTCTGCCTCCTCCTCTGAGCTCCTCAGGGCACTGAATGATGCATGGCCTGGATGACTTCCTGGTTGTGATGTCATCAGCCTGCTCCTGCTGCGACCCGTTTTTGCGGAGTCGCTAATACCGAATTCGCTAGTACCGAAAATCGGTAATAGCAAATTAGGTATTAGCGAATTTCTTACTTTGCGAATCGCAATCGTATATTCGGGCTTATTTTGCTATTTCTAGCGAATCGCTAAATATTACCGAATATGTACATGCATCCCGAAGAGCGATTTCTTATTAGCGAATCCTTATTTTCGCTAATTAGGAATCGCTTTACCGAATTCTGATGCATGTGCCCTAAGTCCGCTATTTCTTTTACTTCTTGCCTCTTTTTCTGCGCTATTATATTTTGCGCACTGTCACGAAGGACAGTCTTATAAGCCTCCCAGAGTGTAATGGTGGACTCTACTTTTTAACTCACTAACCCAATCCAATCTCTTAACCAGAAACAACTGGATATTATCCTTGAGAACCATGTTGCACAGTTCCATTATTGTTCCTGTGATGGTGTAAAGAAGTAGTAACATGCTTGACACCAAGAATGCAGAGAAAATCATTAATTCGCAAATTTGGGTCCATTGTTAGTGACTACTTCATCTGGCACACTTTCCTAAAAAATAAATCTTCCAGGAATTCTTTGACTTTGGACATGGTGACCTCATTGACAAAAGTGACCTTGGGTCAATGCGAATATTAATCAATATTTATTTATTTATTTATTTATGTATTTATTTATTTTATAAAGCGCCCGAATCACCCCATCAGGGCTATCTCCGCGCTCGGACTGCTATAGGCATCCAAGGGGATACAAATTAGAATAAAGTCGCTTTTAACATCTTTCTAAACCTCAGATAGTCAGTGCATTGTCGTAAGTGGATGGGGAGTTGATTCCAGTATCGTGGGGCCAGGTGGTAGAAGGCTTTGCCACCCATTCGCGCTTTTGATGCGCGGGACTTGGAGCAGTGCTTTGGATTCGGAACGGAGGGGTCTGGAGGGCAGGTACCTGACAAATTTGTCTTTTAGGTAACTGGGACCTAAGTTGTTTAAGGATTTGTAAGCCATACAACAGATCTTAAATTTGATCCTCTTTCGCACTGGAAGCCAGTGCAGTTTATGGAGAAGGGGGAGAGATTCGGTTCTGGGGGCATTGGCCACCAAGCGGGCTGCCGTGTTCTGGACTACCTGCAATTTGTTCAAAGAGCTTTCATTAGCTGCAATCAGTAGAGCATTGCAGTAGTCCAGGCGGCTCAATACCAGTGCCTGTACCAAGGTCTTCCGAGTGGAGAGTGGTAGAAAGGGAAAACTCTTCTGAGAAGACTGAGACTGTGAAAGCAGGCTCCCGCTGTTGTGGAGATATGTTCCCCCAGTGTTAGTTTCTGGTTTATTCTGACAGCCAGGTTTTTTACCACCTGTTTTGGATTTGGGGCAGAGCCTAGAACCTCCGGCCACCAGCTAGGGGACCATCTAACCGTTGCTTCTCCAAATAGCATTATTTCTGACTTTCCTGCATTTAGTTGGAGGAAATTATCCTTCATCCAGTCCGCAATTTACAATCCTGTAGTTAACCACACGCTTTCAAACATTCAAAAGACCAATAATATCCACCCCTAACTTGGACCAGGGTTTCTCCAGCACAGGAAATGACTGCACAGGACAGGGCACGGTAACTTGCGACTTGTCACTGACCTTAAAACGTAGAAACTATTCCTACGACTTGTACAGACCCGTCCACCAAAACAATTCTCTGACCCTTTTCTTCATGACCCACATGCCAATATGGCCTTCATGTGCCAATCCGACCATCTTGGATCATAAGGACACAGGTACGGCTAAGGTATACAGCCTTTTCAGGAACCCATAGAACATACATGGCTCAGGAACAATATGCTGATAAGCCTCCACACCTGGATCTGATACATTGGAACTAGGTCACCCTTCACTTACAAGTTGCATCACTTTTCTTAAAGTAGCATCCACACTTAACATCTGCAACCACTGGGTCTCGTAGACCACATCACTGGTAACGTTCACACTAAAAACAACTTCATCATCATCAGGTATATCACCATCAAGAGGACTAGAATCTAAAGTCGTCCATGACAGACAATCGCTAATATTTTCCTTATGTCAGGTAACTATTCAATCTGGTAATTGAATTTCTGCAACCAAAATTGAAATTTGTTGATCGTTGACGTGGAATACCCAGCACCCTGGGAGTAAAGAGATCCACCAGTGCATAGTGATCAACCCATATCTTAAACTTAGATCCCCAAAGATACTGTTCAAATGGTTGACACCCCACCATCTTGCCAACGCTTCTCACTCCAAGACTGAGTATGAAGATTTTGCCCCCTCAAAGTCCGACTGGCAAATGTCACCACCTAATCCTTGCTCTTCGCATGCTGTAACAAAGTGGCTCACAGTCCAAACTGACTAGCATCTGTCATTACAATGCTGGAGTCATGGGTGTAAAGCGTTAAAAATGTATAGCTTTTGCAGCATCTTTCTTAACCTGGTTGAGCTCAGTCTCACAACTATCATCCCATACAAACCTTTCCCTTTCATCAGTAGCTTATGTACTATGGGTTTTCTCAGCACACCTAGGAATAAAATATGTTTAAAATTTCAAAACATCAAGAAAGAATTGCAATTTTTCCTTCCCCTTTGGCCTCCTCAATGGCTGGAACTAAACTCTCCTAGCTCCACGCATTGAGCAGACAATTTATAACACAGATAGTCAAAATTAGCCATCCAAAATCTTCACTTTTCTACCCTAAAAGTGATTCCCTTCTCTTCCAGTAATTACATTATCTGTACTGGGTTCCTGTTGTGTATTGCCTTATTCCCCACATAGATCAAGAAAACACACAACCCCATCAATAACTTCTTCATCAAATTTTGGAATACAGATGACACAGAGGAAAGGCTAAATGGCAACTTTAGATCCCACTGGGTTGACAAATGAGGTCAAGTGGTGCACAGGACAGCCTGGTGGTAAGGAGAGGCTATGTCCAATGTGGTAAAAACCTTCACTTGTGTAAGAAATGCCAACATCTCTATTAGTTTCTGTAGGAGATGCCTGTTCACCTAAATCCTGGCTGAAAGGTCCATGAGGACCACACACATTCTAAAGGTTCCATAAGCCTCGTGACCTAGCACTACAAGGGAAAGCCACTCTGAACACTTTATGGGTTCTTTGATATCTTGGGCATACAATCTTTCAAGTTTCTTTTCAATTCTGGTCTTAAAGCAAGTGGTACCCTCCTTACATTGTGAATTATGGGACTCAAACCAGTTTTAAGTTGAATCTTGTGTTTGAAGCATCTCAGCTTGCCAAATCTCTCCGTAAACATCCCAGGAGATTTTGCTCCCATTCAGACTACTTCAATAAACACACACAAACTCCATCCGCAAGAGGACTTGCTAAGGATAGTTAGGATCTAAGATTATTTTCAGGTTCCTTTGCTTCAGCCATCCCAACAGATATGACCCATCCTTGGCCACATACACTGTGGCAGGAGTGGTGTTTTATGGGGCCACATGGGAGACGGCCTCATTTAAAAAAAAAATATTGTTTGGGTGCCCTGTTCCCACCCGGGACACCCAACAAGTATTGCAATGTTGTGGGCCTGTGGCTCCGAGACCCAGCCGGCTCACCTGCTGTAGTGCTAGAGGCACTCCCATGATTTGGAATCACGTGATGACCTTTGACTACCATGATTTTAATTGACTTTGGGTGTGTTACATTATTTTTTCCTGCATGTGCATGTTTCCCTTGAAGATTTCTTTTGTATCTCTTTGTAGTTTTAGCAGAGTGGGAGCTGTCACAGAGTAGAACAGCCTTGTCAGGAACAGAACATGTGGGATGTGCATTAGAAAGCATGATAGAGAGAGGCATGGAATGTACTTCTTGGTCTCGAAGTGCAGTGTTATGAGCAGTGGTGCCCAAATGTGCATTATGTTGTACATTGGGAGATGAAGTGTGCAGTGCTATAGGCAGTGGTGCACAAATGTGCATTGTGTTGTACATTGGGAAGTATTATGAAGTTTTTACTATTGGCTTTGACGTGCCCTCATGTCATCTTGCATTCTGACCCTGTCTTGCTTGAGCTTTTTGCGCGCATAGGCAGGCCCCCAGATTACTCAAGTTGTTTAGGTTATTCACGTTCAAGGTTGCTTTGTTTTTGGAGATTGTTGAATGTACTGCTGGATACTTTCATAAGCTTCGTTAAGATAGAGGCTGGAACACATGAGAATGCAGAAGGAACGTGAGAACTCCTTTGCCTTTGGAATGCTTGCATGGAAAGTGGCCAATTCAGTAAGTTTCCTTGGCGCAGAGGAACGCCTCTCGGAAACTTCTAGAGTGTTTTGACATTATAAAGCAGGGGTTTGTTGACTTAGAAACCAGGATTGGAGCCTGTACGCCGGACGCGTCTTCAGTGCAGGAATTTGGTTGCTGAGTCTCCTGACCCGGGCTGTGAATCCCCCAGTCTGGAGTGGACCAGGATGAAGTTTGCACCAGGGGATGTGTTTTATTTTTGATTATTGCCATTGTGATGCGTGACTGTCTGTGTGCACATTCAGTTTCCAGTGGCTATAACAGTCATTGTGATGTGTGAGTGTCTGTATGCACCTTCAGTTTCCAGTGGCTATGATCATCTGAGGTGTTTTCTCTGAGTATTAACTTTGTGATGTGTGAGTGTCTGTGAGCACATCCAAGTTAATCATCTGATGTATTTAGTGTATATATCTTTCTGATTTCTTGCAGGACGACCAGTATTATCTGCTTGTGTTTCACTCCATATTATTATCTGCTTGTGTTTCATTTCATATTATTATCCATGCATTTAACAGTTGCATTTGCCTAGTGTGTTATTATTGCTTGCGCATATATATATATATATAGATATATATATACACATCTATATATATACACATCTATATATATATATATATACACACACACACATTTGAATGTTGTTCATTTGACATCTGGGAAAGCCATTCTGTTAGAGAGCATTGCATAAATAAAACCCCAAGCCTTATTCTGAAAACAGTCTTTGATGTGCTTCATTTTATAAAGTGAAATCCCTTTCCAGGTGGTGTTGTGTTGTGTTTATTGCTTCGTCGTGTTTGAGCCTCCGTGTGGGAGAGTAGTATTCTCTATTATCTGGGAGTGCGAAGCAATACATTTTGGCGTCACGAACAGGATACAAAAAAATCAATTTTAAAAGGGGAGAATGCTTTCTAAAATGTCAATGTTTTCAGTTGCAGAATCCCAGATGCCAAATGAGTTATTTGTGTGGGAAGTTGACTCTAATGCATGTTTAACAGATGAGGGGCAAGCACAGATATTTAAATGCTTTCAGGATTTTTCTTTTCAAGAGGGAAAACCACTTGGTATTTCAGAGAGAAAAAGTGGTGTCCTTTTGAATGCATTGCGCAGCATGTATCAAAATGTTCACAGTTCGGGGCTTGGCCAACAACATGGCCGAATAGCAGCGTCTGCCAGAGCTCCAGCAGCCCAAACCTGATCCTGACTGGTATCCTGCCCTTCTAACCGCCATCTGCTGCTTATAGGCGATGCTACCCGATCCATAAAACCTACGGGCACCCTTTATCGTTGCCTGAACCCGTTGGATGCCGATAGAAAAGAGGGAGTGAGAAAATGCGGTGATGAGGCGCGGCTCCCCAAGATGGCGGTCGTGAAAACCTAGCCGAGGAGAACCGCCCCATGTCGAGCGAAGAGGACGAAATCCGGCTTCCCTGCCGCTCTTCGAGGCGTTCTAAAGGCTGAGGACCTGCCGGGTTACGCTTCAAAGGCCTACACAGTGACCCGAGCGGAGTCACGGTGGTGCAAAGAGCCGAGCCCGGCCCGTGCACAGGTGAGAGGGGCGGCGCATAGGCAGGAGAGGGCGTATTGGGCTGCGCCCTGCCGTGGAGAGCGAGGCCAAGATCCGAGGTAGGCGGCCCTCACCGCCCAATGGTCTGAAGTAACGGAGAGATGGAGTCTGCTCCCAAAGACTAGAAGCAATACAGAGCCAGATCCATGTGTAAGAGAAAGGGGCTGCCCACGGACGGAACCAAGTGAGGCAGGCCTCATCCCCCGACAGCAGAGAGCGGGGACGCAGTGAGTGGGACCCGCCGGGGGCCCTCCGAGTAATAAAGCAGGCCCGGGGTCGAGGAGCCAGATACGCAACACCGTGGCCTACTGAGCTGGGGCGTGGTACCACAATCGACTGCGGGTAGGCTGCGAGGGAGGCCGGGATACCGGCCCACGTTGAAGGTGCAGCAGAGGATAGCACACAGGCGCACCACACCAAGATGGACACAGACATGATGCAGACTGGAGTGGCAAAGAGAGCCCCACAGAGTTCACAGCGGCTGCAGTGAAGGACGCAAATTGAGAGCCTGGTGGAGTTGAGGAGGGATCTAGAGGCCACCCACAGGTGAGATGGGCTGCAGATGCATGGACACTGGAGACCTGGGTGGGCCCTCTCTTTGGCTTCCCACACACCCCCAGGTTGGCCCTGAAGTTAGGAGGAGACCTTGGGCCCGACACAGGTGCAGAGACTGGACACTGCTGAGACACCCAGAGGATACGAGTAGTGGAACGTGCTCGCCCTGACTCCCTGGGTCAGCTAAGTGAGGCTAGAATGCCTATGGGTAGAAGACTCAGAGGCTGAGGAATCCACATGGACTGCTGGTGGGGTGGGCAGGATAGCCACCGACGACCCTACAAGCCCTGAGGAAGAGAAGAGGAGTACTTTAAGCTAGTTAGTAGGGGAAAACGCAGAGCTGAAAGAAGCGACCTTCACCCCTTCTAGATAAAGACACCATCAGACCCAGAAGTCAGCGACGAGGGAGTGCAATAGAACCAGTCACAGGGGACTGTATTCGGAGATAGCACTGAGAGGGCACAGAGGGGACCAGACAGTGTAAATATAAAGACCCACCGCACACCAGGGGGATAAGTTAGACTCTGCCAAGAGAGGAGGAGAGACTGTGATGAGAGGTAGCGGTGGTAGAGGTGACAAAGAAGGTGGCAGTGACAGGCAGATGTGGACAAATGAGGGGAGTCACCAACATAGGATAGACACTGAGGGGCCACCAATTGTACAGGGAGGCCTCTTCCAGGCACCAGAGATTAACTGCCCTCCCAATCCCCAAGCCAAACACATAATACCCGCCTGCGGACCGCACACTGCAAACCAAGAGACGACTGGGAATTCAGGTAGGAGGTCTGCTCCCACCATTCAAATAATGGCAAGAGATAAGAGCCCAAAACCCAAAAGCAGGGCAAAATAGACACGTACACAAAAGTACTTCCCCCGCCAATGGAGGTGGAGGTAGAACCCCAGGGCCCCCGGATAATGCGACCATCCTCCAAGTGATACATGCCTCCAGGGAAGCCATTGAAGGGAAAACCGCACGAATAAGGTCAGAAGCGTCCTCCTCCGTCAAGATATGCGTTATATCTCCGACTGGGTAAAGCAAACTGAAAACCGCATTTCGGAGGGGAAGACACGGCACACAAATTAATGTCAGAGACCTGCAGGCAACCATGAGAGAGGTGGCATGGAAAGTAGACAATGTCGAAAATAGGGCATGCAGAAATAATCTGCGCTTTATTGGATTTGCGGAAGGAGCAGAGGGCCCAGACCCAGTGACCTTTTTGATGACATGGCTGCCTGACTCCCTCCCAGCGGCAAAATTCTCAGCCTGTTTTATAATTGAACGAGCCCACAGAATGCCAAGCATGAAACTACCGCTCTGAGCGCTCCCACCGCGGCCACTCATCGCACGGTTCCTAAACTTTCAGGATCTGGACACAATCCTCAGAGAGTCCCGCCGGGTAGGGGAACTTAAGTTGGCTAACGCAAAGATAATGATTTTCCCTATTACTTGAGAGAAGTCCAGAAGATGAGAAGAACATTTGACTCAGTGAAAACCAAACTAAGAGCCCTTCAAATCCAATATATGCTTCTCTTCCTGCCAAGCTAAAAGTCATTTTCCAGGCAAGTCCCATTTCTTCCAATCACCAGAAGAAGCATGGGCTTGAATAGAGGAACGCCCTCCTCTGAGGCAAGAGGCAAGGACCAGTGGGACGCCACCCGGAGATATAACAATGCGATCAGAACCCAAACCACAGAGGGTGAAAAGAGACACCTCCACTGCGAGTTTCGGTCATCAGCAGGAGGGCAGCCTAGTGTCTGTGACTGGTGGCATCCATTTTGTGATGCCAGGGCTCTTCAGGATTGTACCGTGTTTCACAGTAGGCACATGTCTATCCCTCTAGAAGGGTGGAATGCTACCGCGAGGATATAATGCACTTTAAGAGTATATGGTTCAACCGCATCTACAAACAGCACCAGAGAATGGACTCTGAGGGCTGCAGAGGGGCCCTGCTCAGGCAGAGGCACCCCCTCACATAAACCAAGCACCCTGCCCTCAGGATTGATAGGGCCTGCCTTAGGGGTGACTGATAGGTTTATATGTGTGTGTTGGAGAGATATAGGGAACCTATATCTCAGTGAGGAGTGCTAGCACCACCTCACCCAGGCTTCAGTAGTAGGCCTGTGGTGTCAGATTTAGTCTGCTTCCCAGGGGTGGCATAATACATGCTTCAGCCCCTGGTAGGCCTGTGAAGTACCTAAGCCCTTGGCACCTAAGGTACCATATACTAGGGACTCATAAGGCACCACAGCATCCAATCATTAGTGCACCTAGAGTGCACTCCAAATCGCTTAGAGAGAACAGAGAGGCTGGGGCCCTGATTGGCAGGGATCCAGCCTGACTATAGCCAGAAACCAGTGTAACATCAGAAAAAAAGTGGGGGCAACATAAGAGGCAGATCCTACTCTCCTACACAACCCCCCAAACGCAGGGACACTAAACTAACCTTGACCAGTTGAGTCTTCGTGTTCAAAGTGGAAATACCTTGAGAGTCCATCTGCATTGGCATGTTGGGTCCCAGGCCTATGTTCCACTGTATAGTCCATCCCCTGTAGGAAATGGACCACCTCAAAAGTTTTGGGTTTTCACCTTTCATCTGCTTAAGCCATAGGAGGGGCTTGTGGTCAGTCTGAACTATGAACTGAGTGCCAAACAAGTATGGCCTCAGCTTCTTCAGGGCCCACACCACAGCAAAGGCCTCCTCTCTATAGCTGACCAACGTTTCTCTCTAGGGGTCAGCCTTCTGCTAATGAAAGCTACTGGCTGGTCTTGACCTTCATCATTCAGTTGAGACAGTACAGCACCCACTCCCAGCTCAGAAGCATCTGTTTGGACAATGAACTTTTTGGTGTAGTCTGGACTCTGTAAGATGGGGGCAGTGCACATGGCCTGCTTTAGGTCTTCAAATGCCTTTGACAGCTAGCTGTCCACTGAACCTTTTTTGGCATTTTCTTTGAGGTCAGATCATTCAAGGGGGTCACTATAGATCCATATCCCTTGACAAACCTCCTATAGTACCCAGTCAGGCCTAAGAAGGCTCTCACCTGTGTCTGGGTGGTTGGAGCAACCCATTCCATTATGGTTTGGATTTTGCTCTGTAAAGGTTGAACCTGGCCTCCACCCACAAGGTGGCCCAGGTACACAACCTGACTCTGCCCTATCTGGCACTTGGTGGCCTTGATAGTGAGGCCTGCTTTCTGCAGAGCCTCCAAAACATTCCTGAGGTGGACTCAGGTGATCCTGCCAGGAGGAACTAAAGACAGCAATATCATCTAGATAAGCTGAGCAATAAGTTTCCATCCTGCCAGAACTTTATTCACCAACCTCTGAAAAGTGGCAGGTGCATTTTTCAATCCAAAGGGCATCACCACAAAGTGGTAGTGACCCACCAGAGGTCGAAAATGCTGTTTTGGCTTTTGCATCATCAGCTAATCTGATCTGCCAGTAGCCAGCTGTTAGGTCAAATGTGCTTAGATACTTGGCTGAGGCCAAAGTATCAATCAGCTCATCTGCCCTTGGTATGGGGTAGGCATCAGTCCTAGTGACTGCATTGAGGCCTCTGTAGTCTACACAAACCTCATTTCTTTCTTACCACCCTGGGTATGAGGCTTGGGTACCAGGACTACTGGGCTAGCCCAAGGGCTATCTGAAGGCTCAATTACACTAGCTCCAACATTTTCTGGACTTCAGTCCTGATACAGTCCCTGACATGGTCAGGTTGCCTGTAGATTTTATTCTTGACAGGCAGACTGTCTCAAGTGTCCACCTCATGGGTGCACCAGGTAATCTGACTAGGGGTCAGGCTAAACATATGTCTAAACCAGTGGTTCCCAATCTGTGCGCCGTGGCGCCCTGGTGCGCCCTCCAAAGTAGCCAGGGGCGCCGCGCTTCAAAGGTTTCAGATTTTCAAAGTCATAAATTGCCGGTAACATCTTTGAAATGTGCAGTTATTTAGTAAAAGCATAACACCTCTGTCCACCAGATGGCAGCAGAGCATTCCTTATTGAGAGTGCAGAACCTAATGTTACTGATTGAGATGGATTTCTCGTATTTCCTGCTTAAGAAGCCAGCAACCAAATGCGTGGAAAAGCAGAGTGGAAAGATTATGGTGAGCGGAAACCTGGCGTGAACGGGGGAGAATGGGACAGGATAGGGAGAGAGAAAAGGAGGAAGGTGGGAAGCGAATTTTGGGAGAGTGTCTAAAGCACAAAGAGAACAAGCATTTACAATGCAATAGGTCTCGTATTTGCGAGAGTTTGAGCTATTGGCGCTGTAAATGACAATGCCTTTTATTTATCGGTTTTAAAAAACACAAATAAAACGCATTGTCAATTACAATGCCAATAGCTCAAACTCTTGCAAATGTGTGACCTATTGCATTTCAAATGCTTGTTTAAATCTTATGTTACCCTTCACTATCTTTTGGATTGTACAACACCCTGATGTTCTTACTGGGCCTGATCTGTGGTATAAAAACTGCATAAAAGGAAAATAATAAACATTTATTTTAAATTCTGATGAAGCTTTTTCATTTACTATGTGTCCTTTATAACCAACCAAGCCCAATCCATGAAATGACCAATCAGAATTCCCTCAGTGAAGCTGGTGAAGGGGGCCTGTTTTAGCAACCATGGGCTGGCCAACCAGAAGGTGTCTCTCATACCTTTTCCTGCTTAGCTTCTTCTGGTACTCCATGCGCTGTCACACAACAATGCGTGCCAACCACCACTGTGTAGAATGTATCTGGCAAAAATACACAGTTTCTGAAAGCATTATTATTGTTTTTTTTTAATAAGCCTTCCACAGGTGGTTTCTAAACCTCAGTTGCTGTCAGTGAGAAAGTCTTATTCGATTTATGACCAGGGAGGGAGAAGGCATGAACTCCTCTCACAGTGAAGATGGGTGGAGGTTGGTCGGTGAGAGAGTTCTCACCGGGGACACCATTTACTTCACACTGATTTACAAATAAAGTGAACGGGGACAAGGGCAGAGAGGAGTCTGAGAGAGAAGGGTCATTAGAAGGGGTAGGCAAAGGCCACCCATGGCAGGGGCGTCCATGGAGAGGGGGTACTTATCCCAAGAAAGCATTGGGGGCCTTGATGGCGCTGCATCAGTGTGGTCAGGATGCATAAGAGGGGGTAGTGGATAGAGGCATAGAAGAGGAATTAAACGCTAAACCCTCCGTCACCCCCTTGGTCACATCTGACCTGGAGCGGCTAAGGGGGTCACTGCACACTGGACCGCAGCAGATCCGCGAGCCCATTGAAATGACCCCTCCATCTGCGTAAACCAAAAAAAAAATTTTTTTCAAAGAACTGCACCACACAGACCTAAATCTGCCACACGTGTTACTCTGCTGACACAATCAGCTCTTGTAATCCCTTTCCCTTGATGAGAATGCAGACTTCCTTTTACAGATGGGTGTGGCGTAATGGCCAGAGCTGCCGACTTTGTAGCTGGGGAGTCAGATTCAAGTATTGCGTTGGCTCAACATCCTGCGATTCTGGGCAAATCACTTAATCTCCCCGTGCCTACCAAAAAGGAATGTGTCCTTGTGTAATGTAACTGGTGCTCGTGTAAAGCGCACCGATAACTTCAAGTCGAGTGTGCGCTATATAAAACTGCAAAAGATTATTACTCATTGAGATATTGGAGTCTGAAATGTGATTTGTTACAATACCGGCCTACTCCAAAGAGACCCTGCTTGTGTTTCAACCCCAGGTTTCTACCCGACTAATCAGTACTCAGCATTTTCTGTGTCCCTGAGACCTTGGCACATTTAGTGTTTCCCTTAAATCAATGCCTGCCTGTGAACATTGTTCGTGTGTCTGAGTACTTCGCCTGTGTCCCTGAGACTCGTGTATGTTTCTCTGACTATAGAGCGCGTGCCCCTTAGAATCCCACCTTGTGACTTGGAGTTCCACCAGTGTCCTTGTAAGTATGTCCTGGCTTCCTGCTGAGCTGGCCAACCTCAGTGAAACTCGTGTATATCTCTGTCAGTACTAGCTGTGTCCCTGAGGACATCACTTGGACCCTGGGAATTTTGTGCGTGCTTGAGAACCCTGCCCTGTGACTGAGGATACAACGTGTGACCCTGGCCACATTACATCACCTGTACTCCTCAGATCTTCAGTTGTGGCCATAATTGCATTAAGGCCACCTGTTTCCCTGCAGACAGAGCCCGTGTCCCTGATAAACTTATATATTCCAGTTCCCCCTGAGAACATGACCTGTGTTCCGAAGAACATCACATGTTCCCGTGGGAATGGTAGCGCGCCTAGGGATCCTATGTGTGATCTTGGCTATGTCTCCGGCACGGCTAACAGCATTCTGTGCATCCTTGGCACCATTACCAGCGACCCTGCATGGGGCCTTCCTGGACGCCGAGGACATAAACGTGACGCTAGTTTATGTGCTGAAAATGCAAGTCTCATTAAGGTGTGTGCTCCCAAAGGCGACTGGAGCCTTCCTAAGTACACAGCTTTTGATGAGAAATTATTATTATCGTGGCGCTACAGATTACGTTTCAAAGCGCTAGGACCATTTCCGAGGACCACGGGTCGGCTCCTGCATGTCAGAGTGGGAGTGTGGCAGTGAGAGGGGATCCGAGCCCGAAAGTTAGTGACTTTCCGGTGAATGACACTCTCCTCTCACGGAGACATTGTTTGTTCCAGTGTGCTCGGGCCCTTCACATGAACACGTGTCTTTGGGTTTACCACTCACTCCCCGGTGTTACTAACAAGAGGATTTTAAAGGGTTAATAAATGTGGGAAACTGCACAGTAACAAAACTGAAACTGAAAGCACTGTGCACTAGTAAAGAAAAAAAAGGCGGCGCACCCAAAAAAACACTGCAACTCTAGGCGCGAGACCTAAAAAAGGGAAGGATATCAAAAGTTTCCTGTCTGTAACAACAAAGGAGGGAAGGTTAAGGTCTCACTCACGCAATTCTGTCAATATATTTGACAGAGATTTATCTAGTCCTGAGTTACCGCCTTGGTCACTGCAGAGCGCTGGATAAGTGCTCTTGCACTCAAGCAGTCTGGCGCCTGGTTTGAAGCTGTGTGCTAGGAGGCAAGTCCTCTGGTTTCCCGTAGAAGTGCTCAATCTGGGGGAATGCGGGGTTACCCATTGAGATTCTTTCACCTTAGGCACTGTATGGTGGGGATTGGTGTCAAAGGCCTATTGCCCCCTGGTTTTGGGTGGTATTCTTTCTTCCATTGAAGTTCAGCTCTGAATCAGGCCTTAGGCCTGCCTACATCCAGGGGCAAAACAAGCCCATTTATTTTCGAGGCTCGCCTTTGAAAGCATTATGAGCTTAAGGTACTCATAAACAGAGACCCCAAGCCACTGCAAGTGCAGGAGAATGGTGCCCACCCGCACATGCCAGGGCCCATCACAGCAGCCAATCATTCCTGCCGATCTGCATGTGTATTGTGGGAAGGATGTGACTGTCATTCAACACGTTCAGTCCCAGTCTAAAATCTTTCACTAGCAGAGGGGTACACCGTAGGAAGAACACGCTGCCACAATAGCTGCTATGGGCATCGAGCATGCTAAAAAGGCATTGGCTAGTGACCGGGCAGAGGCCCTTTAGGAGCGCTGCAGAGTTTCTAAGGCGTCTCCTAGACCATCACAGTGATCCAGACACTGCCTTAGGAAAACTGGCTTTATATATGTCATTGATGGTCAGACAGCCCACAGCATAGTTTTAGCTACAAAGTAACCACAAACATTTACTCTGAGAACAGACTGCAATATTTGGCTTCCTGAAGTTATAAAGTACATCTTCCTAAGGTAAATTAAGTCATTTTTCCTTCTTATAAATATAAAAAGAATTGACATTTATTGTGTGTGATAAATGTCCCAACTGAACTAGGCGTTCCATCCCCATTCTACATCCGTCCACTCCACCCGCAAAAAAATGTCACATAATAATAGGGAGCCGCGGCCAACGATCAATAAGCTAAGGGAGCCATTGGTTGAAAAGTTTGGGAACCACTGGTCTAAACTGTTGCAGAACTTGTCTGCACTCAGTTTGCTGATGGTCAGTGAGGCTGCTTGCCAAAGCAACACCATCTACTGACCCATCATCAGGGTTCTGAGAGAGCAGGTCAGGGAGAGGGTCACTCTCCTCCTCCTGGTCCTCATCAGTTGCCATGAGCAAGCCCATGTCAGCCCTGTCAACATATGGCTTTAATCTGTTGACATGGAGCACCCTCAGGGGGCTCCTGGGAGTTCCAAGATTCACCAGATAGGTGACTTCTCCCTTCTGTTCAACTATTGTATGGGGGCCACTCCACTTGTCCTGGAGGGCTGCTGGGGCCACAGGCTCCAACACCTACACTTTCTGTCCTGGCTGGTATACAGTCAGTACAGCCTTTGGTCATGCCAAGCTTTTTGTAATTCTTGGCTGGCCTCCAGGTTTTTGGTTGCCTTTTTCATGTACTCAGCCATCCGGGAGCGGAGACCAAGTACATAGTCCATCACATCTTGTTTGGGGGGCTTGAGAGGTAACTCCCAGCCCTCTTTTACCAAACACAGTGGACCTCTCACAGGATGCCCAAACAGAAGCTCAAATGGGCTGTAACCAACCCCCTTCTGTGGAACATCTCTGTATGCAAATAGCAGGCAAGGAAGAAGAAGGTCCCATTTCCGCCTAAGCTTCTCTGGGAGTCCTTTAATCATTCCCTTCAGGGTTTTGTTGAAACGTTCAACCAACCCATTGCATTGTGGGTGATAGGGGTGGGTGAACTTATAAGTTACCCCACACTCCTTCCACATTGCTTTTAGATATCCTGACATGAAGTTAGTACCTCTGTCAGAGATGACCTCCTTTGGGAAACCCACTCTGGAGAAAACTCCAATGAGGGCTCTTGCCACCACAGGGGCTGTGGTGGTCCTCAGAGGAATTGCCTCTGGGTACCTGGTGGCATGATCCACTACCACCAGGATAAATCTGTGCCCAGATGCAGTTTGAGGGTCAAGGGGACCAACAATGTCAATCCCTACCCTTTCAAAGGGTACCCCCACCACAGGTAGTGGTATCAGGGGGCCTTTGTTGTGCCACCTGCCTTACCACTGGCTTGGCAAGTGACACAGGAGCGCAAAACACACAAGATGATGGACGGAATGTTGCACATTGGCAAACATTCACCCCCAGTCACAGATCTGGGTTTAAGCCATCGTTATTTTGCTTCACCACGCCACCCCAGTTCAGACATAGCCATATGCAAATCAGTCTTGACCCTGTGCCTCATGGGAACAGTCCAGACCGAACTGCCAAGCCATGTCTTCCCTGGACCGGAATCAAGCATCCTAGGACCGGTTTCAGGCTATCAGCCTTCATCAGCCAGGATAGCTTGACTCCAGTGGCGTAGTGAGCACGGGACCCACGTCTGGGCATACCCTTCCCACTTAGGGCGAAATGCAAAACACACAAGATGATGGACGGAATGCTGCACATTGGCAAACATTCACCCCCAGTCACAGATCTGGGTTTAATCCATCGTTATTTTGCTTCGCCACGCCACCCCAGTTTAGACATAGCCATATGCAAATCAGTCTTGACCCTGTGCCTCATGGGAACAGTCCAGACCGAACTGCCAAGCCATGTCTTCCCTGGACCGAAATCAAGCATCCTAGGACCGGTTTCAGGCTATCAGCCTTCATCAGCCAGGATAGCTTGACTCCAGTGGCGTAGTGAGCACGGGACCCACGTCTGGGCATACCCTTCCCACTTAGGGCGAAATGCAAAACACACAAGATGATGGACGGAATGCTGCACATTGGCAAACATTCACCCCCAGTTACAGATCTGGGTTTAATCCATCGTTATTTTGCTTCACCACGCCACCCCAGTTCACACATAGCCATATGCAAATCAGTCTTGACCCTGTGCCTCATGGGAACAGTCCAGACCGAACTGCCAAGCCATGTCTTCCCTGGACCGGAATCAAGCATCCTAGGACCGGTTTCAGGCTATCAGCCTTCATCAGCCAGAATAGCTTGACTCCAGTGGCGTAGTGAGCACGGGACCCACGTCTGGGCATACCCTTCCCACTTAGGGCGAAATGCAAAACACACAAGATGATGGACGGAATGCTGCACATTGGCAAACATTCACCCCCAGTCACAGATCTGGGTTTAATCCATCGTTATTTTGCTTCACCACGCCACCCCAGTTCAGACATAGCCATATGCAAATCAGTCTTGACCCTGTGCCTCATGGGAACAGTCCAGACCGAACTGCCAAGCCATGTCTTCCCTGGACCGAAATCAAGCATCCTAGGACCGGTTTCAGGCTATCAGCCTTCATCAGCCAGGATAGCTTGACTCCAGTGGCGTAGTGAGCACGGGACCCACGTCTGGGCATACCCTTCCCACTTAGGGCGAAATGCAAAACACACAAGATGATGGACGGAATGCTGCACATTGGCAAACATTCACCCCCAGTCACAGATCTGGGTTTAATCCATCGTTATTTTGCTTCACCACGCCACCCCAGTTCAGACATAGCCATATGCAAATCAGTCTTGACCCTGTGCCTCATGGGAACAGTCCAGACCGAACTGCCAAGCCATGTCTTCCCTGGACCGAAATCAAGCATCCTAGGACCGGTTTCAGGCTATCAGCCTTCATCAGCCAGGATAGCTTGACTCCAGTGGCGTAGTGAGCACGGGACCCACGTCTGGGCATACCCTTCCCACTTAGGGCGAAATGCAAAACACACAAGATGATGGACGGAATGCTGCACATTGGCAAACATTCACCCCCAGTCACAGATCTGGGTTTAATCCATCGTTATTTTGCTTCACCACGCCACCCCAGTTCAGACATAGCCATATGCAAATCAGTCTTGACCCTGTGCCTCATGGGAACAGTCCAGACCGAACTGCCAAGCCATGTCTTCCCTGGACCGAAATCAAGCATCCTAGGACCGGTTTCAGGCTATCAGCCTTCATCAGCCAGGATAGCTTGACTCCAGTGGCGTAGTGAGCACGGGACCCACGTCTGGGCATACCCTTCCCACTTAGGGCGAAATGCAAAACACACAAGATGATGGACGGAATGCTGCACATTGGCAAACATTCACCCCCAGTCACAGATCTGGGTTTAAGCCATCGTTATTTTGCTTCACCACGCCACCCCAGTTCAGACATAGCCATATGCAAATCAGTCTTGACCCTGTGCCTCATGGGAACAGTCCAGACCGAACTGCCAAGCCATGTCTTCCCTGGACCGGAATCAAGCATCCTAGGACCGGTTTCAGGCTATCAGCCTTCATCAGCCAGGATAGCTTGACTCCAGTGGCGTAGTGAGCACGGGACCCACGTCTGGGCATACCCTTCCCACTTAGGGCGAAATGCAAAACACACAAGATGATGGACGGAATGCTGCACATTGGCAAACATTCACCCCCAGTCACAGATCTGGGTTTAATCCATCGTTATTTTGCTTCACCACGCCACCCCAGTTCAGACATAGCCATATGCAAATCAGTCTTGACCCTGTGCCTCATGGGAACAGTCCAGACCGAACTGCCAAGCCATGTCTTCCCTGGACCGAAATCAAGCATCCTAGGACCGGTTTCAGGCTATCAGCCTTCATCAGCCAGGATAGCTTGACTCCAGTGGCGTAGTGAGCACGGGACCCACGTCTGGGCATACCCTTCCCACTTAGGGCGAAATGCAAAACACACAAGATGATGGACGGAATGCTGCACATTGGCAAACATTCACCCCCAGTCACAGATCTGGGTTTAATCCATCGTTATTTTGCTTCACCACGCCACCCCAGTTCAGACATAGCCATATGCAAATCAGTCTTGACCCTGTGCCTCATGGGAACAGTCCAGACCGAACTGCCAAGCCATGTCTTCCCTGGACCGAAATCAAGCATCCTAGGACCGGTTTCAGGCTATCAGCCTTCATCAGCCAGGATAGCTTGACTCCAGTGGCGTAGTGAGCACGGGACCCACGTCTGGGCATACCCTTCCCACTTAGGGCGAAATGCAAAACACACAAGATGATGGACGGAATGCTGCACATTGGCAAACATTCACCCCCAGTCACAGATCTGGGTTTAATCCATCGTTATTTTGCTTCACCACGCCACCCCAGTTCAGACATAGCCATATGCAAATCAGTCTTGACCCTGTGCCTCATGGGAACAGTCCAGACCGAACTGCCAAGCCATGTCTTCCCTGGACCGGAATCAAGCATCCTAGGACCGGTTTCAGGCTATCAGCCTTCATCAGCCAGGATAGCTTGACTCCAGTGGCGTAGTGAGCACGGGACCCACGTCTGGGCATACACTTCCCACTGAGGGCGAAATGCAAAACACACAAGATGATGGACGGAATGCTGCACATTGGCAAACATTCACCCCCAGTCACATATCTGGGTTTAATCCATCGTTATTTTGCTTCACCACGCCACCCCAGTTCAGACATAGCCATATGCAAATCAGTCTTGACCCTGTGCCTCATGGGAACAGTCTAGACCGAACTGCCAAGCCATGTCTTCCCTGGACCGAAATCAAGCATCCTAGGACCGGTTTCAGGCTATCAGCCTTCATCAGCCAGGATAGCTTGACTCCAGTGGCGTAGTGAGCACGGGACCCACGTCTGGGCATACCCTTCCCACGTAGGGCGAAATGCAAAACACACAAGATGATGGACGGAATGCTGCACATTGGCAAACATTCACCCCCAGTCACAGATCTGGGTTTAAGCCATCGTTATTTTGCTTCACCACGCCACCCCAGTTCAGACACAGCCATATGCAAATCAGTCTTGACCCTGTGCCTCATGGGAACAGTCCAGACCGAACTGCCAAGCCATGTCTTCCCTGGACCGGAATCAAGCATCCTAGGACCGGTTTCAGGCTATCAGCCTTCATCAGCCAGGATAGCTTGACTCCAGTGGCGTAGTGAGCACGGGACCCACGTCTGGGCATACCCTTCCCACTTAGGGCGAAATGCAAAACACACAAGATGATGGACGGAATGCTGCACATTGGCAAACATTCACCCCCAGTCACAGATCTGGGTTTATCCATCGTTATTTTGCTTCACCACGCCACCCCAGTTCAGACATAGCCATATGCAAATCAGTCTTGACCCTGTGCCTCATGGGAACAGTCCAGACCGAACTGCCAAGCCATGTCTTCCCTGGACCAGAATCAAGCATCCTAGGACCGGTTTCAGGCTATCAGCCTTCATCAGCCAGGATAGCTTGACTCCAGTGGCGTAGTGAGCACGGGACCCACGTCTGGGCATACCCTTCCCACTTAGGGCGAAATGCAAAACACACAAGATGATGGACGGAATGCTGCACATTGGCAAACATTCACCCCCAGTCACAGATCTGGGTTTAATCCATCATTATTTTGCTTCACCACACCACCCCAGTTCAGACACAGCCAGATGCAAATCAGTCTTGACCCTGTGCCTCATGGGAACAGTCCAGACCGAACTGCCAAGCCATGTCTTCCCTGGACTGGAATCATGCATCCTAGGACCGGTTTCAGGCTATCAGGCTATCAGCCTTCATTAGCCAGGATATCTTGACTCCAGTGGCGTAGTGAGCACGGGACCCACGTCTGGGCATACCCTTCCCACTTAGGGCGAAATGCAAAACACACAAGATGATGGACGGAATGCTGCACATTGGCAAACATTCACCCCCAGTCACAGATCTGGGTTTAATCCATCGTTATTTTGCTTCACCACGCCACCCCAGTTCAGACATAGCCATATGCAAATCAGTCTTGACCCTGTGCCTCATGGGAACAGTCCAGACCGAACTGCCAAGCCATGTCTTCCCTGGACCGAAATCAAGCATCCTAGGACCGGTTTCAGGCTATCAGCCTTCATCAGCCAGGATAGCTTGACTCCAGTGGCGTAGTGAGCACGGGACCCACGTCTGGGCATACCATTCCCACTTAGGGCGAAATGCAAAACACACAAGATGATGGACGGAATGCTGCACATTGGCAAACATTCACCCCCAGTCACATATCTGGGTTTAATCCATCGTTATTTTGCTTCACCACGCCACCCCAGTTCAGACATAGCCATATGCAAATCAGTCTTGACCCTGTGCCTCATGGGAACAGTCCAGACCGAACTGCCAAGCCATGTCTTCCCTGGACCGAAATCAAGCATCCTAGGACCGGTTTCAGGCTATCAGCCTTCATCAGCCAGGATAGCTTGACTCCAGTGGCGTAGTGAGCACGGGACCCACGTCTGGGCATACCCTTCCCACTTAGGGCGAAATGCAAAACACACAAGATGATGGACGGAATGCTGCACATTGGCAAACATTCACCCCCAGTCACAGATCTGGGTTTAAGCCATCGTTATTTTGCTTCACCACGCCACCCCAGTTCAGACATAGCCATATGCAAATCAGTCTTGACCCTGTGCCTCATGGGAACAGTCCAGACCGAACTGCCAAGCCATGTCTTCCCTGGACCGGAATCAAGCATCCTAGGACCAGTTTCAGGCTATCAGCCTTCATCAGCCAGGATAGCTTGACTCCAGTGGCGTAGTGAGCACGGGACCCACGTCTGGGCATACCCTTCCCACTTAGGGCGAAATGCAAAACACACAAGATGATGGACGGAATGCTGCACATTGGCAAACATTCACCCCCAGTCACATATCTGGGTTTAATCCATCGTTATTTTGCTTCACCACGCCACCCCAGTTCAGACATAGCCATATGCAAATCAGTCTTGACCCTGTGCCTCATGGGAACAGTCCAGACCGAACTGCCAAGCCATGTCTTCCCTGGACCGGAATCAAGCATCCTAGGACCGGTTTCAGGCTATCAGCCTTCATCAGCCAGGATAGCTTGACTCCAGTGGCGTAGTGAGCACAGGACCCACGTCAGGGCATACCCTTCCCACTTAGGGCGAAATGCAAAACACACAAGATGATGGACGGAATGCTGCACATTGGCAAACATTCACCCCCAGTCACATATCTGGGTTTAATCCATCGTTATTTTGCTTCACCACGCCACCCCAGTTCAGACATAGCCATATGCAAATCAGTCTTGACCCTGTGCCTCATGGGAACAGTCCAGACTGAACTGCCAAGCCATGTCTTCCCTGGACTGGAATCAAGCATCCTAGGACCGGTTTCAGGCTATCAGCCTTCATCAGCCAGGATAGCTTGACTCCAGTGGCGTAGTGAGCACGGGACCCACATCTGGGCATACCCTTCCCACTTAGGGCGAAATGCAAAACACACAAGATGATGGACGGAATGCTGCACATTGGCAACCATTCACCCCCAGTCACAGATCTGGGTTTAATCCATCGTTATTTTGCTTCACCACGCCACCCCAGTTCAGACATAGCCATATGCAAATCAGTCTTGACCCTGTGCCTCATGGGAACAGTCCAGACCGAACTGCCAAGCCATGTTTTCCCTGGACCGGAATCAAGCATCCTAGGACCGGTTTCAGGCTATCAGCCTTCATCAGCCAGGATAGCTTGACTCCAGTGGCGTAGTGAGCACGGGACCCACGTCTGGGCATACCCTTCCCACTTAGGGCGAAATGCAAAACACACAAGATGATGGACGGAATGCTGCACATTGGCAAACATTCACCCCCAGTCACAGATCTGGGTTTAATCCATCGTTATTTTGCTTCACCACGCCACCCCAGTTCAGACATAGCCATACGCAAATCAGTCTTGACCCTGAGCCTCATGGGAACAGTCCAGACCGAACTGCCAAGCCTTGTCTTCCCTGGACCGGAATCAAGCATCCTAGGACCGGTTTCAGGCTATCAGCCTTCATCAGCCAGAATAGCTTGACTCCAGTGGCGTAGTGAGCACGGGACCCACGTCTGGGCATACCCTTCCCACTTAGGGCGAAATGCAAAACACACAAGATGATGGACGGAATGCTGCACATTGGCAAACATTCACCCCCAGTCACAGATCTGGGTTTAATCCATCGTTATTTTGCTTCACCACGCCACCCCAGTTCAGACATAGCCATATGCAAATCAGTCTTGACCCTGAGCCTCATGGGAACAGTCCAGACCGAACTGCCAAGCCATGTCTTCCCTGGACCGGAATCAAGCATCCTAGGACCGGTTTCAGTCTATCAGCCTTCATCAGCCAGGATAGCTTGACTCCAGAGGCGTAGTGAGCACGGGACCCACGTCTGGGCATACCCTTCCCACTTAGGGCGAAATGCAAAACACACAAGATGATGGACGGAATGCTGCACATTGGCAAACATTCACCCCCAGTCACAGATCTGGGTTTAATCCATCGTTATTTTGCTTCACCACGCCACCCCAGTTCAGACATAGCCATATGCAAATCAGTCTTGACCCTGTGCCTCATGGGAACAGTCCAGACCGAACTGCCAAGCCATGTCTTCCCTGGACCGAAATCAAGCATCCTAGGACCGGTTTCAGGCTATCAGCCTTCATCAGCCAGGATAGCTTGACTCCAGTGGCGTAGTGAGCACGGGACCCACGTCTGGGCATACCCTTCCCACTTAGGGCGAAATGCAAAACACACAAGATGATGGACGGAATGCTGCACATTGGCAAACATTCACCCCCAGTCACAGATCTGGGTTTAATCCATCGTTATTTTGCTTCACCACGCCACCCCAGTTCAGACATAGCCATATGCAAATCAGTCTTGACCCTGTGCCTCATGGGAACAGTCCAGACCGAACTGCCAAGCCATGTCTTCCCTGGACCGGAATCAAGCATCCTAGGACCGGTTTCAGGCTATCAGCCTTCATCAGCCAGGATAGCTTGACTCCAGTGGCGTAGTGAGCACGGGACCCACGTCTGGGCATACCCTTCCCACTTAGGGCGAAATGCAAAACACACAAGATGATGGACGGAATGCTGCACATTGGCAAACATTCACCCCCAGTCACAGATCTGGGTTTAATCCATCGTTATTTTGCTTCACCACGCCACCCCAGTTCAGACATAGCCATATGCAAATCAGTCTTGACCCTGTGCCTCATGGGAACAGTCCAGACCGAACTGCCAAGCCATGTCTTCCCTGGACCGGAATCAAGCATCCTAGGACCGGTTTCAGGCTATCAGCCTTCATCAGCCAGGATAGCTTGACTCCAGTGGCGTAGTGAGCACGGGACCCACGTCTGGGCATACCCTTCCCACTTAGGGCGAAATGCAAAACACACAAGATGATGGACGGAATGCTGCACATTGGCAAACATTCACCCCCAGTCACAGATCTGGGTTTAATCCATCGTTATTTTGCTTCACCACGCCACCCCAGTTCAGACATAGCCATATGCAAATCAGTCTTGACCCTGTGCCTCATGGGAACAGTCCAGACCGAACTGCCAAGCCATGTCTTCCCTGGACCGAAATCAAGCATCCTAGGACCGGTTTCAGGCTATCAGCCTTCATCAGCCAGGATAGCTTGACTCCAGTGGCGTAGTGAGCACGGGACCCACGTCTGGGCATACCCTTCCCACTTAGGGCGAAATGCAAAACACACAAGATGATGGACGGAATGCTGCACATTGGCAAACATTCACCCCCAGTCACAGATCTGGGTTTAATCCATCGTTATTTTGCTTCACCACGCCACCCCAGTTCAGACATAGCCATATGCAAATCAGTCTTGACCCTGTGCCTCATGGGAACAGTCCAGACCGAACTGCCAAGCCATGTCTTCCCTGGACCGGAATCAAGCATCCTAGGACCGGTTTCAGGCTATCAGCCTTCATCAGCCAGGATAGCTTGACTCCAGTGGCGTAGTGAGCACGGGACCCACGTCTGGGCATACCCTTCCCACTTAGGGCGAAATGCAAAACACACAAGATGATGGACGGAATGCTGCACATTGGCAAACATTCACCCCCAGTCACAGATCTGGGTTTAATCCATCGTTATTTTGCTTCACCACGCCACCCCAGTTCAGACATAGCCATATGCAAATCAGTCTTGACCCTGTGCCTCATGGGAACAGTCCAGACCGAACTGCCAAGCCATGTCTTCCCTGGACCGGAATCAAGCATCCTAGGACCGGTTTCAGGCTATCAGCCTTCATCAGCCAGGATAGCTTGACTCCAGTGGCGTAGTGAGCACGGGACCCACGTCTGGGCATACCCTTCCCACTTAGGGCGAAATGCAAAACACACAAGATGATGGACGGAATGCTGCACATTGGCAAACATTCACCCTCAGTCACAGACCTGGGTTTAATCCATCGTTATTTTGCTTCACCACACCACCCCAGTTCAGACATAGCCATATGCAAATCAGTCTTGACCCTGTGCCTCATGGGAACAGTCCAGACCGAACTGCCAAGCCATGTCTTCCCTGGACTGGAATCATGCATCCTAGGACCGGTTTCAGGCTATCAGCCTTCATTAGCCAGGATAGCTTGACTCCAGTGGCGTAGTGAGCACGGGACCCACGTCTGGGCATACCCTTCCCACTTAGGGCGAAATGCAAAACACACAAGATGATGGACGGAATGCTGCACATTGGCAAACATTCACCCCCAGTCACAGATCTGGGTTTAATCCATCGTTATTTTGCTTCACCACGCCACCCCAGTTCAGACATAGCCATATGCAAATCAGTCTTGACCCTGTGCCTCATGGGAACAGTCCAGACCGAACTGCCAAGCCATGTCTTCCCTGGACCGGAATCAAGCATCCTAGGACCGGTTTCAGGCTATCAGCCTTCATCAGCCAGGATAGCTTGACTCCAGTGGCGTAGTGAGCACGGGACCCACGTCTGGGCATACCCTTCCCACTTAGGGCGAAATGCAAAACACACAAGATGATGGACGGAATGCTGCACATTGGCAAACATTCACCCCCAGTCACAGATCTGGGTTTAATCCATCGTTATTTTGCTTCACCACGCCACCCCAGTTCAGACATAGCCATATGCAAATCAGTCTTGACCCTGTGCCTCATGGGAACAGTCCAGACCGAACTGCCAAGCCATGTCTTCCCTGGACCGGAATCAAGCATCCTAGGACCGGTTTCAGGCTATCAGCCTTCATCAGCCAGGATAGCTTGACTCCAGTGGCGTAGTGAGCACGGGACCCACGTCTGGGCATACCCTTCCCACTTAGGGCGAAATGCAAAACACACAAGATGATGGACGGAATGCTGCACATTGGCAAACATTCACCCCCAGTCACAGATCTGGGTTTAATCCATCGTTATTTTGCTTCACCACGCCACCCCAGTTCAGACATAGCCATATGCAAATCAGTCTTGACCCTGTGCCTCATGGGAACAGTCCAGACCGAACTGCCAAGCCATGTCTTCCCTGGACCGGAATCAAGCATCCTAGGACCGGTTTCAGGCTATCAGCCTTCATCAGCCAGGATAGCTTGACTCCAGTGGCGTAGTGAGCACGGGACCCACGTCTGGGCATACCCTTCCCACTTAGGGCGAAATGCAAAACACACAAGATGATGGACGGAATGCTGCACATTGGCAAACATTCACCCCCAGTCACAGATCTGGGTTTAATCCATCGTTATTTTGCTTCACCACGCCACCCCAGTTCAGACATAGCCATATGCAAATCAGTCTTGACCCTGTGCCTCATGGGAACAGTCCAGACCGAACTGCCAAGCCATGTCTTCCCTGGACCGGAATCAAGCATCCTAGGACCGGTTTCAGGCTATCAGCCTTCATCAGCCAGGATAGCTTGACTCCAGTGGCGTAGTGAGCACGGGACCCACGTCTGGGCATACCCTTCCCACTTAGGGCGAAATGCAAAACACACAAGATGATGGACGGAATGCTGCACATTGGCAAACATTCACCCCCAGTCACAGATCTGGGTTTAATCCATCGTTATTTTGCTTCACCACGCCACCCCAGTTCAGACATAGCCATATGCAAATCAGTCTTGACCCTGTGCCTCATGGGAACAGTCCAGACCGAACTGCCAAGCCATGTCTTCCCTGGACCGGAATCAAGCATCCTAGGACCGGTTTCAGGCTATCAGCCTTCATCAGCCAGGATAGCTTGACTCCAGTGGCGTAGTGAGCACGGGACCCACGTCTGGGCATACCCTTCCCACTTAGGGCGAAATGCAAAACACACAAGATGATGGACGGAATGCTGCACATTGGCAAACATTCACCCCCAGTCACAGATCTGGGTTTAATCCATCGTTATTTTGCTTCACCACGCCACCCCAGTTCAGACATAGCCATATGCAAATCAGTCTTGACCCTGTGCCTCATGGGAACAGTCCAGACCGAACTGCCAAGCCATGTCTTCCCTGGACCGAAATCAAGCATCCTAGGACCGGTTTCAGGCTATCAGCCTTCATCAGCCAGGATAGCTTGACTCCAGTGGCGTAGTGAGCACGGGACCCACGTCTGGGCATACCCTTCCCACTTAGGGCGAAATGCAAAACACACAAGATGATGGACGGAATGCTGCACATTGGCAAACATTCACCCCCAGTCACAGATCTGGGTTTAAGCCATCGTTATTTTGCTTCACCACGCCACCCCAGTTCAGACATAGCCATATGCAAATCAGTCTTGACCCTGTGCCTCATGGGAACAGTCCAGACCGAACTGCCAAGCCATGTCTTCCCTGGACCGGAATCAAGCATCCTAGGACCGGTTTCAGGCTATCAGCCTTCATCAGCCAGGATAGCTTGACTCCAGTGGCGTAGTGAGCACGGGACCCACGTCTGGGCATACCCTTCCCACTTAGGGCGAAATGCAAAACACACAAGATGATGGACGGAATGCTGCACATTGGCAAACATTCACCCCCAGTCACAGATCTGGGTTTAATCCATCGTTATTTTGCTTCGCCACGCCACCCCAGTTCAGACATAGCCATATGCAAATCAGTCTTGACCCTGTGCCTCATGGGAACAGTCCAGACCGAACTGCCAAGCCATGTCTTCCCTGGACCGAAATCAAGCATCCTAGGACCGGTTTCAGGCTATCAGCCTTCATCAGCCAGGATAGCTTGACTCCAGTGGCGTAGTGAGCACGGGACCCACGTCTGGGCATACCCTTCCCACTTAGGGCGAAATGCAAAACACACAAGATGATGGACGGAATGCTGCACATTGGCAAACATTCACCCCCAGTTACAGATCTGGGTTTAATCCATCGTTATTTTGCTTCACCACGCCACCCCAGTTCAGACATAGCCATATGCAAATCAGTCTTGACCCTGTGCCTCATGGGAACAGTCCAGACCGAACTGCCAAGCCATGTCTTCCCTGGACCGGAATCAAGCATCCTAGGACCGGTTTCAGGCTATCAGCCTTCATCAGCCAGGATAGCTTGACTCCAGTGGCGTAGTGAGCACGGGACCCACGTCTGGGCATACCCTTCCCACTTAGGGCGAAATGCAAAACACACAAGATGATGGACGGAATGCTGCACATTGGCAAACATTCACCCCCAGTCACAGATCTGGGTTTAATCCATCGTTATTTTGCTTCACCACGCCACCCCAGTTCAGACATAGCCATATGCAAATCAGTCTTGACCCTGTGCCTCATGGGAACAGTCCAGACCGAACTGCCACGCCATGTCTTCCCTGGACCGGAATCAAGCATCCTAGGACCGGTTTCAGGCTATCAGCCTTCATCAGCCAGGATAGCTTGACTCCAGTGGCGTAGTGAGCACGGGACCCACGTCTGGGCATACCCTTCCCACTTAGGGCGAAATGCAAAACACACAAGATGATGGACGGAATGCTGCACATTGGCAAACATTCACCCCCAGTCACAGATCTGGGTTTAATCCATCGTTATTTTGCTTCACCACGCCACCCCAGTTCAGACATAGCCATATGCAAATCAGTCTTGACCCTGTGCCTCATGGGAACAGTCCAGACCGAACTGCCAAGCCATGTCTTCCCTGGACCGAAATCAAGCATCCTAGGACCGGTTTCAGGCTATCAGCCTTCATCAGCCAGGATAGCTTGACTCCAGTGGCGTAGTGAGCACGGGACCCACGTCTGGGCATACCCTTCCCACTTAGGGCGAAATGCAAAACACACAAGATGATGGACGGAATGCTGCACATTGGCAAACATTCACCCCCAGTCACAGATCTGGGTTTAATCCATCGTTATTTTGCTTCACCACGCCACCCCAGTTCAGACATAGCCATATGCAAATCAGTCTTGACCCTGTGCCTCATGGGAACAGTCCAGACCGAACTGCCAAGCCATGTCTTCCCTGGACCGGAATCAAGCATCCTAGGACCGGTTTCAGGCTATCAGCCTTCATCAGCCAGGATAGCTTGACTCCAGTGGCGTAGTGAGCACGGGACCCACGTCTGGGCATACCCTTCCCACTTAGGGCGAAATGCAAAACACACAAGATGATGGACGGAATGCTGCACATTGGCAAACATTCACCCCCAGTCACAGATCTGGGTTTAATCCATCGTTATTTTGCTTCACCACGCCACCCCAGTTCAGACATAGCCATATGCAAATCAGTCTTGACCCTGTGCCTCATGGGAACAGTCCAGACCGAACTGCCAAGCCATGTCTTCCCTGGACCGGAATCAAGCATCCTAGGACCGGTTTCAGGCTATCAGCCTTCATCAGCCAGGATAGCTTGACTCCAGTGGCGTAGTGAGCACGGGACCCACGTCTGGGCATACCCTTCCCACTTAGGGCGAAATGCAAAACACACAAGATGATGGACGGAATGCTGCACATTGGCAAACATTCACCCCCAGTCACAGATCTGGGTTTAATCCATCGTTATTTTGCTTCACCACGCCACCCCAGTTCAGACATAGCCATATGCAAATCAGTCTTGACCCTGTGCCTCATGGGAACAGTCCAGACC
This sequence comes from Calotriton arnoldi, assembly GCA_963921515.1. Taxonomy (NCBI): domain Eukaryota; kingdom Metazoa; phylum Chordata; class Amphibia; order Caudata; family Salamandridae; genus Calotriton; species Calotriton arnoldi. Next base: position 620,252 of record CAWUFW010009315.1, on the reverse strand, counting down.
GAACTGCCAAGCCATGTCTTCCCTGGACCGGAATCAAGCATCCTAGGACCGGTTTCAGGCTATCAGCCTTCATCAGCCAGGATAGCTTGACTCCAGTGGCGTAGTGAGCACGGGACCCACGTCTGGGCATACCCTTCCCACTTAGGGCGAAATGCAAAACACACAAGATGATGGACGGAATGCTGCACATTGGCAAACATTCACCCCCAGTCACAGATCTGGGTTTAATCCATCGTTATTTTGCTTCACCACGCCACCCCAGTTCAGACATAGCCATATGCAAATCAGTCTTGACCCTGTGCCTCATGGGAACAGTCCAGACCGAACTGCCAAGCCATGTCTTCCCTGGACCGAAATCAAGCATCCTAGGACCGGTTTCAGGCTATCAGCCTTCATCAGCCAGGATAGCTTGACTCCAGTGGCGTAGTGAGCACGGGACCCACGTCTGGGCATACCCTTCCCACTTAGGGCGAAATGCAAAACACACAAGATGATGGACGGAATGCTGCACATTGGCAAACATTCACCCCCAGTCACAGATCTGGGTTTAAGCCATCGTTATTTTGCTTCACCACGCCACCCCAGTTCAGACATAGCCATATGCAAATCAGTCTTGACCCTGTGCCTCATGGGAACAGTCCAGACCGAACTGCCAAGCCATGTCTTCCCTGGACCGGAATCAAGCATCCTAGGACCGGTTTCAGGCTATCAGCCTTCATCAGCCAGGATAGCTTGACTCCAGTGGCGTAGTGAGCACGGGACCCACGTCTGGGCATACACTTCCCACTTAGGGCGAAATGCAAAACACACAAGATGATGGACGGAATGCTGCACATTGGCAAACATTCACCCCCAGTCACAGATCTGGGTTTAATCCATCGTTATTTTGCTTCACCACGCCACCCCAGTTCAGACATAGCCATATGCAAATCAGTCTTGACCCTGTGCCTCATGGGAACAGTCCAGACCGAACTGCCAAGCCATGTCTTCCCTAGACCGAAATCAAGCATCCTAGGACCGGTTTCAGGCTATCAGCCTTCATCAGCCAGGATAGCTTGACTCCAGTGGCGTAGTGAGCACGGGACCCACGTCTGGGCATACCCTTCCCACTTAGGGCGAAATGCAAAACACACAAGATGATGGACGGAATGCTGCACATTGGCAAACATTCACCCCCAGTCACAGATCTGGGTTTAATCCATCGTTATTTTGCTTCACCACGCCACCCCAGTTCAGACATAGCCATATGCAAATCAGTCTTGACCCTGTGCCTCATGGGAACAGTCCAGACCGAACTGCCAAGCCATGTCTTCCCTGGACCGAAATCAAGCATCCTAGGACCGGTTTCAGGCTATCAGCCTTCATCAGCCAGGATAGCTTGACTCCAGTGGCGTAGTGAGCACGGGACCCACGTCTGGGCATACCCTTCCCACTTAGGGCGAAATGCAAAACACACAAGATGATGGACGGAATGCTGCACATTGGCAAACATTCACCCCCAGTCACAGATCTGGGTTTAAGCCATCGTTATTTTGCTTCACCACGCCACCCCAGTTCAGACATAGCCATATGCAAATCAGTCTTGACCCTGTGCCTCATGGGAACAGTCCAGACCGAACTGCCAAGCCATGTCTTCCCTGAACCGGAATCAAGCATCCTAGGACCGGTTTCAGGCTATCAGCCTTCATCAGCCAGGATAGCTTGACTCCAGTGGCGTAGTGAGCACGGGACCCACGTCTGGGCATACCCTTCCCACTTAGGGCGAAATGCAAAACACACAAGATGATGGACGGAATGCTGCACATTGGCAAACATTCACCCCCAGTCACAGATCTGGGTTTAATCCATCGTTATTTTGCTTCACCACGCCACCCCAGTTCAGACATAGCCATATGCAAATCAGTCTTGACCCTGTGCCTCATGGGAACAGTCCAGACCGAACTGCCAAGCCATGTCTTCCCTGGACCGGAATCAAGCATCCTAGGACCGGTTTCAGGCTATCAGCCTTCATCAGCCAGGATAGCTTGACTCCAGTGGCGTAGTGAGCACGGGACCCACGTCTGGGCATACACTTCCCACTGAGGGCGAAATGCAAAACACACAAGATGATGGACGGAATGCTGCACATTGGCAAACATTCACCCCCAGTCACATATCTGGGTTTAATCCATCGTTATTTTGCTTCACCACGCCACCCCAGTTCAGACATAGCCATATGCAAATCAGTCTTGACCCTGTGCCTCATGGGAACAGTCTAGACCGAACTGCCAAGCCATGTCTTCCCTGGACCGAAATCAAGCATCCTAGGACCGGTTTCAGGCTATCAGCCTTCATCAGCCAGGATAGCTTGACTCCAGTGGCGTAGTGAGCACGGGACCCACGTCTGGGCATACCCTTCCCACGTAGGGCGAAATGCAAAACACACAAGATGATGGACGGAATGCTGCACATTGGCAAACATTCACCCCCAGTCACAGATCTGGGTTTAAGCCATCGTTATTTTGCTTCACCACGCCACCCCAGTTCAGACATAGCCATATGCAAATCAGTCTTGACCCTGTGCCTCATGGGAACAGTCCAGACCGAACTGCCAAGCCATGTCTTCCTGGACCGGAATCAAGCATCCTAGGACCGGTTTCAGGCTATCAGCCTTCATCAGCCAGGATAGCTTGACTCCAGTGGCGTAGTGAGCACGGGACCCACGTCTGGGCATACACTTCCCACTTAGGGCGAAATGCAAAACACACAAGATGATGGACGGAATGCTGCACATTGGCAAACATTCACCCCCAGTCACAGATCTGGGTTTAATCCATCGTTATTTTGCTTCGCCACGCCACCCCAGTTTAGACATAGCCATATGCAAATCAGTCTTGACCCTGTGCCTCATGGGAACAGTCCAGACCGAACTGCCAAGCCATGTCTTCCCTGGACCGAAATCAAGCATCCTAGGACCGGTTTCAGGCTATCAGCCTTCATCAGCCAGGATAGCTTGACTCCAGTGGCGTAGTGAGCACGGGACCCACGTCTGGGCATACCCTTCCCACTTAGGGCGAAATGCAAAACACACAAGATGATGGACGGAATGCTGCACATTGGCAAACATTCACCCCCAGTTACAGATCTGGGTTTAATCCATCGTTATTTTGCTTCACCACGCCACCCCAGTTCACACATAGCCATATGCAAATCAGTCTTGACCCTGTGCCTCATGGGAACAGTCCAGACCGAACTGCCAAGCCATGTCTTCCCTGGACCGGAATCAAGCATCCTAGGACCGGTTTCAGGCTATCAGCCTTCATCAGCCAGAATAGCTTGACTCCAGTGGCGTAGTGAGCACGGGACCCACGTCTGGGCATACCCTTCCCACTTAGGGCGAAATGCAAAACACACAAGATGATGGACGGAATGCTGCACATTGGCAAACATTCACCCCCAGTCACAGATCTGGGTTTAATCCATCGTTATTTTGCTTCACCACGCCACCCCAGTTCAGACATAGCCATATGCAAATCAGTCTTGACCCTGTGCCTCATGGGAACAGTCCAGACCGAACTGCCAAGCCATGTCTTCCCTGGACCGAAATCAAGCATCCTAGGACCGGTTTCAGGCTATCAGCCTTCATCAGCCAGGATAGCTTAACTCCAGTGGCGTAGTGAGCACGGGACCCACGTCTGGGCATACCCTTCCCACTTAGGGCGAAATGCAAAACACACAAGATGATGGACGGAATGCTGCACATTGGCAAACATTCACCCCCAGTCACAGATCTGGGTTTAATCCATCGTTATTTTGCTTCACCACGCCACCATAGTTCAGACATAGCCATATGCAAATCAGTCTTGACCCTGTGCCTCATGGGAACAGTCCAGACCGAACTGCCAAGCCATGTCTTCCCTGGACCGGAATCAAGCATCCTAGGACCGGTTTCAGGCTATCAGCCTTCATCAGCCAGGATAGCTTGACTCCAGTGGCGTAGTGAGCACGGGACCCACGTCTGGGCATACACTTCCCACTGAGGGCGAAATGCAAAACACACAAGATGATGGACGGAATGCTGCACATTGGCAAACATTCACCCCCAGTCACATATCTGGGTTTAATCCATCGTTATTTTGCTTCACCACGCCACCCCAGTTCAGACATAGCCATATGCAAATCAGTCTTGACCCTGTGCCTCATGGGAACAGTCTAGACCGAACTGCCGGATCCATGTCTGACGCCTGGACGGATATTCTAAGCGTACTAGGAATCTATCAACTATGTGTCTTCATTAGTCAGGATAATTTAACTATATGTGATGTGGTGAGACAATCGGAACCCATGTACTGAGCAGACACTTACCATCCTAGGCTGCAATGCGAAACACATATTTATGGTGCATCATCAATGTACGAACATAAGCATAACGACTGTTGCTCACATGTCGCAGCAGCTATGTTTCACTCATGCTGGAAGTCAAACTGTCACCAAGCTTACTAAACAATAAAGATATTAGACAAAAAACAAATTGACAAGTCTGACCCAGCACCATACATGGGTAATAGTCCAGCACTGCACTGCTAAGCAATGTCTTCATGAACAGGACTTAGACATCTGTAGGACCGGTTTCAGGTTCATGCAGCCTGTACCCTCAGCCACTGGTATAGCTGCACCCAGCTAGAGTGGTGAGCATGGGACCTATGCCAGGGCAGTGGGCTTGCCAGGCATAGGCACACAGAGATGTGTAAAACACACAAGATGATGGACGGAATGCTGCACATTGGCAAACATTCACCCCCAGTCACAGATCTGGGTTTAATCCATCGTTATTTTGCTTCACCACGCCACCCCAGTTCAGACATAGCCATATGCAAATCAGTCTTGACCCTGTGCCTCATGGGAACAGTCCAGACCGAACTGCCAAGCCATGTCTTCCCTGGACCGAAATCAAGCATCCTAGGACCGGTTTCAGGCTATCAGCCTTCATCAGCCAGGATAGCTTGACTCCAGTGGCGCAGTGAGCACGGGACCCACGTCTGGGCATACCCTTCCCACTTAGGGCGAAAATGCAAAACACACAAGATGATGGACGGAATGCTGCACATTGGCAAACATTCACCCCCAGTCACAGATCTGGGTTTAATCCATCGTTATTTTGCTTCACCACGCCACCCCAGTTCAGACATAGCCATATGCAAATCAGTCTTGACCCTGTGCCTCATGGGAACAGTCCAGACCGAACTGCCAAGCCATGTCTTCCCTGGACCGAAATCAAGCATCCTAGGACCGGTTTCAGGCTATCAGCCTTCATCAGCCAGGATAGCTTGACTCCAGTGGCGTAGTGAGCACGGGACCCACGTCTGGGCATACCCTTCCCACTTAGGGCGAAAATGCAAAACACACAAGATGATGGACGGAATGCTGCACATTGGCAAACATTCACCCCCAGTCACAGATCTGGGTTTAATCCATCGTTATTTTGCTTCACCACGCCACCCCAGTTCAGACATAGCCATATGCAAATCAGTCTTGACCCTGTGCCTCATGGGAACAGTCCAGACCGAACTGCCAAGCCATGTCTTCCCTGGACCGAAATCAAGCATCCTAGGACCGGTTTCAGGCTATCAGCCTTCATCAGCCAGGATAGCTTGACTCCAGTGGCGCAGTGAGCACGGGACCCACGTCTGGGCATACCCTTCCCACTAAGGGCGAAAATGCAAAACACACAAGATGATGGACGGAATGCTGCACATTGGCAAACATTCACCCCCAGTCACAGATCTGGGTTTAATCCATCGTTATTTTGCTTCACCACGCCACCCCAGTTCAGACATAGCCATATGCAAATCAGTCTTGACCCTGTGCCTCATGGGAACAGTCCAGACCGAACTGCCAAGCCATGTCTTCCCTGGACCGAAATCAAGCATCCTAGGACCGGTTTCAGGCTATCAGCCTTCATCAGCCAGGATAGCTTGACTCCAGTGGCGCAGTGAGCACGGGACCCACGTCTGGGCATACCCTTCCCACTAAGGGCGAAAATGCAAAACACACAAGATGATGGACGGAATGCTGCACATTGGCAAACATTCACCCCCAGTCACAGATCTGGGTTTAATCCATCGTTATTTTGCTTCACCACGCCACCCCAGTTCAGACATAGCCATATGCAAATCAGTCTTGACCCTGTGCCTCATGGGAACAGTCCAGACCGAACTGCCAAGCCATGTCTTCCCTGGACCGAAATCAAGCATCCTAGGACCGGTTTCAGGCTATCAGCCTTCATCAGCCAGGATAGCTTGACTCCAGTGGCGTAGTGAGCACGGGACCCACGTCTGGGCATACCCTTCCCACTTAGGGCGAAAATGCAAAACACACAAGATGATGGACGGAATGCTGCACATTGGCAAACATTCACCCCCAGTCACAGATCTGGGTTTAATCCATCGTTATTTTGCTTCACCACGCCACCCCAGTTCAGACATAGCCATATGCAAATCAGTCTTGACCCTGTGCCTCATGGGAACAGTCCAGACCGAACTGCCAAGCCATGTCTTCCCTGGACCGAAATCAAGCATCCTAGGACCGGTTTCAGGCTATCAGCCTTCATCAGCCAGGATAGCTTGACTCCAGTGGCGCAGTGAGCACGGGACCCACGTCTGGGCATACCCTTCCCACTTAGGGCGAAAATGCAAAACACACAAGATGATGGACGGAATGCTGCACATTGGCAAACATTCACCCCCAGTCACAGATCTGGGTTTAATCCATCGTTATTTTGCTTCACCACGCCACCCCAGTTCAGACATAGCCATATGCAAATCAGTCTTGACCCTGTGCCTCATGGGAACAGTCCAGACCGAACTGCCAAGCCATGTCTTCCCTGGACCGAAATCAAGCATCCTAGGACCGGTTTCAGGCTATCAGCCTTCATCAGCCAGGATAGCTTGACTCCAGTGGCGCAGTGAGCACGGGACCCACGTCTGGGCATACCCTTCCCACTTAGGGCGAAAATGCAAAACACACAAGATGATGGACGGAATGCTGCACATTGGCAAACATTCACCCCCAGTCACAGATCTGGGTTTAATCCATCGTTATTTTGCTTCACCACGCCACCCCAGTTCAGACATAGCCATATGCAAATCAGTCTTGACCCTGTGCCTCATGGGAACAGTCCAGACCGAACTGCCAAGCCATGTCTTCCCTGGACCGAAATCAAGCATCCTAGGACCGGTTTCAGGCTATCAGCCTTCATCAGCCAGGATAGCTTGACTCCAGTGGCGCAGTGAGCACGGGACCCACGATTGCTATGGCGCTGTTGGCGGCGCGACAGGTGCTTTTAGCGCATTGGGGGTCGGCCTCGGTGCCGGAGTTGAGGGACTGGATCCATCGCCTCTGGCAGCTCTTGGCAATGGAGCGCCTCTCGATGGGGGTGGACGGGAGGGGCGGAGAGTTTGCGACGCTGTGGGCCCCCTACTTACAAATCCTCACAAAGGATATGCGGGAGGTGACATGCCCTAAATTTCTACAGATCCTCCGGCTGCTGCCGCTGGAGCCGGCGGCTGCGGTTTAGTACGGCGGGACGGAGCAACACTAGTGCACGGTACGGGCCCCGGCAGTGAGCTCTTTACAATATGTTTAAATCAGATGCGGAGACAGGGGAGGGGGGAGGAGGGTGAGGGAGGTGGGTGAGGGAGGGGGGTGTTGGGGGGTTTTGTTTGATTTATGATATAAAATGGTGGCGGACTTCTATAGGACGAGCGAAACTGCTGCCAGAGGTGAATGGTATTGCGGGGGCCGTCCTCTGGGATGTAGGCCTCAACGCTGTGTAACTGCATTTCTACCTCGCTCTGCCGGCCTTGAGATGTAGGCAGTAAGCTGTGTTTGAACCATGGTTACCCACTTAATAAAAATGATTGATTCTAAAAAGTCAGTCAAAAATTGACTGGGGGTTACTGCTCTTCCCGGAACTGCGCTTGCTGGCGCGGAAAAAGAAGGAACTGACGTCAGCGCGCGTGGCGGCGTCTAAGTAGCGCCCGCGACGTCATCTCGGCGACCATGACGCCAACGACGGACGCGGAGCCGCACGACGCCACCTATCGACGCGCAGGGGTAATGCTGACGAAAACTTTCCGGATCCAGTCTGACGCCTGGGGATATTCTAAGGTAAGGAATCTATAACTATGTGTTTCTTTCAGATAATTTAATATATGTGATGTGGCCAGACAATCGTAACATGTACGAGCAGACACACCATCCTAGCTGCTGCGAAAACATATTTATGGTGCATCATCAATGTACGAACAAAGATAACGACTGTTGCTACATGTTGTAGCAGTATGTTTCACTCTGCTGGAAGTCAAACTGTAAAGCTTACTAAACAATAAAGATATTAAAAAAAAAAAAAATTGACAAGCTCCCAGCACCATATATTGTTAATGGCAGCACTGCACTTACAATGTCTAAGAAAGGACTTAGACACTGTAGGGGTTCAGGGTTCATGCACCTGTACCCTCACCACTGGTATAGTGCACCCAGCTAGAGGGGTGACTGACCTATGCCAGGGCAGTGGGTTGTAGGCATGGCACACAGAGATGTGTGCCATGTCGACTCTTCACTTTGTTCTGCACCAAAACACGCAGCCTGCAAAGGCAGTGTGTGTTTGTGTGTGTGTAAAGGTACAGGGCCTCTAAGGGTGGCACAATAGGTGCTGCAGCCCTTAGAGGTCTTCCCTGGTCACAGTGCCCTGGGTACTTGTGGTACCATTTACCAGGGGTTGATTTGTGGCCAGAGATGCCAATTGGGTTAGTTTTGGGGAAAGAACACAGGCCCTGGGAACCTGATGGGCAGGGACCCAGGGCACATCAAGTCAAAGTGCATCAGTAGTCTGGCAAAATGTGGGGGGGTTACTGCAACAGAAACCCACTTTCCTACAACAGTACATTCATACTTACTTTACCAGCATTCCACTTTCCTTCTGCTTAGTTCATTGTACAGGGCACTAATATATTCTGGTGCGGTAGCACTATATAAAGCAGCTAACTAAATATAGTCATTTTCATCAGTGGTCTGGTTGCAGTCATGGATACTTAAAATCAAAGCACTTATGGAATTTGGCCAGCAGTTGTGAACAAACGATTGCTGGCGCAGTCATTGAGGGTAGACTTCAAATCTTAGAATTGCTAAAATGGCTCCAGAATAAACACAATATGCTCCACAGGTACTACTGCTACACATGATCTGTCTGGATATCATCTGCGATAGACAACATGTGAAGGTCTCAAGCCAAATGGTTAAGTGGAGAAAAAAAAGCTTTCTGACAAGCAGCCCAGGCAGACTGCAGAGCAGAGAGCATGTGTGCACATTTAACCTGCTGGGACTAACATCTTGGTGGCTGTGGAAGTCATAAGCGCCAATGGAGTTGCAGTCTCACCTCGTACATCTGGATGACATGAGAAGCGATGAATGTGGCACCGTACACCTGTCCATCTGTCCACCTGACCTGCACAGCTTCCCCAGCAGGAGGCGGTCCCGACTGCACACAACTGTGACTCTAAATGAACAAAAAACAATGGTATTAATGCTTTGCACGCATGAATGGGGAAAGTTGCTACACCATGCTGAACACTTTTTGAAGAGAGCAGCATACTGAAAGGAACACCAACCACACATTCCTGGAAAAAGAAACCAAAATAATTCCAGACACTAACCCACCAGCAAGGCGAAACCCAATTTTGCAAACTCTCTATTGAAGAACACATGTACTAGGGGACAAGCTCCATTCCAATAGCTGTAAGTCAGGGGAGTGTGCCTCAGAAATGTGCTTGGCATGGAAACCAGGCGAGAATCATAGACTTCACTTTTCAGATAAAACTGGAACCATATAGCTGGGTAACAGCAGCAGCAGGAAATTCCCTATGACTGGAACCTCTAATCTTTCTAGTTACTTTCATATAATTCTAGGTGGTGCATTAACATATAAAGAGATCTTGGAGCAAGAGGGGTGTCATGTAACCAGTTTTTAGTGAACAGTTCGCCAGTTACTTGGCCTCTGGTGCTTAATACATCCGACCTGCCATATGTGTCTCACCAAAGGAGGGTATCTGTGAGTAGGACACAGGTCTATAGCACCGGGAGAGAGTGATGTGGTTGAAGGGTGAGAGTTATCCCCACAGTGGTGCTCCATTGGGCATGAGTCTTGTGTTCTTCCATCCTAATTCTTTGGTTTTCTCTGTATCCTGATTTACAGTTGAGATTCAGAACTTAAAAGCCCTACAACCTACCGAAAGTCAGCAAAGGTAGTGTTAGCAGTATATTAAGTTAGCTTACCTTGCACTACCTTAGTAAGCAGCTAAGGGAGTGTTAGTTCTGGCAGACCTCAGTTAAAACATCACGATTGGGTCCATTCTGCATGTTCTCATTGAGTGTGTGTGTTACAGTGGTGGTAGTACCGTGGTTGAGGTGAAGCTGTTCTTGTCAAGGTTGTGTTTCTGACCGAGAATCTGGTGAGCAGAGGCTATAAGAATAGCTTATATCCATTTTCTTGCACCTCGGCTGCTCTGTGCAGTCAGCTCTGGAGGCCTAATACACATCTAAACTTAGCATGAGAAAGATGTAGTGCCTTGAAGCTGCTGGATGATTTGGGGGGCGGGGGGAAGAGGGCCACAGCTAGTGTCTGGTACAGGCAGTGTATGCAAGAAAGGATGGAAGGAAAGGCATGATTCATTCCAATTCACACACTCGGAAGGCCAGATTACAATAAACTAATGGTATAACAAGAAACATCCAATGTAATGAAATAAATCTTCCAAGGACCACGCAGACAACAATATATTCCATAATTTCCAAGGCAGTGCAGTGCAGGAGGCACCCAATGTTACAACCCATAAGAATGGTTACTAATACCTCAAGGACAGGTGAGACTATGCCAATGTGCTAAACAGTTCTTACTTAGAGCAGATCAGGCAGCACCCAAAGACATACAGAACATCTGGAGAACCAAAGTCTCAAGAGTAGAGCACACAACCTCCTGAAATCTATAACCAACCCCCCACAAGGGAAGAAAATCAACCTACCACTATATCCTCAGGATATAGGTCACTGCTGAAGGAACCGTCGTCAAAGTTCACTTCGTAAAATGTCTCTTTCATTCGTTTAATCACTTCACATTGATAGTAGCGGCCGTTTTTATGCTTGCTGATCACAGACTGCCCAACTTCAAGCTCCGTTTGGGAGGGCTTCACAGGCTGGAACAGGGTTACAAAAGAATAATACTCTTTCATTTTATAGCCACGGGCGCCACTATAAAATAATATTTGCAGATATTGCACTGATCAACAAGTACACCACAACAAAATGAAAACGATTCTGTTATTGAGTCACATTTGCATAAGTCATCAACGGCTGGAATTTAACGTTTTCTCATTGTGGAGTCAACAAAAGTGGTCATTTATCCCTTCTTTCCTAGAGCCAGAATACTGGTGCAATCCAATTTGGCATGCAAGTTACTACTTTTAGACACTTGAATCTCATACAGTACCAGGGTCCAAGAGGTGGAGATGCCTAGAGACTCAGAGATAATAGAACATATAGAAAATAACATTCAATGTGCCGGATAACTCAAACACTTACACTTTTGGTAATTGAAATGCAAAGATGGAGTTTTCCAGTCCCTTGTAGGCAACGATCCCTGCATTCATAGCCAATCACAGGGGGGCAGCAAACTGGAACCAGCTTAATTAATATTTATTAAACTGTGAATGGGATGATTAGGCTAACTGACAGCATTTTGGAAAATAAAAATCCAAAAAAGATATGAAACGTTGACTAATGTAGCCAGTTAAAAAATAAAAAAAAATGAATTCATTTTCAAAACTGAAAGATCTGGGGAGTCATGAAAAAGTAACTTATCCCTGTAAGCATCCATTTGTGGTATGTAGTGCTGTAGATTCGCATGCTCTGCATACTCCTGCAATCTAGTGTTTGCTGCAGACATGTACAACTTGGTTTTCTTCTTAGAAGTCTTTCGGGTCACAAGGTATAGTGATTCCTCCTATGACTGGTAATACACATGGGCATAAGGTCCATTGTTAGATTGTTTTCCTGCACGGCAGGTGAGATTGGAGATGGAGCACAGAAAGTGCAGGAAGATGACCATGCAAGTAAATGTAGGAAAGAAGGAAAGTAAAAGCAAAGGCATCTGCAACAATGAAGGCTTCCAAGGAGCAGGGTGGGCGCATGTGGATCTACAGCACTACATGCCACAAACCGATGCTTACAGGGAAAGAAAGGAGAATGCTACTTACCCAGTATGCATCTGTTCTTGGCATGTAGAGCTGTAGAGTCAAATGCTATGCATAGATCGCCATCTAGTGTTGAGTCCGGATGTTTGCACTTTGTTTTTCTTCGAAGAAGTCTTTCCAGTCACGAGGTAGGTGACTCCTCCTTTCAGTAATAGTGCGCATGGGCATCTACTCCATTGTTAGATTGTTTTCCCGCAAAGGGTGATAATGGAGTTAGTAAGAGTAGTAAAAGGAGATGTCCATGAATGCATGGATCTGAGTAAGATGTTACTGCAACAGGTATAGGTACCCGGGGAGGCGGGTGGGCGCATACGACTACAGCTCTACATGCCAAGAACAGATGCATACTGGGTAAGTAGCATTCTCCGTTCGAGGAATATGAGCTGTAGATCATATGCTATGCATAGACTATATAGCAGTTATCTCCCAAAGCGTTGCTAACCTGTATCAGTTGCAGTGGTCTGAAATAGTGTACGTAAAACTGCCTGGCCCACTCTAGCTTGTTGACTTGCTAACACATCTTCACAATAGTGTTTTGTGAATGTGTGAGGTGTAGACCATGTTGCAGCTTTGCATATGTCATCTATGGGTATATTTCCGAAGAATGCCATAGAAGCCCCTAGTTTGCGTGTAGAGTGTGCTCTAGGGGGAACTGTTAACGTTTGTTTAGCTTTTGCATAGCATATTTGAATGCACTTGACTATCCACCTTGCAATACCTGATTTTGATATGGGATTGCCTTTGTGTGGTGGAGCAAAAGCGACAAAAAGTTGATTTTTGTTACGGAAAGGTTTTGTCCTTTCTATGTAATAAAGCAATGCTCTCTTCACATCTAATGTGTGTAGGGCACGTTCTGCCACTGAATCTGGTTGAGGGAAGAACACAGGTAACTCAACAGATTGATTGATATGAAAAGCAGAAATGACTTTAGGAAGGAATTTAGGATTAGTCCGAAGAACCACTTTATTTTGGTGCATTTGTAAAAAGGTTCTATAGTTAATGCCTGAAGCTCACCCACTCTTCTGAGTGATGTGATAGCAACGAGGAAAGCAGTTTTCCAAGTGAGAAATTGCAGTTCACATTTGTGCAGTGGCTCAAAGGGTGGACCCATTAGTCTGGTGAGAACAATGTTGAGATTCCATACTGGAGCAGGTGGTGTCTCGGGGGAATGACTCTTTTGAGCCCCTCCATAAAGGCTTTGATAACAGGCACTCTAAAAAGAGATCGATGTTGTCTATTTTGGAGGTATGCAGCTATTGCAGCTAGATGTAAGCGTATGGAAGTATACGCTAAATTGGAACGTTGTAGATGTAACAAATAACATATAATGTTTTGTACAGAAGCATCAAGCGGGTTGATGTGGTTGTTATTACAGTATATCACAAACCGCTTCCACTTTGCTGCATAGCAAGCTCTTTTGGTAGGGCGTCTAGCCTCTTTGATAATATTCATGCAGTCTGGCGGTAGATTAAGATAGCCGAACTCTAAGACTTCAGGAGCCAGATCGCCAGATTGAGCTGACTGGGGTCTGGATGTTTTATGTCTCCATGGCTCTGTGTGAGAAGATTGGGTGTAAGACTTAGTTTTTGGTGAGGAACTACTAAGAGTTCCAATAAGGTTGTGAACCAAGGTTGACGTGCCCATGTGGGAGCAACTAGGATTAGTGTCAGGGACGCTTGGTTGAGTTTCCGAACCACTAATGGAATGAGTGGGAGAGGCGGAAAAGCGTAAGCAAATATCCCTGACCAATTCATCCATAGTGCATTGCCTTTGGACAATGGGTGTGGATACCTGGATGGGAAGTTTGGGCATTTTGCGTTTTGCTATGTAGCGAACAGGTCTATGTGAGGGACTCCCCAACGTTGAAAGTATGGAAGGAGGACCTGAGGGTGGAGTTCCCATTCGTGTATTTGCTGTCTCTGCCTGCTGAGGAGATCTGCAATCTAGTTGTTGACTCCTGGGAGGTGTTCTGCTAGGAGATAAAGTTTGTGGTGAATGGCCAACCTCCAGATGTCTTGGGCTAAGTGGGACAGTTGGAGAGGGTGTGTCCCTCCTGTTTTTGTATGTAATACATGGCTGTCATGTTGTCTGAACGAATTAGGACAGTTTTGCCCTGTAGGTGAGTTTGAAACGCCTTGAGTGCTAGAAATATTGCAAGAAGCTCTAGGTGATTGATGTGGAGCAACTTCTGTTGTTGGCTCCACAAGCCTTGCACTGTTGTGCTGTTGTAGATGAGCTCCCCAGCCAGTGAGGGACGCGTCCGCTGTCAGTACTATCTGTGGAACCGGGTCTATGAACGGCCGCCCTTTTGATACACTTTGTGTGTTCCACCACTGCAGAGAGCGATGAGTACGGCCGGTTACCAACACTAGATCGGTCAAAAGACCTTGCGACTGGTTCCACTGACTTGCTAAGCATTCTTGAAGTGGACGCATGTGCAGTCTGGCATGGGGAACGATCATGATGCAGGATGACATCATTCCCAGTAGCTGCATGTAATCTCGTGCTGGAATCCAATGGTTGGATTGAAAGCGGAGAACTAAAGCCTGAATATTTCGAATTCTGGCTGAGCTGGGAAAAGCGAGAGTTTTTTGAGTATCTATTGTGGCTCCTATGTAGTCCTTTGTATTGGTTGGTTGGAGATGTGACTTTGGTACATTGATTGTGAACCCTAGTTGATGCAGTAACCGAATTGTCCTGAAAGTGTGCTGCAGACATTGTTGGTACGTGTTGGCTTTGATGAGCCAGTCGTCTAAGTACGGGAAGACGTGGATGCTTTGTCTCCTTAGGTGAGCAGCTACTACCGCCAGACACTTTGTGAAGACTCTGGGGGCGGTGGTGACACCGAATGGGAGTACCCTGAACTGATAGTGCTGACCCGCTACCACAAATCTGAGGAATTTGCGATGAGCAGGGTGAACTGGTATATGAAAGTAGGCGTCTTAGATCTAGAGTAGATAGAAAGTCGCCTTTCTGTAGTAGAGGAAGTACCTGTTGAAGTGTCAAAATGTCGAAATGGTTTGACTGAATGTACCGGTTGAGTTCTCTGAGATCTAAAATTGGTCTGAGAGAACAGTCTTTTTTGGGAATTAGGAAATAAAAGGAGTATACGCCCGACCCGTGATGTTGGGGCGGCACAGGCTCTACAGCCCCTTTTAGAAGTAGAGACTGAACCTCTTGTTTGAGGAGGTATAGATGGTCTGGTGATTGTTTGTGGGGCTTTGGTGGAATATTTGGAGGCGTGTTGATAAATTCCAGGCAGTAACCAGAACGGATAATTTGGAGTACCCAATTGTCTGTTGTTATTGATTGCCAGATTGGTAGAAAATCTGACAGTCTTCCCCGAACAGGTGTTGAGTGGTCGGGGGGAAGTGAAGGCAAGTCACTGCTTTGTGTTGGCGGGGGAGTTGCGTGTGTTTGAACCCCGGCCCTTACCGTTGTTACCCCTGTAACCACCCCTGTAATAACCCCTAGATGGAGAGGGTTGGTTATTGCCCTTATAGGTGGAGGTGGCTTCCGATGAGGTATTTTTGAAACCTCCTCGGTAAAAGGAGCATCGAAAGGAAGCACGACCCTGTGTGGATTGAAGGGCTCCCATAGATTTGGCTAACTCAGTATCTTTCTTCATTTTCTCAAGTGAAGAATCCACCACTGGGCCAAATAGATGTTCCTTATCGAATGGGGTATTTAAAATGGAGGTTTGAACCTCAGGTTTAAAACCAGATATACAGAGCCAGGCATGCATCCTTAAAAGGACACTAGTGTTTATAGCTCTAGCAGCAGTATCTAGAGAGCATCTTATTTGATTGTTAGCAATAAGTTGCCCTTCATGAACCAGATCTTGTGCTTTTGATTTGTGTTCCGGGGGTAAATATTGGATCAGTTGTTCCATTTCGTACCAGTGAGCACGGTCGTATCACGCTAACAGTGCCTGAGTGTTGGAGACACGCCAGAAATTGGCTGCTTGAGAAGCTACCCTTTTCCCAGAAGCGTCAATAAGTTTTGATTCCTTATCAGGAGGTGGAGCCTCTCCTGTTGTCTGGGAGTTGGCTCTTTTTCTTGCATTGGACACAACCAGGGAGTCTAGTGGCAACTGTCCCCTTATATATACTGGGTCCGATGGTGCTGGCTTGTACATCTTGTCCACTCTAGGGGTGAGAATACGAGCTCTGACTGGGTCATTAAAAATGTCATCTACATGCCTGACCATCCCTTTAAGCATGGGTAGTGTATGTGATGACTTCTGTGTGGTACTGAGGGTTTCAAAGAGGAAATCCTCTTCTAATGACTCCTTATGTAGTTGCACCCCATGGTAGTTGGCAGCTGTACCCAGTAACTCAATGTAGCCTACACGGTCATCTGGTGGAGAGGGCTTGTCAGGATATAAATCAGGATCATTGCCTGTGGGCGAATTGGTGTTAAAATCGTCCCATGGGTCTTGTAATGGCTGATCATCATCCTTATCCTGATCATCATTCCCATCATCTTGGTTGTCAGGTGTATGTGGTGGTGAATGTTCAGGTGAAATTGGTTGAAGCTGAGGGGAAGGTGGTGATGAAGGAAGAATAGGTGGAAGAATAGGTGGAGGAATAGGTGGAGGAAGAGGAGGAGGGGAAGGGTTGGTTCCAACAGATCTCTTTTTTAAAAGGATGTGATATTCTTCTTCTGCATCAGTCCTTCTTTTTAGAGTCACTTTAGTGGTGATATGGCCAGTCTGTGGATGGATATACAAAAGCTTTTGTTTCGGATCCGGTTTTTCAATTGGGGCATCGAAACTGGGCTTTGTAGCTGTTTTCTGCACTTTTGTCTGTTTCGGCACCTACATTTTCAGTGCCGGAGTCGAAACCGTTGATGTGTTCGGATCCGACAATTTTTACGGGTCGGTGCCGGACTTGTGTTTCGACCCCGAAGGTCTGGGCTCCGCACTCGGTTTGGAAGGAGTCTTTTCGGAGCCGGAAGGCTTTTTTGTAGGCTTCGGTGCCGAGCCAGAGGGCGGGGCGTCAGAAGCGTGATCTCGGTGCCGACCGGGGCCTGAGGGCGCGGGTTGGACCGGAGCCTTCTTTTTAACTGAAATTGTTTCCTGGGATGAGGGGGGAGGTGTACTCACGGTACGTTGACCATGTGGGATGTCCTCCTCTTGGTCGGATTCAAATTCTGAGATGGCGACTGGCTCCTGGTCCTCCTCTGTTCCCATGGCTTCGCCGGCCTCTTCGTCCGACTGTTGACCGAAGATGTCCGGAATGGAGCTTGTGTGCTGGCTCTGCATGTCGCGACGTCGAGCCCGACGGTCACAAGTGTTTTCTTGGAACGGAAAGCCTGGCACGAGTCGCAGTCTTGTTCTCTGTGTTCGGGGGACAAACACAGATTACACACTTCGTGTGAGTCAGTGCGCGGGTATTTCGCGTGGCACCGAGGGCAGAATTTGAAGGAAGTTCGTTCCATCGTCTGCAGGTCGACCCGACGCGGGTAGGCCCAACGGCCTTCCACGAACTTTCCGTTCGAAAGATTATTTTAAGTAATTACGATACGCGATAGAAAGGGAGACGCGATCGAAAACAATACCGTCGAGGGTGAGTATCTTGCGCACCGAGGGAAACCGAAGGAACAGTGTTGAACCGGAGAGCAACTATCGACGCCCGAACCCGATGGCGTAAAAAAACAATCTAACAATGGAGTCGATGCCCATGCGCACTATCACCGAAAGGAGGAGTCACCTACCTCGTGACCGGAAAGACTTCTTCGAAGAAAAACAAAGTGCAAACATCCGGACCCAACACTAGATGGCGATCTATGCATAGCATATGATCTACAGCTCATATGCCTCGAACATAAGTTATTTACCTGTAACTGTAGTTATCTAGTATTGGTATCTTTCATAGATTCACATGCTTGAATCATTGCGTGCTGTCTTAGTGGGAGTCCCCACGGTACCATAGTAAAGCAGTATATAAAACCATCAAAGGCTATAATAGCATTAGGCCATCAGTTTAATAGCCTATCGATATCCTTTTTTTAAAAATTCCAAACTTGAACTATGACCAAATGAGGTGTTCGCACCCTCTAGAACACTCCCAAGAGAGGGGGAGTCCCTCAGATTTTCAAGCACCAGTGGGAACAACATCCCTAGCTCCAAGGGGAGGAGGGTGGGTTGCATGTGAATCTATGAAAGATACCAATACTGGATAACTGCAGTTACAAGTAAGTAACTTATTTTCCTATCCAGTATTGGATCTTTCATAGATATACATGCTTGTATAAGAATAGCAAGCAGTATTGTAGGTAACTGAAGTACCCCTAGAGGATGGTGGGTAAAAAGCAATATACTTTCATAAAAGTGCATATAAGATTAATATATATATATCTATATATATCTATATATATATCTATATATATATCTATATATATATCTATATATATATCTATATATATATCTATATATATATCTATATATATATATATATATATATATATATATATATATATATATATATAAAACAATAAAGCACACAACAGCTGACCAAGGTCAAGCACTTCAATTCCACTAGTTGCACAAGTTACTAACTTGTGTAACGATATATCTGTAAGAGACAGTAGTTAGTGACAGATTCCTTACCTTAGAATATCCCCAGGCGTCAGGCTGGATCCGGAAAGTTTTTGCGTAGCAGTGCCCTTGCACGTCGGTAGGCGGCGTCGTGCGGCTCCGCGTCCGTCGTCGGCGTCGTGATCGCCGGGATGACGTCGCGGGCAGTACTTAGACGCCGCCCCTGCGCGCTGACGTCAGTTCTGTACACGACTTTCCGCGCCAGGAACGCAGAGCCATGCAAGAAGCTGACATAGGTGTCTGAAAAATACTAGGGCCCTGAAAGGGATGTCCTTAACCCTAGAAATCAGTTCGCAGAACGGGGAGGATGGGTGGGGCGGTAAGGAATCTGTCACTAATTACTGTCTCTTACAGATATATCGTTACACAAGTTAGTAACTTGTGCATCTGAAAGAGACACGTTCGTGACAGATTCCTTACCTTAGAATAGATACCCCAGCAATACCAACCCCGGTGGTGGATCTGCGAACAAAGATCAGACAAGGAAGTCCCGGAGGACAGAACGGCCAAAGAAGCCGTCCCTCCGGACCTGACTGTCAAGGCAGTAATGCTTTGTAAACGTGTGCAGCGAGGCCCACGTAGCTGCCTGACAGATATCCTGCAGCGGAACACCGCGGCCCAAAGCCGTGGTAGCAGCCGTTGCCCTGGTGGAATGGGCACGCAGCCCAACAGGAGGCTCCTTCTTAGCCAAAGAATAGCAGGCTTTGATACACAAGGTTACCCAGCGGGAGATGGTTCTCTTGTGCACCGCCCGACCTTTTTGGCGCCCACGTAGCCAACAAAGAGCTGGTCATCCACCCGGAAGTGTTGTGTGCGGTTGATATAAAAGGAAAGCGCACGTTTTGGGTCCAGACGGTGGAGCCTCTCTTCCTCTCTGGAAGGATGCGGAGGCGGAAAGAAGGTGGGCAAAGTGATGGTCTGCCCAATGTGGAAGGCAGTAACCACCTTTGGCAAGAAGGACGGACGCGTCCTAAGAACAACCTTGTCTGGATGGACAGACAGAAAGGGAGGTTTGCATGATAGAGCCTGGAGCTCACTCACCCGCCGAGCGGAGGTGATGGCCACCAGAAAGGCTGTCTTCAGAGTCAGAAGACGAAGAGGACAGTTATGTAGAGGCTCAAAGGGAGCGCACATAAGAAAGGTAAGAACCAAGTTCAAGTCCCACTGAGGCATCACAAACGGAACAGGAGGGAAGAGGTGTGTAATGCCTTTAAGGAATCTATTAACAACAGGGGACTTGAAAAGGGAGGGCTGATCAGGAAGCCTGAGGAAGGCCGAAATGGCACAAAGATAGCCCTTGATGGTACCCAGGGCAGAACCCTGTTGGGCCAGTGAAAGAAGGAACAGAAGAACCTCAGAAAGAGGGGCAGAGAGGGGATTCACAGCCTTTGCTGTGCACCATGCCACAATCTTGTTCCACCTGCAGGCGTATACCACCTTAGTGGAGGGACGCCTGGCTGCCAGAATCACATCACAAACTTCGGGAGGCAAGTCGAAAGGAATCAACTGCCGCCGCTCAAACTCCACGCAAGCAGGTGGAGGCTGGACAGGTTCGGGTGGAGGACCGTCCCCTGCTGCTGCGACAGAAGATCCTCCCGAAGAGGCAGACGGATCGGGGGATCGACGCTCATACTGAGTAGCTCGGGATACCAAACTCTTCGAGCCCAGTCCGGAGCCACAAGGATGACTTGGGCCCGGTCGCGCCGAATCTTCTTCAACACTCTGGGTAGAAGTGGTATAGGCGGAAAGGCGTACAACAGACCGCAACTCCACTCGCGACGAAAAGCGCCGCCGAGCGAGTGCCGCCTTGGAAATTCCAACGCGCAGAACTGATGACATTGCGCGTTCTCTTCGGTGGCGAATAGATCTAACCAAGGCTCTCCCCACTGTAGAAAGAGTCCTTGCGCCACTTCCGAGTGAAGACGCCATTCGTGATCCATCATGCACCTGCGGCTGAGTTCGTCCGCCCTGGCGTTCAGAGAACCTGCCAGGTGTTGAACCATCAGGAACATGCCCTGATGTTCCAGCCATGTCCAGAGGCGCAGAGCCTCCTGACAAAGGGTCCAAGACCCCACCCCGCCCTGTTTGTTGCAGTACCACATGGCGGTGGTGTTGTCTGTGAACACCTGCACTACCTTCCCTTTGACAGAGGGAAGGAATGCCTTGAGTGCAAGTCGGATCGCCCGGAGCTCCAGAAAGTTGATATGGAGCCGGGACTCCACCGGAGACCAGAGGCCTCTGATCTCCGCCTCTCCCATGTGACCGCCCCATCCCAGAAGGGACGCGTCCGTCACAACTGTGTGCTCTGGCTGGGGAAGGGAGAGGGATCTGCCCATGACCCATTGCCGGTTCGAGAGCCACCACTGCAACTGTTTTGCAGCCCCTCCGAGATCTGGACGTGATCGGACAGGTTGCCCTGGTGCTGCGCCCACTGGAACTTCAGGTCCCACTGCAGAGCCCGCATATGCCATCTGGCATGATCGACCAGCAGGATGCAGGAGGCCATGAGGCCCAGCAGCCTCAGGGTCATCCGTACCGAAACCCAGGATAAAGGCTGAAAGATTGGAATCATAGCCTGAATATCCCGGACTCGCCGTTCGGGAGGATAGGCCCGAAACTGCGTCGTGTCCAGAACTGCTCCGATGAAAAGGAGCTGTGGAGAAGGAATCAGATGCGACTTCGGCACATTGATGGAGAACCCCAGCGAGTGCAGGAGTTCGGCCGTAGTCGGGAGGTGGGAGATGACTGCCTGGGACGAGCCCGCCTTCAGCAGCCAGTCGTCGAGGTAGGGGAAGACTGGAACCCCTGCCCGGCGCAGATGAGCTGCGACCACCGCCATCACTTTCGTGAACACCCGAGGGGCACTTGTAAGGCCAAAGGGGAGCACGGTGAACTGAAAATGCTCGAGGCCTACCGTGAACCGTAGGTAACGCCTGTGGGCCGGCAGGACGGGGATGTGGAAATAAGCGTCCTGCAAATCCAACGCTACCATCCAGTCTCCAGGGTCGAGGGCAGTCAAGACCTGAGCTAGGGTGAGCATCTTGAACTTCTCCTTCCGGAGGAAGCGATTGACGTTCCGGAGGTCCAAGATAGGACGCATGTCCTCCTTGTCCTTTTTGGGCACCAGAAAGTAGTGGGAGTAGCAACCACGCCCTACTTCTGGGGTCGGAACATGCTCAATGGCCCTCTTGGCCAAGAGGGCCGTGACTTCCTTCTGCAGAAGCACCAAGTGATCCCCTGACATGCGGTGGAATTGAGGTGGCATGGCTGGGGGGTGGTCTCGAAGGGGAGGGAGTAGCCCCTTCGGACAATGTCCAAGACCCACCTGTCCGAGGTGATGGGACGCCAGTGGTGAAGGTGATGGCGGACCCTGCCCCTACTGGCGTGCTGTGCACCTGAAAGGAGGGACTAGGAGGGCTTGGAGGCCGCGGACGGGTTGGAGGTAGTGGCCTGACCCGCACGCTGGTTGCCCGAACCGCCACGGCTGTATCCACGTCCTCGGCCACGCGAAGACGCTTGCTGCGCGGGCCGGTGGCTGGGCAGCTGACGTGACTGGGCGCCCCTTCCGTGGCCACGAAAGGGGCGAAAAGCAGAGGTTTGCGGAGGGCGCACAACAGAAAGGCCCAGGGACTTGGCAGTAGCCCGTGAGTCCTTAAAACGCTCCAGCGCATGGTCTGCCTTGGAACCAAAAAGACCGACTCCATCAAAGGGCACGTCCATGAGTGTATTCTGGACATCACCCGAGAAACCAGTTGTCCTCAGCCAGGCGTGGCGACGTAGCGCCACCGTCGTTGCAAGCGATCTGCCCAGCGAGTCGGCGGTATCAAGGCCACAACGTATGGTGTATTTAGCCGCATCTCTTCCTTCCGCAATGGCGCGGGTAAGCAGTGTCTGGACCTCCTCAGAACACTGTGGCAAAACAGTCGCCACCGAATCCCACAGGGAGTGGGTATATCGGCCCAAAAGGCAAGCGGTGTTGACGGACCGCAAGCCAGCACTGGAGGAAGAAAAGCCTTCTTCCCAAATTGGTCCAGGCGTTTGGATTCCCTATCCGGAGGGGCGGTAGGGAAGGCGGTTTGGGAGGCAGAGGCTTGGACAACCAAGCTCTCGGGGGTGGGATGTTGGGAGAGAAACAAGGGGTCGCCCGGAGTAGGGCGATGGCATCGGGCCACGTTCCTATCCACAGGAGCCCCTGTGGTGGGCTTGGACCAGGCGCCCAAAAGAACGTCAGTGAGTGCATCATTAAACGGCAGCACAGTCTCCGTGGAGGAAGCTGCCGGCTGAAGCACTTCCGTCAGGAGATTAGTCCTGACAGCCACAGTAGGCAATTGGAGGTGCAAGGCTCCAGCTGCTCTACGCAACACCGTTGAGAAATTAGCTCCCTCCTCCGTAGCCACGGGAGGAGACAGCATGCCAGTGTCAGGGGAAGTGTCTAGACCACTGGCATCCCCAAGTTCCTCAGCCCAGTCCTGATCATACTCGCACTGTTGTGTGAGAGGGTCTTCCGACCCCTCCCAGCTCTCTTGGTCCTCCTCTGGTTCAAAATATGGAGGAGGGACATTTGGGATCCAAGGTCTCATCGGCGCCGGAGCCGGCGTCGAGCGACGTCGGTCCGGCTCCATGTCCGGAGCCGGAGACAACCGGGGAACGACGCCGTCCGGAGCCCCGGACGGCGTCAGGAACGGCACCGGGGACATCGGCGTCGGCGGAGGCGTGGTTAGGTCAACCGGCGTCGTTGGGGGTTGCAGTACCACCGGAGCCGGGATCGAGGCCGGGGCCGGAGCCGAGGCCGGGATGAAGGCTGGCGGGACAGGCGGCGCCGGGACCGGAGTCGTCGGCGACGCCGCAGCAACCCCATCAGGGCCCGCGGGGCCCGAAGGCGCACCGGAGGGACCTTGAGGCCCGAAAGGGTGGGCCATGGCCGACAGGAATTCCTGTATTTCGGCCGGAGTCGCCCCCGAACCCGGAAAGGACGGGTAATGCGGGGGCGGCTCCACAGGCACGTCCGGGGCCGCGGGGGCGGGGCCGGTGCCGACAGGGGCCTCAGCCGAGTCGCGAGACCGGCGAGGCGAAGTCTTAGAGCGATGATGCTTCTTAGACTTTTTGTGCTTCGACTTACCCGAGGAGCGCGAAGACTTGGACTCCGACGACCGGCGGGGACTCCGCGACCGGCCCCTCGACCGCGACCGGGGCTTGGTGCGGCGCGGAGCCGACTGCCGGACCTCGAGTAGCTTTCGAGACCGCTCTCGCAAAGCCTTCGGGTGAAGTTTCCGGCAGTCAGGGCACGACTTCGTGTCATGGTCTCGGCCGAGACAGAAGAGACACTCTAGATGCGGGTCTGTGATCGACATCATTCGACCACAGGCGTCGCATGGCTTGAAGCCGGGCATCCCTACGACACCTAGGAGTCGATAGACTAGAAAAGAAACAGTGAAAAAATTCACAAAAAAGTTAGTCAAAAATTGACTAGGGCACTGCTCTTCCCGGATCTGCGCTTACTGGCGCGGAAAAAGAAGAACTGACGTCAGCGCGCAGGGGCGGCGTCTAAGTACTGCCCGCGACGTCATCCCGGCGATCACGACGCCGACGACGGACGCGGAGCCGCACGACGCCGCCTACCGACGCGCAAGGGTACTGCTACGCAAAAACTTTCCGGATCCAGTCTGACGCCTGGGGATATTCTAAGGTAAGGAATCTGTCACTAACGTGTCTCTTTCAGATTCATATAACAACAAACGAGTGCAACAACTCCCGGCATCCGCCATTGAAAGATGCCTATTTGGTAAAAGCGTCCACAAGAAAGGAAGGTGCACCCTAATAGGAGTCAGACAGGAAACACACTTGTAGTCCAAAAAAGTTCTTCTTTTTATTTGAAGTTATTTGATTTAAAACCGGCACACAGCCAACGCGTTTCGTTCCCTAGTGCCACGGGAACTTCGTCAGGGCTTACTAGGAATATCAGATAAATTCTGAAAAGCCAAACTATTTCAAAATTGGTCCCATTGAGGTGTGTCTGAACACTTCTACAGATCAATCAATTCAATCAGTCCACGTAATTCTTAGTAAAGTGAAACAGGTATCCAATGTTTAGTCACAAAAGTTAGAACATAGGCTCACGAATATCAGGGCACGCGGGTGCAGATAAAGCCCGCTATCAGAATCTCAATAAGGTAAAACAAGCATCCAATGTTAATCACAAAAGTTAGAACATGGGCTGACGGATGTAGTGGCACACGGGTGTAGATTCAAACCCGCTATCAGTATCTCAGCGGGGGCGGACAACGGCCGAACAGCATGGTAGCTAACGTCAGCAAAAATTCAATGAAATTTTGCATATCTACAACCTTTAGATAAGTAAAGATCAAAAGAACAATGAAGTAACAACCTTTATTAGCATGAAATATTTGAATTTATTATGAATAAAGACCTCTATTAAAGAGGCTCACCTTATTGGAATACAAGGCGAAACACCGCCTGGCCTACGACTATCACTGCGTTGTGTCGATTCTAGGCAGTAGTGCTGCGTGAACGTGTCGGTGCTCTTCCACGTGGCAGCACAGCATATCTTCTCCAGTGGAATGCCTGCGAACAGAGCAGCTGAAGTAGACACTGCTCCTGTAGAATGTGTTTTAGCTTTCTGAGTAAGGGGTTTGCCTGCTTTGGAGCGGCAAAACTGAATTGTTGACGAAATCCATCGTGCTATTGTTGCTTTCGTCACTGCAGCCCCTTGTGGACCATGACCAAAAGATATCAATAGCTGATCCGTCTTACGAACATGCTTAGTTCAGTGGAGGTAAAACTTGAGACACCGTTTTAATGTCTAATGTATGGAGAGACTGCTCAGCCGGTGTGGCTGGATTGGGGAAAAAGGTCCAGAGTATGACAGGCTCATTGAGATGGAATTGAGAAGGAACCTTTGGTATGAATTTTGGGTTTGTTCTGAGAAGTACAAACTCGTCTGAGAAACGTAGAAAAGGCTCCTGTATCATGAAGGCCTGTATCTCACTACCCCTTCTTGTAGACATAAGAGCGAGCAATAAAGCAACCTTCCACATGAGAAACTTTAGGTCAGCCTTATGAAAGGGTTCGAAAGGCTGTTTCATTAATTGCGAGAGTACCACGTTGAGATGCCATTCTAGAGGACGAGCTTGCACCAGTGGGAAAGCTCTAAAGAGGCCTTTCATTAATTGATTTATGAGTCTTGTTGAACAGAGAGACAGTGTTTGTGTAGAGCGTCTGCATCGGGAAATTGCAGCAAGGTGAACCTTGATAAGTGCATAATCCAGGTCTGATTTGGCCAGAGAAAGGATATAAGGCAAAATCTGTTCAGGAGAGGATTTAAACGGGTGTTAGTTATTTTGTTGACACCAATGTCAGAATCTTTTCCACTTTAACTTGTAAGTCTTGTTTGTGCCTTCCGCTCTTGCCTTGGATAGACATCCCTCAAGGGATATTCTAAGTGTTGAAACTCCTAGAACTCAGGTGCCATGTGCACAAGTGGAGAGAGGCTGGCTGCGGATGTATTATCTGGCCCTGGTTCAAGGTCTGGAGTGTTGGCAGTGCTGGAAGGCATATCGGCCTGATCTGTTACAGAAGAAGGAGCTCCGTAAACCAGTGCTGCCTGGGCCACTTGGGAGCAATCAAGATGAGGCCACAGCGTTCCGCTTTCATCTTGCTGAGAACCTTGGGAATTAGTTGGAAGGGGGGGAAAACATATGCATAATTTTCGAAACATCGCATCTAAAGGGCATTCCCACATGTCCGTAGGAGAGGGTATCGACTGGCGTTCAACTGGCATTTGGTATTGCTGTTTGTTGTGAAGAGGTCCAGTGCTAGTTTCCCCCCCAGTGAGAATATTTTGTCCAGTTGTTCTTGGTCCAGTTCCCACTTTGTCCCTGCTGACAGCGTCCGCAAGTGTGGTGTAGACTCCAGACACATGCTCGGCTTTTAGGGAGTTGCTGTGAGCCAACTCCCAAGCTCTTGGGTTTCGTGAGAGAGTGTTAGAGATTTGGTTCTTCCCTGCTTGTTGATATTGTACATGCTGATTGTATTGTCCGTACGGACCAGCATCGAGGATCCTGCTATCCTTAGGAGGAATGCCTGCAGGGTGAGAAAGAAGGCCTTGAGTTCTAGGCTGTTGATATGCATAATTTTGGCATGCTGGCCACTTTTCCTGGAGCTGAAGGTCTTGCAAGTGGCCTCCCCAGCCTTCCACTGAGGCATCCATGGTGATGAGAAAGTCTGGTAGTAATGGCAGGAACGTGAGGCCTTGTGATAGATGAGGCCCGTGAGACGACCATTTTAGCGTGTTGATTATCCTTGCGGTTGTATATATATATATATCAAGTCCTCGAAGGACCTTTGTGATTGAATCTATCGGAGCTGCAGTTCTTCTTGCAATGGTCTCATCCTGAGGCGAGCCAACAGGACTAGGTTAATTGCAGAAAAGATCATGCCCAGGAGCGACTTGAAGAGTCTGACTGAAACGCACTTTTTTCTTGCAATGTTTCGAGACAAGTCGGCTAGCCTTCTCTGTCTTTCCTGGGAGAGAAAGGCTTAGTTTTGAATTGTGTCTCGGTCGGCTCCTAGAAACGTCATTGTTTGACTGGGAGTGGTTGAGGACTTTCTGCAATTCAGTGAGACCCAGCTTGAGAAAGAGTGATAGGCAGGCTATGGTAGCTATGGCAGCTTGCCGTGGAGTTGAAGCTTTTAGCAGCCAGTCATCGAGATAGGGGAATACCTGATGACCTTGTTTCCTGAAAGGGGCTGCTACTGAGGCCAGACACTTGGTGAATATGCGAGGGGCCGATTTGAGACTGAATGGAAGGACCTTGAATTCGCAATGGGTACCAGCTACAGTAAAACAGAGATATTTGTGGTGTTTTGGATGAATGGAGATATGCAAATATGCATTTTCCAGATCTACAGATGCCATGAAGTCTCCGCTGTTTAGGAGGTGAAGAATGTCGGAGAGAGTGATCATCCGGAAGGATTGCTTGAGGAGGAATTTGTTTCGCTTCCTGAGATCTAGGATAGGCTCCACTCATTTCTTACGTATAAGGAAAAACACGGGAGTAGAATTCTTTTCCCTTATGAGCAACCGGGACTTTCGCTATTGGTCCCCTGGCAAGCATTATGAGGGCCTCCTTTCTCAATAAGTAAAGACCAGGGGGGGTGAGCTCCCCTTGGTGGAGTATTTGGTAGTCTTTCCGTAAACTCTAGGGTATGGCCATAGGTGACTAAGTCCAATACCCATCTTTCTGAGGCAATGCTTTCCCAGTGATGGAGGTGATTGGAGATATTTGCACCTACGGGGTAAGAAGGTGGTGTGGCTGGTACACAGAGAAAGTAATGCTTGCAACTTGTGTCTCGGCTCTGAGGTGGTGGTCTTCTGCGGGGGCCTTGCGTAGAGAAACCCACCGTGGACAGCTGGCGGGTATGATTGTTGTTGGAATCCTGATTTATATTGGGGCTGGTAAGACTGACATTGATGGGAGCGTTGATAGCCACCCATTTAAGTCGAGATACTGTGTCCACGTGCTCCTTGAAAGGACAACTTCCTATACTGGAGGGTGCCGAGGGATTCGCCAGTGTCAGTGTCCGTTTTTATGGCAAGAGCATCATCAATGTGCTTGCCAAATAGCGTGTCTCCATCATATGCCACGTCCAGTATCTTAGATTGGACCTAAGGCCTGAAAGAAGTTGCCTTGAGCCATTCCTGGCACGTTAAAACTGCTATGACTGCCATTTGACTGAAGCCAGTGAAGGCGATGTCCATGGCGCAATCTATTATCTCAGAGGAGGCGTGCTCTTCCTCCTGTAGGATCTTCTTGACTTCAGGTCTTTTGCCATCCGGGATGAGGTCAATGATGGAACCAGTATTGGACCACATCTGCCGGCCATAACCGCCCAGAATCACTAAGGAGTTGGCCGCACGCACGGTGATGGCAGACATAGTGGAAAATCTCTTGCCGATGTTATCCAAACGGCGCCCCTACTTGTCAGGTGGGGCAGATATAGGAGTGGACGGGTTCTTGGATCTACCTTGCACTACCTGGGAAATTACGTAATCTGGTTTGGGGTGACCCGTCAAGCATGAAGTGGAATCCTCAGGGGCCCTGTACTTTTTGTCAATGCGAGGCAGGACAGCAGCCACTGCGGCAGGGTTTTTCATGATCTTTATCCCCTCTAGACAGACATAGTCAATGATGGGTATAGCCCGGAATGACTTTCTCGATTGTTCCTTGAAATCACAGAGTAAACAGTAGGACTGTTTAACAGATATAGGGAGGTGGAATCTGGTTACCGTTCTTTCAATGAGGTTCTGGAAACCTCCGATGTCTTCTGGAGGCGAATCGACAGGCTGTGGAGGTGGTGGGGAAGGTGTTAGAATGACAGTCATCTAACGGAGGCTGAGGCATCTCATCTTCCTCTGTCAACATAAAATGACAAAAAAGGATCGTTCCTTGGTGGTGCTGCTATATGGGAAGCAGGTGTCATTCTAGAAGTGGCGGGTAAAGGGATAGGTGCTAGAATAAGAGGGGGTCACAGGTTGTGGCACCCCTGTTGCTACTCAGTAGGTTTTGGAAAACGTTCCCTATAGTCCATGAGCATTGCCTGAACACCCTGGACCAAAGATCTGGGCGCTTGCACATTACCCTGCCTAGGTGGAGGGTCAGGATAGTATCCGTAGCGTTCATAAGGTCTCTGAGGATAATAATGTTGAAAATATTGGCCTTTATCATTATATTCGTCATCCTCCTTAATATGCAGCTCCGAAGGGCTGCGAGCTGGTCCAAAAGGGCCGTCATCATCAGACGATTCCTCAAGGTCCAGTAAGTAGCTGGGAGGCTAAGGTGAGACCTTGCTTGGGGAAGTAACCTCAGGGCGTATCATCTTGGACATTTTTGCAATCTTAATCCTCGCCGATGTGTCAATGGTGTCAACGGTGTAGTCGAGGAGGAATGAAAGTATCTGGTCTTGGCGTTGACGGGACCATCGTCGACAGGACCTCAATAGATTTTCGTTGATGTCTCAATCTTCGTCGAGATGGGAGTGTCAATCGAGGCTGTCGTCGTTTTTAACATCTTCTGTCTCGACGACAAGACAGTGGTGACGGTGGTCGTCGATGACAGATTTGACAGAGCATTTATGCCTGGTCGACGGGTTGGAGGAGGAGGCATGAGATCAGTCTCTATCCCTTTTAGAAGGTGTAGATGGCACTGTTAAGGCAGTCTCTGAGGAGAATGGTTTTTGTTTCTCCTTTTTCTTAGAGTCCTTAGCCTGATGAGAAGTCTTCAAGGATTTCCTGGTCTCCTCAGAAGTTCCTTCATGGGACCTAGCTCTCTTGTGAGACCTCGAAGAGGTGCCACTGTTGCCCTCAGAAGATGTCCTCGGAGTTTTGGCTTTTTGAAGCCACAAGAGTAGCCTCCCCTCCCTGCCCCTCAAAGCTTCAGAGGAGAAATTGCAACAGATCTTGCACTCCTTTACCTCATGCTGGGGGTGCAGGGAGTAGAGGCAATCTTTTTGTGTGTCATCCACATGTACCTTTTCTTCCCACAGGTCTTGTGGGGGCGGAAAAGGCCTTTTCTGTCAAACATTGTAGTAAGGTTTAGAAGCTTTCTGAAAAAAACTGAACAGGGCTCAGGGAGACTACCTTCACACACAACGTGCGGTGAAAATCTGAGGTTACTCAGCCTCTCTTGAGAGTGTTCTGGAGGGTGCCAACACCTGATTGGTCATCGTTTAAGTTTGGACTTTTTTTTAAAAAGGACACAGATAGGCTATTAAACTGATGGCCTAGGGTCATTATAGCCTATGATGTTTTACATACTGCTTTACTATGGTACCGTGCAACCCCCACTTCCACGATGGGGAATGATTCAAGTATGTGAATCTATGAAAGATCCAATACTGGATAAGTAACATTTTCTGTTTGTGGCATCTGTAGTTGTAGATACACAGGCTCTGTACAGAATATAAAGTAGTTCTCCCATAAGTGGTGGGTAGCCAGAGGATGTTTCACAACATTGAAAAAGTGTACATAGTAAAGCCTGACCGACTTGATCTTGTTGGCGTGCTAGAACATCCACACACAAGTGTTTGATGAAGGTGTGTGGGCAAGAACAGGCAGCTGTCCTACAGATGTCAGCTATGCAGATGTTACCTAAAAAGTTGTGGAGGCTACCTTCTTGTGTGTAGAATGCAGCCTAGGTGGTGCAGGGAGAGGTTGTTTGGCTTTGGCGTAGCAAGTCTGGATGCACTTGACCACCCATTGTGCTATCCCTGCTTTTGAAATGGCACTGCCTGTGTGCGGTTTAGTGTAGATGACAAACAATTGTAGAGTTTTACCCCATCAATGTAGTGAATGAGGACCCTCCTTAAGTCTAGTGTGTGAAAGGCTCTCTCTACTACTAAGTCTGGGTGTGGGAGGAACACCAGGCGCACAATGATTTGATTGAGGTGGAAAGGAGACACAGGTAGAAAGCTTGGGTTAATCGTAAGGACTACTTTGTCAGTGTAAACCTGGAAAAAAAGGCTCGAGTGCCTGGAGTTTGCTCACACACCTGAGGTGACAGCGATGAGAAAAACTATTTTCCAGGCTAGAAACTATAATTCACAAGAGTGAACGGGCTCCCAGGAGCCTAGTGAGAACCACAATGAGATTTCAGGACTGGACTGTAGGTAACTTGCACTGCTGGATTCAGTGGCCAAGGTGTTTAGGTATGCAGTAGTGAACAAACTTTTCCCACGTTTCTGCATAACATGCCCGAGTAGTGGGACGGAGAGCCTCCTTGAAAATGGACATACATTCAGGAGGCAACTAGCTGTATCCGAAATCTAGGACCTCAGGAGCCAAACTGCAAGGTGGAGCCAAACTGCAAGGTTGAGCCAAACTGAAAGGTTGAGCCAAACTGCAAGGTTGAGCTTCTTGGGGATGGGGTGCCTGACTGTGCCCTGATACGGAGTGAGGCGATCCGGCCAGTTGGGAGCTACTTGGGAGGGGCTACAGACAACTTGAGGAGGGTTATGAACCACGGTTGCCTGGCCCACATGGGAGCCATCAGGATGAGGGAGGTTTGCCGTAGTCTCCAAACCATGTACAGAAGAAGTGGGAAAAGCGTAGTTAAATGTCCCTAACCATTTCATCCATAGAGCACTGACCAGCGAGTGCGGCTGTGAGTACCTGGAGGTGAAGCTTGGGCATTTTGAGTTTTTGGAGGTGGCAAAAAGATCAACATCGGGGAGCAGGACCAGGGGGTGAAGTTGTTACTGTATCCTGCTAAGCAGGTCTGCAAAGTCGTTGTCCACTACCGGAAGGTACTCCGCGAGTAGATAGACTCTGTAGTGGAGTGCCCAGCGCCAAATGCTCGGAGTCAGCCGTGACAACAGTGGTTAGTGTGTTCCGCCCTGGTTCTGTAGGTAGTACATGAGGGTCATGTCAGTGTGAATAAGGACTACCTGATTGAGAATGTGACAAAGGAAGCCTCTGAGTGCTAGCTGGACGGCTAACACCTCGAGGTGGTTGATGTGGAGACCCTGCTTGGAGGAAGCTGGCTCTTTATGTGATATACCACTAAGTGGCTATATATCGTGTAAAGAGTCCAGAGATTCCCCCAGAAGTATACAGGGCTCAATGTAAACCCAAAGTGCTCTATTTGTGGTAGTGTGGTCGAGCAGCCTTAGGCCCTACACAGAGGAGTGTAAGACATTTGTTATACACACAGTGACTAATAAATGACACGACTCAACAGGAGATCCACACCAATTTTACATAAATACGCTTCTTTCAAGATTTATTTTAAGACCAAGAAATGCGTAAAAAGGTAAGAACTTTTTCATAAGAAATACTTTTCACTTTAAAAAGTGGACACAGTGCAATTTTCAGTTCAGCAATGTTAACCTATGGGAGGTGTGAGAAAGTGGGTTTCTGTTGCAGTACTCCCCCTTCCCCCCCCCCCCCAAACACACACACTTTTTGCCTGGATTTGTATGCAACTTTGACTGTAGAGTGCTGGGTCTCTGCTGTCCAGGTTCACAGTACCCGTGTTCTTTCCCTAAAACTGTACCACGATTGGCAGCTTCAGACCCCCCTTTAAGTCCCTAGTAAATGGTACCCTGGTACCTAGAGCATGTCGACTGAAGAGGTCCCCTAGGGACCCCTCACCAGGGCCATGGTGACTGCCATTGCAGCCTGCATGCCTTGATATAGACAAAAACGACAAAAGTTGACATGGCACACTGCCTGATTGAGGGCTTTGGATTTAGTAAGTGTTTGGAAACTGGCTCTATATATACTACACAAAAATGAGGTATAGTGTGTATAGAGTCCAGGTGACCCCAGAGGTAGGCAGAGGTTAAAGTTAGATAGAACCTACCTCTCTATTTGTGGTAGAGTGGTCGAGCAGTAAGGCAGTATCAGAGGACAGTGTTAAGCCTTTGATGTACACACTCAGTCAGCAAATGAATTCACACACTCAAAGACTGAACTCTAGACCAATTGTTTTTGTATAAAAAATATACTGTTTTATTTTTAGAACCAAACAAGCCTGGCACAGGTAAGCATAAAATACTTTACAGTAATAAGTTGCTGATTGTAGAACAGTTTGAAAATGCAGTAGGAATTGTACTTTGTTTGATTTACAGAGGATGCAGTAGGTTGCAATACTTAGCAAATACAGTACATTGAAATGAATAGGCTTTTTCAGTAAATTACAGGCAAGTTACTTTTTACGTTACTTTTCTTACTCAGTACTGGATACCTAGATTCAGCACTGGGACATTTCCTGCAAACAGGTAAGTAAATATGTTTTGGTTATTTGTGCGCTTTTTAAAGAATATTTCCAGATTTCAAAACTCCACACTTAGAAACTTTTTGGAGGAGTACATTGAAATGAATAGGCTTTTTCAGTAAATTGCAGGTAAGTTACTTTTCACATTACTTTTCTAACTCAGTGCTGGATACCTAGATTCAGCACTGGGACATTTCCTGCAAACAGGTAAGTAAACACGTTTTGGTTATTTGTGCGCTTTTTAAAGAATATTTCCAGATTTCAAAACTCCACACTTAGAAACTTTTTGGAGCAGTACATTGAAATGAATAGGCTTTTTCAGCAAATTGCAGGTAAGTTATTTTTTACTTAGAAACTTTTTGGAGAAATAGTGTCAATAGTGTCAATGTTATCCTATGGAGGAAAAACAGGTTATCGGTTCACAGGTAAGTTATCGACTGTGGGAGTTAAGGTTCTGGGGTTAGACTCAGGGGTCCCCCAGGGTCAGTGATGCACTCTTGTTACACCCTCAGCGGCACTAGGGCGGCCGGGTGCAGAGTGTTGAGGCCCAATGTTATCCTATGGAGGATAGGGGTCTCCGGTTGGTGGCTGCTGGAAAGCAGGCCACTGGGTTGTGGGAGCAAAGCTCCTAGACTTTAGCTCAGGGCAAATGGGGAAACAGCTTAGCACAAAAGATGCACCCTCAGCGGCACTAGGGCGGCTGGGTGCAGGGGGCTGTTTCGTCGTCGGAAGCCCTGTTTCCAATGGAGAACCTCCGGTTAGCAAAAGAACTGCCGGCAGGGAGACGAAGGACTTCTGGGTGCGACCACCACTTCGAGAGGTAAGTTGGGAAGTTAAGGGTTGGTGAGGCACCGTTGGTTTGGGCACACAAGGCCGTGGGGCGTCGGGTGCAGGGGTGCCTTTTGGGGTCGGATCGGCTTACCAGCTCCGGGTCGCGGATAGAGGGGCCTTCTGGATTTCGACTGCAGGCGTCGGCTGGAGGCTTGAGGCAGGTCAGGGGTCGCCGGATCTCTGTTCAGGATCGCCGGGGTGACCTCCTCGTGATGTTGGCCCACTCAAGCTCGGGCCGTGGACGGCGGGTGCAGAGTGGGGCAGATTCACGGTCTCTGGCTGCTGCCAGATGTTGCAGTTTGAACAAATCGGTGTTCACAGGAGAAGCAGTCTTTGGAAGTGAAGGCAGGCAGGTCCTCCGAGGTTTTTGAGGTTGCTGGCTGCAGGACACACCGGGATTTCGCAGGAGCAGGTTCGAGGGGAGACAGGCCGGTAGGGCTGGGGCCAAGTCAGTGGGCGTCTTCCTCTTGTTAGCTGGCTGCACAGCTGTTCGGTCCTTCTTTTCTTCTCGTTTAGATTTAGGGGCGTTACAGGTAGGTAAAGGGCAGGGACCAATGGGTCTCTTCCCTGGGGTGGGTACACCCTCTATCGTGCCACCCTCCACTGGGAGGGGGGCAGGAGCCTGTCCCTGGTTGGTTGGGTCCCCCCATCCTCAAGATGGCGGGGACTCGGAGCTGTGCTTCACCTCGCCTCCCCCACCTGAGGGCTGGAGTTGGCAGAGGTGGGCACACCTCTCTCCCTCACTTGTTTTTCCCGCCGGTTCTCCCGCCCAACGTGGGGGGTAGAACCAGTGGAACCAGTTGCTGAAAGCAGCAAATGGTCTGGGGAGGCTCACGAAGGCGGCATGCCTTTGAAGCTTCCCATTTCGTGAACCCTGCCCATCCTGGGGGAGGAGGCTTGGCACCTCGTCCCAGGATGTGCATTGTTTCAGGCCCCCTGAGAGCAGCAGGCTCTCGACCCAGGGGTCCAGAAACATGTCTGTTGGTGGCAGCCTAAGCAGCCACTCAGTCGGGTCACTAGAAGTTGGTCGAGTTTCAGGGGGCATCTCTAAGATGCCCTCTGTTGTGCATTTTACATTAAATCCCACACTGGCATCAGTGTGGGTTTATTGTGTTGAGAAGTTTGATACCAAACTTCCCAGTTTTCAGTGTAGCCATTATGGTGCTGTGGAGTTCGTAATGACAAACTCCCAGCACCATATACTCTTAATGGCAGCACTGCACTTACAATGTCGAAGAATGGACTTAGACACTGTAGGGGTACAGGGCTCATGCACCTGTACCCTCACCACTGGTATAGTGCACCCAGCTAGAGGGGTGACTGACCTATGCCAGGGCAGTGGTTTGTAGGCATGGCACACAGGGATGTGTGCCATGTCGACTCTTCACTTTGTTCTGCACCAAGACACGCAGCCTGCAAAGGCAGGTTGTGAGTGAAAAGGTGCAGGGCCTCTAAGGGTGGCACAATAAGTGCTGCAGCCCTTAGGGGCCTTCCCTGGTCACAGAGCCCTGGGTACCAGTGGTACCATTTACCAGGAGCCTACCTGTGGCCAGGGATGCCAATTGGGTTAAGGCTTCAATGCAGTTTTTAGGGAAGGAACATAGGCCCTGGGTACCTGATTAGCAGGAGCCCAGGGCACACTCAAAGAACATCAGCAATTCAGCAAAAAGTGGGGACATACCATGCAGAAAGAGGGCACTTTCTCACAGTAAGGAGGAGTAAACGGTCAGATTAAGGGAAGTTCGAAAAACCCAGAGCCAGACCTGGATCGATTTTGTAGACTACTCAGTGGAATCACTAGGAGGTTGGTTAGATGGTAACAATGTGCATGATTATGATGGGCTTTATAATTTGATAATGAAAACATCTGCTAAGTAATTGGGGAGAGGAGTTGGCCTATCGGCTAGGGCGGTCGACCTCAAATCTGGGGAACTGGGTTCGAGTCTCGGCAGTGACGCTGAACATCCTGTGATTCCGGGCAAATCACTTAATCTCCCCGTGCCTAACAAAAATGAATGTGTCCTCATGTAATGCAACTGGTGCTATGTAAAGCGCTCTGATACCCGATACCTTCGGGCCAAGTGCGCGCTATATAAAACTCGGTAAAAAAAAAAAAAAATTGTATGTAGGCAAAGTTGCATCAATACCTAGTAGACCTGCGGCAGGTCTCTCGCTAAGAGTTGGGGAGGAAGGCTGATCATTGGGTAAGAACTAAAGTGTCCAAAACTAGATATGGTGTGGGTGACCAAAAGACTGAGGCCAAAAAGACCCCCCTGCCAAAACAGAAGGGCACTCTGAAAAAGATAAAAGTAAGTAGTCCCCTGTAGGCCCCCAAAAGCCTGATTAGGAGGGTGGGCCCGAGACACCTCACAAAATAACAAGCATTGGCAAAGCCAATAGGTCTCGCCTTTGGGATCTTATAATTTTTTAGCAATGTAACAGTTGTTGTTTTTGCACTAAGGATTTTGTTTTGGATAATTAATTTTTTTTTTGCTTTTATTGTATATGGAAATAAGTTTTGTAGCAGTTTGGCTTATCCCCGAGTTAATGTGTAAAGCGTTTGCGCAATACGTACATAGCAACACCATACCAGGCACACCATAAAAGGAACTCGATACAAGGTTATATGAAGAATAGCCTTTGTATTTTTATAAAACATTAGAACAGAGGGAAATGCGAAAATGAGCTTCAATTAGATAAAGTATATTACTTGTGGACCAGGCTGGCTTTGGGGAAATAGCACGTGAGTTCAAAATGCAAAAGGGCCGCGCTCTATTTATTTCACAATTATGCGCCGGAGATGTTTGTTTAATGCCTAAAAAGTGTATCAATTGTGGACGACGCTGGCTTGAAAAAGTGTATAAACCGTGTACGAGGCTAGCTTTGGTGAGAAAGCACGTAAGTTGAAAATGCAAAAGGGCCGCGCTCTATTTCACAATTATGCGCCGGAGATGTTTGTTTAATGCCTAAAAAGTGTATCAATTGTGGACAAGGCTGGCTTTGAGAGAGAGCACGCGAGTTCAAAATGCTAAAGGGCCGCGCTCTATTTATTTAATAATAACGCTCCCGAAATGTTTGTTTAATAACGCAAAAGTGTACAAATTGTGTACGAGACTGGCTTTGGTGAGAGAGCACGTCAGTTGAAAATGCCAAAGGGCCGCGCTCACACGCCACACGCGTGCTTGTAAAAGTAAAACAAAATCACACTGCTGGCACTGCAATGATGTGTTTGCTGGGGCCGCGCTCTATTTATTTAACAATTATGCGCAGTAGATGTTTGTTTAAGGACTAAAAAGTGTATCAATTGTGGACGACGCTGGCTTTGAGAGAGAGCACGCAAGTTAAAAATGCTAAAGGGCCGCTAATAATAACGCGACGCAGGTGTGTGTTTAATAATGAAAAAGTGTATAAATCGCAAAACAAGGAGGCACGTCTGGCGAGTGGTGTGCGATGTGCACGCGGAGGCACGTCTGGCGAGTGGTGTGCGATGTGCGCGCGCTGTAAGGGTGCCCGCGAGCGATACGCTTAATGAGCCATGACAAGAGAGGATTCTGTGCCCGCATTTGCCCTCTGTTCCTTGTTGCCCCCGTAATCCCCGTGCCCTTTTGCCTTCTGTTCTTCGTCGCACCGCTCCCGTTCCCGCCGCTGCGTCCCCGCCCCCCTGACTGACCATTCGCTGCCCCTGCCTCCCGCCTCCCAGCTGCTCCTCCCTCCCACCTCCCGATATATGGCGGCCGCTGTGCGGCCCCGCGCAGCGGGCGCGCCTAAGGCAAGCCCGTCTGCGCCCGTCCGCGCCCAGTGCCAGAACCCCTGGTCCTCGCGCCCCCCGCGCCAGCCACGACGACCGCCGCCGATACGATGCCACCACACTCCACGCTCTCAACCCCGCACGGACACACACCTGCTTCAAGGCCGCCCCGAAATGCACTCATGGCCCCTTCACCTGCCGGAACTGCAGCTACACCAGCCTCAGAGCCGCCGAAGCGCCCGCCAAGAAGGACCTCAACCACCTCCGATGCATCCTACTGAACACCCGCTCCGCACGCAAACACGCCGTCGAGCTCTGGGACCTGCTCGAGACATCACCGGACGTCGCCTTCCTGACAGAGACCTGGATGAACGACTCCTCCGCACCCGACATCGCCATAGCCATCCCAGACGGCTATAAGATCACCCGCAGAGACCGCACCAACGGAGGAGGAATCGCCATCGTCCACAAGAACACCATCAGGGTCTTGACCAGCACCGACGACATTCTCTGCACCGCCGAACACATGCACTTCCAGATCCACACGGACCCCAACACCACCTTTAGAGGCACCCTCGTCTACAGACCCCCTGGACCCCGACCCCAGTTCAGCGACTCCATCGCCGGCTTCATCAGCACGCACGCCCAGACCTCCACCGACTACATCCTCCTCGGAGACCTGAACTTTCACCTGGAGAACAACAACGACAGCAACTCCACCACCCTGATCGACAACCTCGGACTGAGACAGCTCGTCACAACGCCGACCCATTCCGCCGGCCACACGCTCGACCCAGTCTTCTCCTCAAGCTCCCACGTCTCCTTCAGCCATACCACCGAACTCCTCTGGACCGACCACCGCTGCATCCACTTCACCTTCCAGAAACCCACCACACACCACCGCACCCAACAGATCCCACGCCGCTGCTGGAGCAAAGTCACCGAAGACCAACTACAGGCAAACCTCGCTCTCAGCCCACCCACCGACCCCTCCAACACCGACGACGCTGCCCGCAACCTCAGACGATGGATAGACGACTGCACCAACACCCTCGCCCCGCTGGAAAAACCCACCTACAGAGACACCAGCAAAAGAGAAAGCTGGTTCACCCCGGAACTCCTAGCATCCAAGCGTACCTGCCGGAAACTAGAGAAGAAATGGCACAGTGAAAAGACACCGGACAGCCACGCAGCCCACAAAGACGCCATCCGCAACCACCATCACCTCATCCGGTCCGCCAAGACGATCTCCTTCAAAGACCGCCTCGACAACGCACACAACAGCAAGGATCTCTTCAACATCGTGAAGGAACTCTCCAACCCCAGCTCCAACACCAACGACATCCCGCCGTCGCAAGCCCTGTGCGATTCCCTCGCCACTTTCTTCCACCGCAAGATCGCCGACATCCACGACAGCTTCAACACCCAGACAGCCCCAACAGACACCGACACACCAGACCCGCCGCACACCATCGACCACGACCCCTTGCCAGCCTGGACCAACGTGAACATCGATGACCCCATCAAGACCATGAGCACAATCGACTCCGGCTCCCCGTCAGACCCTTTCCCGCACCACATCTTCAACAAAGCCAGCAGCTACATCGCACCCCACCTGCGCAACGTCATCAATCTCTACTTCGAGACCGCGACCTTCCCAGAGAGCTGGAAACACGCCGAGATCAACGCCCTACTCAAAAAACCCAAGGAGGACCCGAGAGACCTCAAGAACTTCCGGCCCATCTCCCTGCTTCCGTCCCCAGCCAAGGTCATCGAGAAGCTCGTCAACAGACAGCTAACCCGATACCTCGAAGAAAACAGCATCCTGGACCCATCCCAGTCAGGGTTCCGCAGCAACCACAGCACCGAGACTGCCCTCATCGCCGCCACCGACAACATCAGGACCCTGCTGGACAAAGGTGAGACCGCAGCCCTCATCCTGCTGGACCTCTCCGCCGCCTTCGACACTGTCTGCCACCGCACTCTACGCGCACGCCTCCACGACGCAGGGATCCGAGACAAGGCCCTGGAATGGACCACCTCCTTCCTCTCCGGCAGAACCCAGAGAGTCCGCCTCCCCCCATTCCGATCCGAAGCCTCCGAGATCATCTGCGGCGTACCCCAGGGATCATCCCTCAGCCCGACACTGTTCAACATCTACATGGCCCCGCTCGCACGCATCGCCAGACAGCACGACCTCAACATAATCTCCTACGCCGACGACACTCAACTGATCCTCTCCCTCACCAAGGACCCCTTCGCCGCCAGATCCAACCTCCACGAAGGGATGAAGGCCGTCGCCGATTGGATGAAGAGCAGCTGACTAAAGCTGAACAAGGACAAGACGGAGGTCCTCATCCTCGGCTCCAACCCTTCAGCCTGGGACGACTCCTGGTGGCCAACGACACTGGGGGCAGCCCCGACACCCACCGACCACGCACGCAACCTGGGAGTCATCCTCGACTCAACGCTCTCCATGGCCAAGCAAGTCAACGCAGTCTCCTCCTCCAACACCCTCCGCATGCTCCGCAAGATCTACAGGTGGATCCCGACAGATACAAGAAGAACAGTCAGCCAGGCCCTCGTCACTAGCAGACTCGACTATGGAAACACCCTCTACGCGGGAGCCCCGGCCAAGCTCATCAAGCAACTGCAACGCATTCAAAACGCCTCTGCACGCCTGATCCTCGACGTACCACGCCACAGCCACATCACCCCCCACCTGAGAAACCTGCACTGGCTCCCCGTCGACAGGAGAATCTCCTTCAAACTCCTCATCCATGCACACAAGGCACTCCACAAGACCGGCCCAGCCTACCTCAACAGACGACTCTTCTTCTACGTCCCCAACCGCCAGCTCCGCTCCGCCGACCTCTCCCTCGCCACCGTCCCTCGCATTCGAAGAACAACCACAGGCGGCAGATCCTTCTCCCACCTCACCGCCAAGACCTGGAACACCCTTCCACCCCCCCCCCCTTTTTTTTTCTTCCCCCCAGCGCCTTGAGACCCTCGCGGGTAAGTAGTGCGCTCTACAAATTCTGTGATTGATTGATTGAAAGCCAGATGGCGCCTGTGCGCGTAACTGTGTGCGTAACCGCAAGCTTTAGGCCACAAGCAAAAGCGTGTGGTCAGCTTTTTGAAGCCCCCTTACTAAAAGTCTCGCCAGAGCAGCGCATGCGCTGCCTGAGGCGAGACCTAAAAATGGGTACCAAGGTAGGAACTGGGACCCCAAGGAGGCTTGGTGCCTTAAATGCAACAACACAGGGCACCAAAGATCCTCGCTGTCTTAAAAACCAGGCCCCTAGTATAACTTCAGAGGTTGCCAGTGTTGCCTTTGAGGGTGGTTCCTCAGATGAGGAAGTCCTCCTAGCCTTAAAGTGGAAAGTGGGCCCAAAAGGTGAGTTGGAGATTCCAGAGGGGAGTAGACACTTCCATCACCTACTGGTGAATGGAATCCCACCCACTGCTCTGAGAGATACAGAGACTCTGGAGCGCTGGGGGACCTCGTTGGGCCACTCAGACTCGGGCCGTAGGCGTCGGGTGCAGTAGTGGTTCCAGGCATTAGGTTTCTTTGTCCTCAACAGGCTCCGAGTCTTTCTTTGGTGATTCTTTTGAACAGAGCTGCTGTTCACAGGAGATCAGATCTTTGTTGAAGACAGTCAGTCCTCCCAAGGGCTCTGGAGGTGGCTGGCTGCAGGACAAGGAGACTTTTGGCGCAGGATCTCTGGAAACAGCAGACGGTCCAGTGATGGCATTAAGCCCTTATTGTCAGAACTGGTATGGGTTGGATTTGCAATGAGAACAGGATGGTGATACCCTCATGTCATCTATGCTAACCAATCACAGTGAGAGTTTCTACTGAAACTGCAACATTAGTATAGTCAGCCAAGAATTAGAGTATAACAAGCATTGGCATAGCCAATAGGTCTCGCCTTTGGTACCTTATAAGTGTTTAGTTATCCAGCACAATATCCTTGGTGCAACAACATCAAGTGTTAAATGGCTAAACACTTATAAGGTCCCAAAGGCGAGACCTATTGGCTATGCCAATGCTTGTTGCAGGTGCTCCGGCTAGTTCTCAAACAAGTCTTAAATTTGTGTCATAGTAAAGATTTTGGAGGCCCCATGATAGAAATATTTGGAGCATCATTTGGAATAACTTTGAACTTTACTACCAATTTTATACTAATTCAAGCCTATTATGCCAAACAATATTGACAGTTAGGTTGCGATAGGGAAATAGAAGCGAGAGAAAAGGTTAACTTTTCGAGCGCCCCGTTGGAAGATCGAGACCCTGCATAATTGTCTACTTGCTCCATGCCTTAAAAAGTCTCAGAGTTAAATAAATGTAGGAAAGTGGCTCTATATATACTGCACCAAAGTAAGGTACAGTGTGTATAGGGTCCACAGTTCCCCAATGGTAAGGCAGAGGCTAAAGTTAGATATAACCTTACTCTCTAAAGTGGTAGCTTGGTCGAGCAGTAAGGCAGTAGCAGAGGACAGTGTAAAGCATTTGTTGTACACACTCAGGCAGCAAATGGTCTCACACACTCAAGAACTGAACTCTAGGCCAATTGTTTGTATAAAAATATAGTGGTTTTATTTTAGAACCACAATATGTATCAAAATATACTTTCTCAGAATGGGTTACCTTAGTTAAACACTTTTTAAATAGGCAATAGACTTTTTGATTACAGTAGTCACAGTTGGTGCAAAAGGCAACACAATGTCAAACACAATGCAACATTGAGCTCAATGGAAAGTTTTAGTTAAATGCAATTAGTTACTTTGTGGATTACTTTTCTAACCACAGGACTGGATCTTGGATTCAGTCCCGGGACACTTCCTGTAAACAGTTGAGTAAAAGCGTTTTGGTTACAGTAGTGATTTTTAAGGAATATTATTGTATTTTAAAAGTTGACACTTAGAAACTTTTCTAGGTAAAATTACCAATGTTATCCTATGGAAGGAAATTCAGGTTGCAGGTAAAGTATGTTTACGTTACTTTTGTAATCCAGTGCTGGGCTCTTAGGTTCAGCACTGGGATATCTATCTAAAACAGGCAAGTAATTACGTTTGTATTGTTGGCACGATTTTTAAAGAATATTTGTAAGTTTCAGAAATCGACAATTAGAAACTTTTTCAGCAAAAAGCAGGCAATGATATCCTATGGAAGGAATTTCAAGTTACTGGTAAGTACGGTTAAAATTACTTTTCAGGGTCAGTACTGGACTAAAAGATGCAGCACCGAGGTCTCTCCTGATAACAGGTGAGTAAACCGGAATTCGTTACTGTTGTGATTTTTAAGCAATATTTTGGTATTTCAAAAGTGGACACTTAGAAGAAATTTCACAGAAAACCAGTCAATGGATCCCTATGGAAGGAAATTGAGTTAGCGGTAAGTAACGTTGTGATTACTTTTCAGGGTCAGTGCTGGGCACCAAGATCCAACACTGGGATCTCTCCTAATAGCAGGTGAGTATTTCCGTTTTCGTTACTCGGTTGATTTTAGGTGAATATTTTAAAGTTGAGAAACTCCACACTTAGAAGAATTTCCAAGTGAAACCAGTCAATGTTACCCTATGGAAGAAAAGTGAGTTATCGGCTTTTGGGTAAGTACTCGACTGGCAGAGTTAAGGTTCTGGGCATAGACTCAGAGGTCCCCCAGGGTCAGGTAAGTACAGTTGTTACACCCTCAGCGGCACAGGGGCGGCCGGGTGCAGAGTGAGTAGGCCCAATGTTATCCTATGGACGGCAGGGGGCCTTTGGTTGGTGGCTGCTGGCTAGCAGGCCACTCGGCTGTGGGAGCAAAGCTCCTGGTCACTTAATCAGGGCAAGTGGGGCAGTCGAACAGGGTAGTTGGTGCACCCTCAGCGGCACTGGGGCGGCCGGGTGCAGTGGGCTTTTGGGCCGTCGGGCGCCCAATGGTTTTCAATAGGAAAGCTGCGTGAACAACAAAGACTGCAAGCTCGGGGACGGTGATTCTTCAGGTGCGACCACCACTTCGAGAGGTAAGTTGGGAAGCTGTGGGAAGGGTAGGCACCCAGGAGTTGGGCACAGGAGGCCGTGGGG
This sequence comes from Calotriton arnoldi, assembly GCA_963921515.1. Classification (NCBI taxonomy): domain Eukaryota; kingdom Metazoa; phylum Chordata; class Amphibia; order Caudata; family Salamandridae; genus Calotriton; species Calotriton arnoldi. Next base: position 575,924 of record CAWUFW010009315.1, on the reverse strand, counting down.
CGTCGGGTGCAGGGGTGTCTTTAGGCGTCGGAAATCTTACCCTCGGCTGGTCGCGGTTGGAGGGGTCCCTGGTTCTGAGGCTGCAGGCGTTGTCAGGAGCGTCGAGGAGGGTCCTTGGGTGCTGGATTCTGGGTCACAGTCGCCGGGGGGACGTCCTCTTGGTATTTGCCCACTCAGGCACAGGCCGGGCTCGGCGGGTGCAGAGTGTGCAGGATTCGCGGTTCCCGGTTGGCACCAGGGGTGGTTTGCTTGCTTTGAGCAGTACCACTGCTCTTGGGAGTCCCAGGTAGTTAGAGTCACAAGGCAGTCAGGTCCTCCGGGGTTTGTGAGGTTGCTGACCACTGGAGACGCCGGGGGTTTAGCAGGAGCAGGTTCGAGGGTCGACAGGCCGGTAGGGCTGGGGCCAAATCAGTTGGTGTCTTCCTCTTGTGAGCAGCTGCACGGCAGGTCTTCTTGTTTCTTGTTCTTCTTTCTTGTTTCGGAATCTGGAACTGAGGAAGGAAGGTTCAGGGAGCCCCTAAATACTGAATTTAGGAGTGGTTACAGGTAGGTAAGGGCAGGGACCAATGGGTCCCTTCCCTGGGGTGGGTACACCCCCTATTCTGCCACTCTCCAGTGGGAGGGGGGCAGGAGCCTGTCCCTGGTTGGCTGGGTCCCCCCATCCTCAAGATGGCGGGGACTCGAGTTTGTGCTTCACCTCGCCTCCCCCACCTTAGGGGTGGAGTTGGCAGAGATGGGCACAACCCATTTCCTGCCTCTGGTTTTCCCGCCGGTTCTCCCGCCAGAAGTGGGGGTAGAACCAGTGGGGACCAGTTTGCTGGGAGCAGCAAATGGTCTGGGGAAGCTCAAAGGCGGCAGGCCTTTGAAGCTTCCCCTGCCCATCCTGGGGGAGGAGGCTTTGGCACCTCGCCCCAGGATGCGCATTGTTTCAGGCCCCTGAGAGCAGAGGCTCTCGACCCAGGGGTCCAGAAACATGTCTGGTGGTGGCAGCCTGGGCAGCCACTCAGTCCGGACACTGGAGGTCGGGTTGGTTTCAGGGGGCATCTCTAAGATGCCCTCTGGAGTGCGTTTTACATTAAATCCCACACTGGCATCAGTGTGGGTTTAATGTGCTGAGAAGTTTGATACCAAACTTCTCAGTTTTCAGTGGGGCCATTATGGTGCTGTGGAGTTCGTAATGACAGACTCCCAGCACCATATACTCTTAATGGCAGCACTGCACTTACAATGCCGGAGAATGGACTTGGGCACTGTAGGGGCACAGGGCTCATGCCTCTGTGCCCTCACCACTGGCATAGTGCACCCAGCTAGAGGGGTGGCTGACCTAGGCCAGGGCAGTGGTTTGTAGGCATGGCACACAGGGATGTGTGCCATGTGGACTCTTCACTTTTGTTCTGCACCAAGACACGCAGCCTGCAAGGGCAGTGTGTGTGTGTAAAGGTACAGGGTCCCTAAGGGTGGCACAACAAGTGCTGCAGCCCTTAGGGGCCTTCCCTGGTCACAGTGCCCTGGGTACCCATGGTACCATTTACCAGGGGCTGACCTGTGGCCAGGGATGCCAATTGGGTGTATGCATCAATGCAGTTTTAGGGAAGGAACACAGGCCCTGGGTACCTGGTTGGCAGGAGCCCAGGGCACACTCAGTCAAAGCACATCAGCAATTCAGCAAAAAGTGGGGGCATACCATGCAAGAAAGATGGCACTTTCTCACAATAAATGACAGAGAAAAACTATAGGTATTTCAAAAACGCATGCGTCATGAATGAAAGATTTCTGGAAATTAGAACACAATTAGCTAACACGCACTTTGTCGTCTTTCCTTTTCCCGTCTGACGGAACAGATGCTGCGTCACACGGCTGGCAAACGCTCGGAGCATACAACTGTTTACAGACTTAACATTTGATGTTATCTGTAGGGAAGTATGCAAATGCTGCAGATACCTCATAATACATATAACTCAAGGCACACTAAAACAAGATGACCTGGGTACTGAAATATTAATTATATCAGGGGTGTATGCATCATTAGTAATTGTATAGTCTGGTCTCTGAGGGGGAGGGGAGGAGAGGGGGAGGTCCGCGGGCACCCATACCATTGATGCAAATCACACTGTAGCTGCTGCACTAATCGTGTTTCCTGAACCTACTTCACCTAAGTAAACAGAGTATTACATATGTAATGCGTGAAGCCGAATATAACTCGAAACACCCAAAAGTGTGAGTGTGGCTGCCTGGCCGCGCACATGAACAGCGCTGCCACCCCCGAGCTCACAAAAACAATAACGTAATTCACGTTCGTAAGTAATATTTCACTCTAGTAAAGTACTTAAACGGTAACCATCGGTGGTGGCAGAGAAAGCAGCTTGGGTCTGGAAGTGATGTGACCGTGATCTCAACTGCTGCGTGCCCTTTCGTGTAGCTCCTACACGAATTAGGCAGAGTGTAAAATGAAACTTCTTTCTGCGGATAAACTGTCTATGTTACGGGGATGGGGCAAAACGATGGACATGAAAAACAGGGAGGGGGCGAGGAAAAAGGAGTGAAAGCAAGAGACACAGATGGAAAGAGAAAGATAAAAGTAGAGAGGGAAAGCAAGTAAAAGAGTAATAAAGAAGGGGGAGAGAAAGTGGAAGCAGGGAAGAAAAGATGGAGTGAACGACAGACAGAAAGAGCAAAGGAAGGGAAGACAGAACGTAAGAAAGAAAGTGGGACAAAAGGAATTAAGTATAAGGAGACTAAAAGAACAAGCATTGGCTGCGCGGCCGTGAAAGTGACGCGGCCGTGAAAGTGATCGCGCGCTGTAAGGGTGCCCGCGAGCGATGCGCTTAATGAGCCATGACGAGGGAGGAAAGCCAGATGGCGCCTGTGCGCGTAACCGCGCACGTAACCGCAAGCTTTAGGCCACAAGCAAAAGCGTGTGGTCGGATTTTTAAAGCTCACTTACTAAAAGTCTCGCCAGAGCAGCGAATGCGCTGGCTCAGGCGAGACCTAAAAAATGACCCCATATGGGGCGTGTCAGCCTTAGACGCCTTAGAAGTCTTAGAGGAGAGATGAGGAGGGAGCAGATCTGACCAGACATCATATGGGTTAGGTACGTGAACGTCGAGGGTGCAGCCTGGGAGGGGATTGCGTCCGAGGAGAGACAGAGGGAGGAGGGGGCCGTGCTCATATTTTTTTTTCAGAGAGTCCTTGCACGTCATATTTTTGGCAAGGCAGATCACATTCCTCTGTGGTCTTGTGAAGGGAGGGCTTTTTAGGAGCAGCTCCTCTATGTCAGACAGAGAGGCAGAGATGAACAGGCGAACACAGAGAAAGAGCAGCTGAGAGATCAGGACAGATTTTGATGCTAAAACTAAGTTTCATGCTTTTGACTAACTGGTTTTGAAAAGATTTATTTGTCTTATGCATTTATTTCTCTTTATGGGAGATTTTTGTCAATTATTAATTAGGCTTGCAAAACTCACTCTTGAATTATATTTTTCCTGAAACTCTTTAAAGAGTTCTGACTGACATTTTATGCCTCATTCCCTTTTCTTTATGGAGTGTTTTGTATGCAATCTATAATATGTTCTGTATTAATTCTATTTTTCAATTCTGTAACCTGATTGATATTTGACTAATGAATAAAGGGTCAGAGAAACTTAACTTTTGACTAGAAAATAAAACTCTTTAAAAAATACTCACAACTCTCATTATTGGCTTAAATATTAATTGCATTTTGATTTTTCATGTTTATGTAAAGTCTCCTGAAGGTGATACACGGTGGCAAAGGTCCATCACCTTTAAAGCAGTAAACTAGAGGTAAATGATGTTTTGCATTGAGAAATTACCGTGAAATTACCGCTGGATCAGTTTCTGGTAGCAGAGGTAAGGTAAAACACCATCACCAAAAGGAGCATAGTTTAGTTTAAAGCCTAAATAGCGCTAGAAAATAATTGCCCAAGTTAGATAAATGTCCTTGTTTTTTTTGAAGTGTTGAAAAATAGTAAGGGTTTTAACTGTTGGTGAAATTTTGCTCATTTTGACTTGTTGGTTTTATTGATTATATTGGTAATTTCATAGGACAGAATTATTGATTATTGATTTATGTTTAACAAAAAGAGTTAGCGTCTTGTTTTAGGTTGTCTGGAAAAATTCCTGGGGAATGAATAGCGGGTGGCGATAGAAACCACACTGCAGTGAGGTTACTCATCTGTTGGAATAGCACTGAGAAGCTATGCAGGGCTGGCAGTGTTAAAGTAGGGACTATTTTCTGTGTAAAAGTGAGAGTGATTGATAGCAAAGAGTTCGCAGGTGAAACTTTGGTGTTATATCACCTAGAAAGGGTAACACTGAAGGAGTAGCAGGTTCTTCCAAGCTTGAGTGAAGGGTAAGCGGAAGGGATTTACTCGCAGTGTTTGAAGAGTAAACGGAAGTTCTTACTTTGTGAAGAGTAAGCGGAATGTGTTACTCGCAGTGAAAAGAAATCTATCCTTTATTTAGTGGAACAGACAGAGTAGCAAATGTTTTTATGTTGTTACTAACAGAATTTTGATTAAGAAAACTCAGAAAAATATTGCAGTAAGATTTTGTTTGAGAGGGTTAGTAGTAGGAGTTAAACTGACTGAAATTGAAACTGACAGCATTGGAGAAAAGAAATTGCATTGAACTATTGCAGAAATGAAATTGTTTGAAGGTTTAAAGAAATTGTTGGGAGGTAAAGTGAAAAATTCGTTTTTAATTGGTGATGCTCCTGAAGGAACACCCGTGCATTTTATGTCTACCAATTTGGGACAAAATTCATGTATGTGGGTTCACCAATGGTGCAAGATTACTGAAAAAGAGGGTCCTTTGAGATTTCCAAAAGATGGCACTTTTGAATTGAAAATTATTGACAAATTAAGGGAAGTGTTATGTGAAATGAAGACACCATCTAGAGCTGCACAATTTGAGGCTTTAAGCATGTGGGAAAGGCAGTAAGAGACAAAGCAAGTGAGGATAAAAAGGTAAAGCACCAGATACAGGAGAAGGAAATTAAACATGACAAAAAGCTTCAAATAAATAATGATTCAAGGGATGAAATAATGGATGCATTGTTAACTAAGTGTCCGCCACCTTATGTGGTTCCCATTAAAAATATTGAAAATAGTGTACCAGTAAGTACTACAGTGGCTACTGCTTCTGTTTAACAGAGCGAAATACAGATTGAGAGAACTGCGCAGACATTTCAGATTGACCCACTATCTATTGATTCAGCACTGACAGTGATATCTACAGGTGTTACTGCTTCAAATGTGACTGATTCAGTCCAAATATTACAAACTACAGATGCACAGGCGGTGCCTAGAAAAATTGTGACTGTCCCAATTAATATGGTCCCTACTCAAAAAGTTCAAAGAGCTGCAGAAGGAGTAATTATGTCAGGGTTTATTTCAGAATCTCAGAATTCACAGATTATTGAACAGAAACTACCCCAGACAGTTCAAGCACTGAAAGGTGGGGGGGAAATGGTCTTTACAACATCTGCAGCCCAGGATAAAATGAATATATTTGAAGATGGGATTTTTCAAACCTGCTTTAAAGAAGTAGCAGTGATTAAAAAGATAGAGTATGGGGGAACAAATTAACCCAGACCCTGAAAAAGAGAAACAGCTTAGTGTTTTAAATTCAACATTTGAACATGAAGAAATTAACAGTCCCTGCTGTTTAAATCATGAAAATGTGAACCAGTGTCAGGAGAAAGAATTAATTTCCCTGAGTAAGGAAACAGCTACATGTGCAGTAACTACACATGATAGACTGACTGATTTGGCTCAAAAATATGAAATTGATGTTACAGGAAGTTTTCCATTTCAAAAAAGTTTCAAGGTACATATGAATGATGAGGCAAATGAGAAAATGTGTTCTTCAGGAATGCAATTGCACATTGCAGAAATAATAAAATATATTTTCAAATGCAATGGGTTTGAGAAATTAGGAGACAAGTGGGCAAGAAAACATGAGAAGAAAAAGAAACCACCAGACCTAGCAAAGAAACTGGATAAGAAAAAGAAACCACCAGACCTTGTTGAAGAAAATAATAAACAGGATGAGGGAGAAGCTTTTGCTTACTCATTGAGAGAAAAGGTGGGAGAAGTGCATGTTCATGTGCCACGGAACAAAAGTGAACTTGCAGCATTTCTGAACACATTCCCAAAATTGAGAGACAAACTTGTGCTGTGGTACCCACAAGTTGATGGATTTGTTGAAATTTTAAAAGAGTTGTGTATTAATTTGGAAATGTTCTTTGACATTGCCATGCAAACTGAATTGTGGTTTGAATCTAAAGTTGTTGTGCAAAGGCCAGGTGAGAAGACAATGAAAAAGGTTTGCATGAATGCCCCATCATTTTCTGTTGTTATGGAGAAAAACGTAGCAGTGATTACTTTCCTGAAGGGCAGAGTGCCAGCAAAGGATGTTAATTGGGTACAGATTAAAAGAACACAGGATGGAAGTAAAGGTGTTTTGGTTTGTGCAAATTCAGGTATGGATGTTGCACTGCTGGAAAAAGTGTCCTTTTGCCATTTTTATAACAGATTTGAGCATTGGAAGAAGAAATGTAAATTTAAACATGATGCAGCAAGTGGAAATGTACAAACACAGAGAGAAATGCAGGTGCAAAATGTGCCAGCCAAGCAAATGCATATGTCAGTTCAGAAACAGGTACCAAAAGCAGGAGTTTTTCAAGCTCAGATGCTTCCACAAAATATGGAAAATGCTCAAATTAATTTAAATAAGTTGTCCAGAGCAAATGTGAATTATTTCCAGAAACAAAATCAGAACCCAGTTCAACAGGTTGCTGTATTTGAAAATGAGAGTTTTAACCCTAACAATTCAGAATTTACCAAGTCCATTGTGAAAACAGTGGAAGGTCCAGACTTAATTGTAGGAGTTTTAAACAAAGAAATTACAAACCCAGTTTTAGAAAAGGTTGGAGCAAAAATAGGCCCATTTGATAAAAATTGCCAAGTTGTTGTTTGTGACTCAGGCCTGGCAGGAAAACAATTGTTTTGCAAATTAAACAGCACAGATTACTGTACACCAGATGATGTTAATTTTCAGATTCCTGATGAGGTTGTACACTTTAAAATGGCCCAACAAGAGACAGCTGTAGCATTGTTTTCAGAGAGAACAGTTGAAAAATTACCTTCTGATTTGAAAGAAATAATAAACACAGAAATAAGAGACTTCACAGAGAAGGATGTCAGATTAATAAAATGTGCAGAACATGTCTTATTCAAATTAGAACCAGATGACATGTATTCAAGAACACCATCAGTTGCAGAAATGTTACCCATAATTGGAGATAAACTGAGTAAAGGATTTTTGATGGAATTGATTGGAAGTTTATGTAACTTTCTGATCACAGGTTCACAGAAACTAAATGAAAAGAACAGATTAGTGCAGGAGATTAATAGCATAACTTTTCCATGTTGTCCTGTGGTACCGAATCCAGCCAACATATTTTTTCACATTCCATGTGCTGAAGAATGGCTTACTGTTATTGATTTTTCTCAAGTTCATGTCACAGTGCCATTGCATAAAGATAGGAGTATTGTCAAAAAGAAAATGAATGTCTGGGATACTTAATTGGAAAGGGAGGTAGAAAGGTGTCGCCAGAGAGAGTGGAAATAATTCACCAGATGAATCCACCTCAAATTCAGAAAGAAGTCAGGACGTTTTTGGGAATGGTTAGCTGCTGTAGAGAGTGGTTACTAAACCTTTCCCTAGTGGCTAAGCCTTTACTGAGGCTGACACACAAGGATGTGTCTGATCCGCTTCCATTGGACAACAACTGCACTAGAGTTGAAAGAGAAAAAGTGTCGCGCCCGGCACTAGGAATGCAAGTTTATTTAAAAGAAAATACACCAATTTGCAGTGAGAGGGAGGGCTGCGCTCTCTCAGTGCCTGTGCAAAAACATGAATGTGTTCAAAGGTCTGTGATGCCTTTCCCAATGACCTTTGACCCCAACGTCACAGAAATGCCAGCAAATCAAATGGTTTGTGATGAAACTGAATATGAGTGTCTAGATATCATGAATATATGCATGAAGCCAAGGTTAGACTTTAATGATGAACGTCTGATTCAGCCCAACAATGTCCATTTTGTAAATGGCCCATATTTGAAAGGTAACAATGACACATTAGGAGCAACACATACTGTGCTTCCTATACATTATGTTGTCAAAGCTTCATGGCTTTCAGTAGTTACCTCAGCCCAAAATTCGAAATTGATTGCCCTTACCATAACATGCAGTCTATCTGCTCAAATTGGAGTCACTGTTGTCATGGGAGAGAGAAATGCTAATTCAGTTGCACAAAATTGTGTTCTGCTAGCATATACATTCAATGGAACTTTCACAGGTGAATTAATAGAGGCTCAAGAAATTGTTTCAGAAGCAGAACAACAGGGTTGTATCAGAACTGTTTTTGAGAAAAGTGACAACTGCATAGTAGCAAATGTGTTATTGCAAAAACTGATGCCCAGGTATAGATTGCCAGTTTCTCTGAAATCAGATCATAATGAGGTTTCAAAGATGTGTGCAGAACCACAGATTAGACAAGGATTGGATTGTAGTTATCTGCCTGAAGTTTCAAGCATAATAAAGCAACACAAAGTTACACTTTGCAAAAGACTGTTTCAGCATCACTGAAGTGGCTTGAATAAAATGCAAATGCACTTGTGAAAAACACAGATGAAAAGACTAGCCATTGCTGTGAAGGTCTGACTGATGTGGAGCGTGCAGTTTCTCACCAGATTGCAGCTGCTGCACAAGATCTGCATAATGAATGGTGCCAAAACTTTGATCTGAGAGATGCTGTGAAATGGAAAGGCCTGTTCCAAATGATCCTGGCAAAGCCTGTTGTGAAATGTGGTGGCCTTCCAAATTGGGTGCATGCCTCACACGCGTATGGTCCTGTGTCCCCCTGATAAAACAGCTCCTCTTCAAGAAGATATGCCAGCAGTGGTCAAAAGTCCACAGAAGAGGGTCAGTCAAGCTGTAAGGGAACACACAGAGCGTGAAGCAGCACTAGAGAAAACTGAAGTGGCACTGGAAAGGCAAAAAGTGGAAACTGACTCAGATGAAAGCGGTGTCAAAAAGGTGAAAGTCAGGTGCAGCCTCTGAAGAAGAAATTAGTGCTGTGGGCCTACGAGTGGAGGTAGGAAAAAGCTGGCTGAAAGGGTATCCAAAACGTCTGCAGTGGTCCCTTGAAAAATCATTTGCACCAATAACTGAAACATCTGAATCTGATCAAAGTGAAAATAAAAGTGAAAGGCTTGGATTGAAAAAGTGCAAAGAATTGATGGTGCTCTGTCAGAGTTTCTCAGCAACTGAGTGGTCAAATTGCATGGAAAAAGTACAGAATGCCACACTGTTTGAGCCACCCTGATGGCAAGCTGGTGACAAAGAGAAAAAGAAATGCTGAAACAAATAACTGAGAATTGTCAAGAGCTGAAAAGAAAAGAATCTTTGAATGATGAAAGAAAAAGAAGAAAAGATGAAGTAAAAAAAAACAACAAAAAACTGTTCTGTTGAATTTTCCTTTTATTATTTTAGTTACTTAATTTAAAGAAGACTAACAGTTCCAGGAAGCTACTTACAGAACTCTGCACTAAAATTTTGAGCTTGGATATATATGATCTGATTACAGACAAAACTTGTGTTGCCTTAGAAATAGAGGTAAAATTGTTATATGCTCAGCTTTTGCAATAAAAATATCACCTGTGAAATTAAATAAGTGTGATAAAGAACAAATCAATGGAGGTATCATGATTTGACTTTATCAAAGGGAGGATTGATGTAGCTCAGATTTCATCTGGATTCAGGCATTGCTTTATTTTTGTGTTTCAGACAGACTGCATTTTAAAATGGCACTTTTGGTGCATGCAAAGTGAAAGACATGAAATGAGGCCTGGTCAAAATGCTTTCAGTCTGAAATGCTTGTGCTGAATTTAACATGTGTTTTTGCAGTGTAGAAAAACTCGTGATTTCAGTTTTTGCTTAGCTTTGAAGATAAGCATGGAATGTGTTCTCTCCTCCCAGCTTCTTATCCTTGTAATCTACACCCCCTGTTCCCGTCTCAAGAGACCCTGGCTTTGTTGCATATTTAGACAATGCATATTCAGTTCATAACATATCTTTCTTATAATGTGTATTAATTAATCAACCATGCACCAACACTACATGTGGGGCAAACGCATTTTGCATGAAAAGCTATCTAAAACATTAGAGCATGTTGCTATGAGTATGTATTAACTGTTTGCGCTTTGAAAATTTGCACTGGTGCATGTTTATGCTATGTTGTACATTGCACATTTTGCATTGTGTGCACAAATAATAGAAAAGCTGCTTTAAATTAATAGCTTTTGCTAGGTAATAATTAATACAGGGTATTAGAATGGTGGGAGGTAAACATAATGGGTTTTATTTAATAAATTAATATTCTTTTGTGTTCGTTTTATTTAGTATACATTTTGGGCCCACAATAAAAATGGCTGCCTAGGAATCCAGCATGGCTGAGAATTGTTAGCAGTGTGCTGAATGAGAGACGCATGCGCAGAAGATTCTTCCAGCTGCATGAACTGCCAAGTGCCTCAAGTGAAGACACATGGGTCAAGGCCACAATGAACTGTACACTCCTGTCATTGTGCCAATGTACCAGTATTTGTGGGAAAGTGTCATCCCTGTGTGCTATGTGAAAGAGACAGGAAATTGAGTGATCCATTTTGTTGCAAGAAATGTCTTTATTGATACATGTTATGTATATTGTTCTTAGCATTAAGCCCTAATTGTCAGAACTGGTATGGGTTGGATTTGCAATGAGAACAGGATGGTGATACCCTCATGTCATCTATGCTAACCAATCACAGTGCGAGTTTCTACTGAAACTGCAACATTATTAGTATAGTCAGCCAAGAATTAGAGTATAAAAAATGACCCCATGGGGGCGTGTCAGCCTTAGACACCTTAGAAGTCTTAGAGGAGAGATGATGAGGGAGCAGATCTGACCAGACATCATATGGGTTAGGTACGTGAACGTCGAGGGTGCAGCCTGGGAGGAGATTGCGTCCGAGGAGAGACAGAGGGAGGTGGGGGTCTTGCTCATATTTTTTCAGAGAGTCCTTGCACGTCATATTTTTGCCAAGGCTGATCACATTCCTCTGTGGTCTTGTGAAGGGAGGGCTTTTTAGGAGCAGCTCCTCTATGTCAGACAGAGAGGCAGAGATGAACAGGCGAACACAGAGAAAGAGCAGCTGAGAGATCAGGACAGATTTTGATGCTAAAACTAAGTTTCATGCTTTTGACTAACTGGTTTTGAAAAGATTTATTTGTCTTATGCATTTATTTCTCTTTATGGGAGATTTTTGTCAATTATTAATTATTGATTAGGCTTGCAAAACTCACTCTTGAATTATATTTTTCCTGAAACTCTTTAAAGAGTTCTGACTGATATTTTATGCCTCATTCCCTTTTCTTTATGGAGTGTTTTGTATGCAATCTATAATATGTTCTGTATTAATTCTATTTTTCAATTCTGTAACCTGATTGATATTTGACTAATGAATAAACGGTCAGAGAAACTTAACTTTTGACTAGAAAATAAAACTCTTTAAAAAATACTCACAACTCTCATTATTGGCTTAAATATTAATTGCATTTTGATTTTTCATGTTTATGTAAAGTCTCCTGAAGGTGATACACGGTGGCAAAGGTCCATCACCTTTAAAGCAGTAAACTAGAGGTAAATGATGTTTTGCATTGAGAAATTACCGTGAAATTACCGCTGGATCACCAGTAGGGCTGGGGCAAAGTCAGTTCTTCTCTGCAGTCTCCTCTGATGGGTGTCTTCTTTCGACCTTCTTCGTAGGTTGCAGGAATCTGCCTTCTTGGTTCAGGGATGCCCCCTAAATACTGTAAAGCCTTTGAAGCTCCCCTGCCACAGACGGCTCTTCCTGACCTGGGGAGGTGTGACCACCTCTGCCCAGGAAAGGCTTTGCTTCTGGGCCCAGGGAGTGAAGGCTCCCACCCCAGGGGTCCAGAAACATGTCTCGTGGTGGCAGGCTGGTGTTTTACCAGTCAGGGAACCCACCAGAGGCTGGTTGTTTTTCAGGGGCCATCTCTAAGCTGCTCTCTGAGTGCATGGTATAAAAAAAATCCCACACTGGCATCAGTGTGGGTTTATTATACTGAGAAGTTTGCTACCAAACTTCCCAGAATTCAGTAAAGCCATTATGGTGCTGAGGAGTTCGCAATGACAAACTCCCAGACCATATACTCTTTATGGCTTTACTGCACTTACAATGTCCAAGAATGGACTTAGACACTGTATGGGTACAGTGCTCATGCAACTGTACCCTCACCAGTGGTATAGTGCACCCAGCTAGAGGGGTGTCTTACCTATACCATAGGCAGTGGGTTGCAGGCATGGCACACAGGTATGTGTGGCATGTTGACTCTTCACTTTTCTCTGCACCAAAACACGAAGCCTGCAATGGCAGTGTGTGTGTGTTAAGGTACAGGACCTCTAAGGGTGGCACAATATGTGCTGCAGCCCTTAGAGGCCTTCCCTGGTCACAGTGCCCTTGGTACCCATGGTACCTTTTACAAGGGACTTACATGTGGTAAGAGAGGTGCCAATTGGGGGTACAAAGGTACAGTTTTGGGAAAGAACACAGGCCCTGGGAACCTGATTGGCAGGGACCCAGGGCACATCAAGTCAAAGTGCATCAGTAGTCTGGCAAAAAGTGGGGGGGTTACTGCAACAGAAACCCAGCTTCCTACACATGTCTCTATCAGATTGCGCCTTACCTGATGAGGGAAATCTGAACATGGACCAACCTTTTGACTTGGATCAGCATCAACTGTTTTTTGTGCTTGACAAAGTAAAGTTTGGCTTCCTGTTAACTCTTGCATTTTTGGGGTGCATCAGGGAGCATTTGTTACAGGACCTGGAGTCATTTTTGGAGCCGAGGCCACACAACCAGACGTTATACAGATCTGTAAGCAATGTTTGCTTCCGGTATTCGCACTTACATCTTTCTGGGGGATTGGTATGGGGAGGGGATGAGATATCCCTGCACACTGCCAAGAAATTTAAAAGTTCAAAAAGGCTTTGGTAACTACTGAAATCAGTAGGAGAGAAGCTACGGATCGCGTCAAAGGCTGCAAAAAAAGAGCAACTGAAGTCAGCATGCAGGCATGGTGCCTATATGCAGCTCCATGCTGTCATGTCCTCAGGTGGGACGAAGACTGATGTTGCAACTTGCCGGCATGCAGGAGGTATTTCAAAAGTTTTCCAGATCCAGTCTCGCGCCAGGGATCTGTGGTTAGAAGTGCCCATCAGAACACCTTCTATGCTCTCCAGTCATCACCTTTCAAAAGCACTGCCATACTCCAAATGTAATGCCAAACTCTGGCAGCAAAGATACACTCCCTTAAAACAAAACACTCCCAAGCTAAATACAATGAGATTTTGCACTGTGCGTGAGCTTTTAAAGAAAACCAAGTATTTGCAATGTTTTTAAATCATCTTTTCTGCCACTGCTCTGATCACTCACCTCCAACTGTGTTGGACTTTTATGCCTGAAGCAGGTGATGAACACCACGAAGGGCCAGTCATCTGGCTGCATCATGAGGCCAGCAGCCTGTGCACATGTAACATGAAATGAGGTAGGGCACCGTCCATGAGAGCACTGCACACAGCAACCGCTGATCCTCTTCTTGCGCTTCCTGCAGAACACACATTTCTACAGAAGAAAGAGGGGAAAAGGAGGGATAGAAAGATTATGAAAATTAGTGCCTTTAACCTAGAGGGTCAGTGTCCCTGTACTAGAATCATGCTGTTGCCACAGCTACAATCTCTAGAGCCTGAGGTCAGGAGAGAGTAGTCAGCCTCATTCAGGTTGTGGGTTCACTATGGGTGCTCTGTCAGCAGAGTTAGGCTCTGCTAAAGAACAGCACTATAAAATGTGGAACAACTCCACGCAATTCATAAGATTTCACTTAGGGAAAAACAGAGGTTAGACCAGAAGAAAACCACACACACAAAGATGCAAGGAAGGGCTGTGAAAGTGGTCAAACCAATAAAAAAAGGCTTTAGTCCCAATGACAAAACTTGCCAAGATCACTTACCTGACTGAGCCTCAACAGGCATAAGCCCTTGTGTTACAGTTAGCAATGAGACAAAAAACTCCTTAAGGAATGTACCATCTAGAATTCCTTCAAAGGACGGACAGAAGCAAGCATGACAAAGTTTGACCACAGGAACTTACCAGTCTGAATCGCTGAAACGGGACCTTGCTAATGTCAATAGGGCGTCGTTGAGCAATATCAACAAACTTGGCTTCCAGAACCGCCACCGCACACATTACGTGGACCCATCTGGAAAAGCAAGGGTAAAAAGACATTTAGCACAGATCCATCTGTAGAGGACAATATGATCAGCTCAGGCATTCAGGGAGAGAAGCAGGACCTAAAACTGCTGGAACCTCACTAGATTTGTAGGAGTAGGGATACCAATAACTGGTGCACAAAAACAGTGAAAACAAATAGAAATCTAAAGGAAATGTCTGTCCCTAATCAAACAGGCGTTGGTCACCACACTTCAACTGAGTAATGAATGTCTATAAGCACTTTATTCAACGAACAAAAAGGATTTTAGCCTAATAATCAGAAATAGTAATTGCAACAGGTGATGAAGTACACAGTCTAGCTACCCAGAGCCCAGAATCCTATTGCCAAAGGCTCTACACTGGAGTTCATGGCTGGCTAGTTGGCCAGTAGGGTAGCAGCCTGATTTCCAAGTGCTGCCGGTCATGTTCACGATTTTAGGGTGTCTGAGCAGTCATGGATCAGTGGTACCCATGAATATTGACCATTTTGAAGGGGGTTTTGACCACAGCTTCAACAGGTAAAATTTCCAGAACATAGCAGCTAGAGAGGATTTCAATGGTTTCAGAAGGGTTTCCTGCAGCAGATGGGAAAGGCTCCTTTTGCCAGCGACTGTCGGGTGCCATTAGACAATGAAAGAGGCAATTACGAACATCCCACAACCTGTTGGCATGGGAGAGTAATTGACATTACAGGCTCACCCCTCTCCATTAATAGGTGATGGAGCAGCTCCTCGAACCAGATGCCACCGTGAATCTCCTGGCAGGGCAGCCTTGTGGCTCTTGGGCAGTCTCAGCCCATCGAAAAGTCCCCACGCTGGTCCTTCCAGTCAGCTGAATCTCTATCTTTTCAAGGATCAGGTAAGTTCTCATGCCAGATGCACTCTAGCACCTTTAGCAGGTATGCAGGTATTTCTTCTCGCCAAAAGAAACAAGCATTGAAAATGCAATAGGTCTCGCCTTAGATTAAGTTAAAGCTATTTGCTTTGCTAATGGTATTGTATAGCAAAGCAAATGGCTTTAACTTAATGAAAGGCGAGACCTATTGCATTTGTAATGCTTTTTTTTTTTTTTTGGGCGAGTTGTTCCGACTGCATGCATGGTACCTGCCAAACCCAGCCGTATTCCTCAGAGAGTTGGTGAAACGGCTGCCGTCATTCCTTCTCATGAGGACGAAAGTGGCTTGCTGGTGACTACAGTGAACCGACAGGAGTATGGTAGTAAGAAGGGGAAAATAATCTGTCAAATTATGTGCCCTGTTGTGAAAGATTTTTACCCCAGAGATGTTTTTTTTACAAGAATGCCATTACAGTGCAGCGCCAAGCACTGATGGAACGCACACAGGTACAGCGCCAAGCACTCATGGCAATAACACACCTTTGTGTTAATTGCAAAGTGATGCAAAGTTTTATATTTACCAGTTTTCAGTCAATCCTTATCTTGGATATTTTGCAATAATGAAACGCCGAGCTTAGCAATTCCATGGCCTGCATCTGTGTTACTCAAGATAAAACGTATAGAACGCAGGCTTTGAAAACAGTTTATCTTTCCATATGTACTCTCGAGAAGAGCTGCAATCTCTCCAACTTTTATCTCTTCAATACAGAACTAATGCTGTAGTCTGATTGTACCAAGCTTCAATGTGCTCATGCATGTAAACGCCGTCATGCACAAAGGTGCGCTGGCTATATGTGTAGTGTGAATGTGTAACCTGCTGTATTGCACTGCAAGCATGGGGAATAAATGAGGGCTTATATCTAGGCAGTAGAAGAAACCTACAAAGAGAACTTAATTTCCTATCAACCATCTGCACAGAAAGGGACGTCACTGGATTTCCGATCATCCATCGTACAGGAAGTGACATAACTGGTTTCCGTTTCCCGCCCACGGCACCCTGCACTCCTCCTCTTTCCCACGAACTACTTAATGGCAGCTGCAAAACGGATGATGAAAGGATGCGTGCAGCAGGCACAGCTGCGCCTATCTGCACCTGCACAGTGTCCAGCACCAGGGACCCTGGTTCTGTCCCAAGCCCCGCTACCGTGCTGCACTCCTCTGTGCTTTCAGGCCTGGCTGCCGCTCACCGCACTGCTGCCACACTGCGCCACACAACGTTGAACGAGAGTTCACATGTGTCTCCTGCAAGTTCTTATGATCAACCACTCCTACGCAAACAGCATCCAGCAGCCCACTTGCCAATAGCTCAAACTCGCGAAATGTGAGACCTATTGCATTGCAAATGCTTGTTTTTTCAACTATGGGAATTACAGGAAATTAAAGAGAAGAACTTTTTAATTAAAAAGTTGTTAAGAAAAATACAATTTACTCTTCATCACCAAATTTGTTTGTAGAGCCCCAAGAGATACAGTGGAGCAGATCTGCCACAAAGTACAATAACACCAGCATTTGCAATGCAATTGGTCTCTCATTAGTGAAAGTTGGAGCTAATGGTGTTGTAAAAGACAATGTCTTTTGTTTATGGAGTGGATGTATGTAGTGTGGAGTTTAATTATATGGATTGGATTGAACTTGTTAGTTGTGGAATTGTGTGGGGTGGAATAGCGTGTGTGTGTATTTGTGTAGTGGAATTATGTGGATAGTAATTATGTGGTATTAAATTAACTGGAATTATGTAGAATGGGATTGAGTGTTATGGAGTGTAAATATGTCTATTGGTATGTTGTCTTGTGGCGTGGTATGTAGTGGAATTTAATTATGTGGTGAGCTGTTGAATTGTCTGACATGATGTTGAATTTTGAGGTGTGTATTGGATGCATTTGTTGTGTAAGTGTTGATTTGAATTATGTGGTTTGTTGTTGAATTATGTGGTGCAGAATGGAAATGTGTGGAGCTGAATTGCGTGGCGTGGAACTGTGTGGTATTTTGAGTGAAATTATGCTGATGGGAATTATGTGGCATGGTGTGGCGTGTATTTGTATGGATGGTTGCTATGTGGCATAGTGGTTTTATGTGGGATGTATTTATCTGGTATTTAGTAGAGTGTAATTAGGTGGCAATGATTAATGTGCACGTATGTGCAAAGGCTATATTGAATGTATTTTATTATCCTTTATGAATAACGGTAAAAACAGCTGCAGGAGGACTGTCAAAATTATATGTGTTTGCAGGGCCTGTTTTAGCTTTAGTAAGTTGTTGGATGCAAAGTTACCAGACAGAAACCGCCACAACATTTCCAAAAAATAAATAAACACAGATCCTGGAGATGCTGCCAGAAAGAGTACTTAAATGAAGGGTTTAACGTGATATTACAATTTGGATGCAGCACTTTAAACCATCTCTTGCCCATGACTTGGAAAATAAATAACTTTTTAAACATAATTTAGGTGGCGAATGCAGATTTAATTAATAAAGCTTCAGCAGCATTTCAAATGTTTAAAAATGCAAACTCTAAACATGTTTCTTGAAATAGAATTAGAACCCAGACATACAAAGTGCACAGTAATCTAAATACAAAGTCTTGATCTGCTAGTGTGCTGGGTTTATGACACTGCCCTGGTGACATTACATGTGAAGTCTAATGGCTCACTGTAGGAGGGTGGAGTAGCAGACGCAGCCATAAATCTCGGCAGGGAGCTCATTTATGGAAAAGAGCCTCCTAGCGAAGCAAAGAGGCCCAGCTTGGCAGGCGCTCATGTGAAAAAATAAATAGCTGTTGTGTGTGAAAAGTGTGGCAGAGCAGAAAGAATACAGAGGAGTAGGACAGCTTGCCAGGTCCGTCATGTGGGGGGGAAGTGCACGGAGCAGAGATGCACACTGGAGAGAGAGCTATAAAAGCACAGATGTGGGGGGAAGAGCAACAGAAGGGAGACCTCTGAAACAGCCCTGCCGCTGCGCATCGGGGTTCAACTAACGCCAATTAAGTAATTTTCCCCTCATTCCAGCACAAAAATGAGAAACATTGAGCAATAAATCTTACAGGCTATAAATAAATGAATAGTGCGCTAAACACAAAACATGTACAACAAAAAGCACCCGTAAATGTGGCCTGAAAATAAAGTGCCCGTTGCGTTTCAAAATCGGAATGTTTTTATTTATGTAGCTAAAAGAAAGCACTGCTTTGTTAATTTGCACAAGCACAGTGGCACACAATAATGGGTGCAGCCTGCAAATAAACAGCGTGGTGAACTTTTGAAGAGTGCTTCACGTTTGCAGTTAACCTCGAGGCAAACGCTTTCGAGGAATACGAACCGCTGCAGTGCTGGGGCCAAGGTGCCCTCTGTTAGCCTCGGTCGGGGGCACACGCGAGTGCACCATTGTGGGGTAGCAGGGGGGGCAGCGAGGATCGGCAGCATGCAGCTGAAGTGCTCCCTGGAGTCAAAGTGCAGCAGCAGTAACCTGAAAAGTGTGAGGAAGAGCGGCTACTTGCGCAGGCACACAAGAGGTTTTTCGTGCAGCTGGGGCCGGGAGCGACGCCTGAGGAGCCGGCCCAAGTACTAGGAGATTGAAAAGAAGTGGCACAGCAGGCCGCCCATGCGCAGCATTTCGCTCGACTCCTCTAAGTAACAAGAAGAAAACAAATGTAAAACCATGATGGAGTAGCGTTTATTGCAGTTATATAGCGCGAACTCCACACAAAGATATTGGATCACTGTGCATGAGCACCGGTTAAATTACACAAGATCACATTCATGTTTTGAGGCACGGGGAGAAGTGATGTGCCCAGAATCACAGGATTTTGAGCACGCCGAGATTCAATCATGGTTCTCAAATTCCAAATTGTGCAATTCTTGTTGTAACGCCACAGCCAACCCTGCAGCTGGACAGACATGGAGATTAAGACGCACAGCGCCATTAAACGGAGCCTTGCTGGTGGTCGTGTACGACAACTTGTATTTTGCTGCTTCTGTCATTGCATACAGATATATAATACTGATGAAGCAAGTAACATTACACCTACAACAAGCCAGGGCTATTGGCTTTGCCAATGGTTGTTGTTTGTGTAAGATAAATCAGCAACAACTACGGCTTCCTTGTATACAACATTGAAAATGCTTCCGTTCTGTAATGATGAGACAAAGAACTATAACGAGTCTCCTTGAAGTTACCTCAAAAGCAGTGACGAGTGGCACTGCTGCAGAGGTAAGATTTTTTTTTTCACCCCGAAGGCAAAAATGGATAGCCCGATAGAGACCCGGTTTGGCAACTGCTTTATAGAACTGCCAGTGCAGAGCACCGGCAGGACCCGGCCCACTTAAAGCCCTGGCTCTCACCTGTAGGAGGATGGAACCCAGCAGGGACCACAGCTCCTGACGCACTCGTGATCATGCAGCACACACAACACTGGCAGTAAAAGCATGCCGTAGCCGGCTGTGCCCCTGCATCTGTGGGGGACTGGGACAACTAACGGCGACACTGAGTCAGTTTTGGTGCAGGTCAGTTCACACAGAGGCCCAGAGCTCTGCGCACGCTACTACAAGCAAGATTAGCCAGGACGGAAGGCAACCCCAGCAGGCCAACCAACAAGATGAAAACAAATGTAAAACCATGATGGAGTAGCATTTATTGCAGTTATATAGCGCGAACTCCACACAAAGATATTGGATCACTGTGCATGAGCACCGGTTAAATTACACAAGATCACATTCATGTTTTGAGGCACGGGAGAAGTGATGTGCCCAGAATCACAGGATTTTGAGCACGCCGAGATTCAATCATAGTTCTCAAATTCCAAATTGTGCAGTTCTGGTTGTAACGCCACAGTCAACCCTGCAGCTGGACAGACATGGAGATTAAGACGCACAGCGCCATTAAACGGAGCCTTGCTGGTGGTCGTGTACGACTGAAGATCCAGGGACAGGCCGGCATACCCACCATAGACCTGAAACACAACACGTGCTCAAGTACACAAAGACAACAAAAAGAGCGCTTTGAGGGGAGGGATAACAAGCATCGATCTCTTAGCTTTATGGGGCCATGTGTTTCCACGCTGATTAGAAAGACATGGCCCCATAAAGATAAGAAAGTGCTTTGCGACAGCAGCAAAGCAGGCGACCCAGTCCGGATGGGAAGCCAAAGGGAGGCAACCCAAAGGGAGGCTGCTAATTTCCAATGGCAGCCCACCGTTTACCATAAACGGTGACGCCAGCCAATGGAAATAAGGGGCGGGGCTTCAAGCCCTCTTCTCAAACTCCTCGTTAACAATAAATCTCGCCGAGCGAGCAGTGCATGCGCTGCAACGCTAGGCGAGACCTAAAAACAAAGTTGTGCCACAACCTTTCACAGTTTTAGGCCCAGCATGGAGGGAGAACAGCTCTTGTAGTTATCTTTTCTGGACTGATAAACAGGCAGCCTTGGTGTTGAGTCAATACAGCTGAAAAGTGCTGGCTGAAGGCGTCAGCACTTCTTTCCTTCACCCAGACAAAGAGCCAGCATGTTGTCCAAACCAAATGCCTGGCTTGCAACTCAAGTGGCCACTGCGAGAACTAGTTTGGGCTCGCTCAGGCGGGATGTGTGTTCCTGTCTAGATGACTGATATTGTCCAAAGAAATGGGCACAATACAGGAAAGAGGGGCAACATGGGATTTATTGCAGTTGGAGACACTTGGGCCACACTAAGAATATGGGTAAGATACCTAGTCAGGGGGAGGGACAGGATAGCATACATGCAGGCTGCAGTGTCTGAGATAGACAATGGCAGCCAAGTGTGAAAGAGACAACCATCCTGTGGGGGGCAAATGTGCACACACACCTGGAGCCCAACTGACTATAGCACTGACGTGCTCTCTCCTTCTTTCCCTCCTGCCACACACATACACCCACTCGCACTCACACGGGCTTTCACTCACTCACTAAGCCTCTTCCTCTCCCTCCAATGTAATACTACAGGAGTACAAGTAAAAAAGCTTATATTCTTGACAAGAAAACACTCAGTCAGTCTCCACATAGAACGGGTAGAGAGTGCAGTATCCATGGTCTCAAAAGGGGTAAGTCCTTGAGGAATTCTTTTTACATTATAGCGAGAACCTCTAGGCGGTTAGCAGGATTGACAAGTTTACTGGGGGAAAACAGGGCTGTCAAGAAAATGCACATGGGTACAGCAGGGCAGGACCGCTTCATGAGACTATGAAGGACATTTCTTTCAACAGTTTTCCCCAGCCTCAACTTATCCTATCCCCATCGTTATGTGCTGCAGTGAGTTAACTGGTTACTGTGAACTGTATCATAGGCATACATAAAGTTAACTTAGTCTTCCTGCCTTGGCCACCAGACGGTGATAAATAATCGACCCTTTGAGTCAGTATTTTGTACAAAGCCCTTACTTACAGGGCACCAAAAATGTTGCAAGAAGATGTACATCTAATAGGTTCCTGCTCAAAACTGGCCCAAGTCTGTATTCCTGCATGAAGCTTTCCAGCTGTGATCTGAGGAGAGACAGAAAGGTTACCTTGAGCTGGAGTGCACCTGTAAGGGTACAAAGCTCCTTGATTTTGGGGGGACCTGCACATGGTCAGGCTGACTGGTCATTCAGTTTGAGCACTCTGCAACTGACAAACGCCACCCAGAAGCCACAAGATCTCCAAAGCCCAGCTGGACAGGAAAAGAAACAAAGGCTTAAGTCCAGAGATTAACATCATCGGAGTCTTGGTTCTGCAGATATGCTCATGTGGCATCGACTGGGTAAACTTGCACCATCTCTGAGCAGCTAACTAGTCTTAGGAGACCTATCCCAGTACTCTCTAATCTAGAGGGGCAGGAGGTCTTGTACCTTCTTACCCCTGGTCTGGAGTTCGTAGACTGGAGGTGGTCAAAGTGATTCTGGACCTATTGAAATTATCTTTCCAGCTCTTACATATACAAACATTGCTGTCCTCAAAAGTCTTTTAGAGACTCAGGAGTCTCAATTCGGACCTCCAGTTGACCCTCAGTCCAGTGCGAATGACCAGGCCCTATGAACAATTAGGTTGACTAGCGACTCAGAATGGGCCCCGCAGTGACCAGCAGTGACCAGCAGCCACCATCAACAGAATTTTGGAGTGAGACCTAGTTCCGTTTTTGGGTGGTTGATTTTAGGACTCAGCACTTGCTTGGAATATTGTGGTTTCTGTGGAAACCCTGCATGTGAATCACTTGTGAGGGGTAGCTGGAACTGGACCATTTCGAACACATGGTTCGTTTCAAACCTGTCTGCTTCCTTAGCGCAGAACTATATAAAGTGTGAAAACACTCACCATAGGTAGAGCCTGACAAGTCTGTTTCTAACACTTACATGATTGAATCATTCCTAGTTGTCGAGGCAGGAGCACCACTGTAAGCTTTGTAAGCCTGAAAGGCCTCAAACAGTGCCACGTTATTATCACACTCCCTCACTGGAAAAGACTCAAACTTCAGGCAAAGGTGAGTGCCCTTAGCCTCAACCCTTCAGAGGCCTTCGCACCTCAGATAACCAACAACAAGAATGATTTCAAGTAAGCCTCTATCTGGGCGGAAGGAAGGGTCACACTTACCTGTCTCCATTGGCTCTCTGCAGCGCTCCACCTCTGAGCGGACACAAGCAGCAATCCTGGAAGGAGAGAAAAGTAAAGCTTTGATAATAATGTTGATTAGGCACTGCTACGTTGCAAGCATGGCTGTAGAGGCTCCTAGCTGCTACCCCAGTTATACGCTGTAACTTCAGCACTGCCATGACATGGGTAAAAGCCAATCTTACAGGAAGAATAAGCTCCCACCAGTGAGCTGGCCAGAGAGTTACTGGCTCTGGCACAATTCTCCCAGAAGGCTATTCTTTGAGAACATGTAGGCACTTAATGTGTTTTTACTAAAACCAATTGAGTTAATCAGATGGATGTTAAATGTGCATAATGCTATCACAGGGACTGTGTTTAAATAATAAACCTGCCTTGGAAAATGCTGGCTTAGATGAAGGAGTCTGTAGCCGAGACCAAGACTGGATGTGGGCAGAGTTAAGCACCTTAATAACACCAACTTAAAACGTAATACAGTAGTGCACTCTCCTCTAATAAGAACATCCCAAACCCTACACATGATTATCAAGAGAAAGGATGAAGTGCTATACCACACAGGGCATACAACCGACGTGTACCCGCAAACTGCAATGATTGTTGGGCTTACAGGAGGAAAGCACAGACTAAGCCACAAAATGTGCAGGACAGGGCTGGGGTGCTTTTCCAAACAATACTCAAGTAGTGCAGGAGACCTTCTTACCAACAGAGAGAGGGCCTGGGCAACAGCTGATACCACTGGCTCATTCGTCTAGCTCTGTACACTACATTCAGGTTTGTATTTGAGCAAACAGGAGCAGCACATCACTGGGGAAGGGTTAGGGTAACATTCTTGAAGGTGAACGTGTACAAAATAGCCTACATGCTCCGCAATTTGCATGTGACATTCGCTTGCACACTGCCCAGTAACAGTGCAACATCTCACGTTCTTTCTTCACCAGTATTGCAAGCTTTTTTTGGCTCACCTCCGTCAGTGCATTCTCAGCACATCTGGAACACAACCAGTCCGCTGTAGCCTGTTCAGGCGGGACACCATAACAACCTGTTGGAGAGGAGAGGCAGTGGTCAAGAGAAAAGCAGGAACACTGCTTGAGAACAATTATTTTTTAAATGACATTTTTTATGAGATAAGGTTTGTCTTAGGACAGAAGCAGACGGGATGATGAAGAAACAAAAAGGACTGTTTCCTTCATTAAAATGAGAAATAAGCCAAAGTAAGATTTTTTTCTGCATTACCCTGAATTAGGGTCTCATTACGGTTATGTTTAATACGTTTGTATTTAGTGTATTTTGGCTTTCACTTTTTTTTATTTTTTTTTACAAATTAAAATAGTATTGTATTTTGATTCTGTGCAGTCAGGGTTACCTGGTACTGTTGATGGAGCAAGGTAAATGAGAAAATTTTGAACCTCCCAATATTAACAATAATAATTAATACAATTGTTTGTTTAGTGAAATAACCAACAACGTATGTCTTCTTTATAAGTGTTTGTGGTAACATGCAGTATCCATGCAAACTAATTTACTTACAATTGTTAATGTAAATAACGATAACATAACGATGTGCATATTAATTAGAATAATATTGCATGATTTGTGCTAAGTAGAGAACTGTATGGTGGCAAAAGAAAATGGTTGGTAAGTAAGAAATAGCTTTATGTGTCGCTTTTGCTAGGTAACACCTAATTGGGGTACGTAGAATAATGGGAGGGAAACGAAAAGGCTTATTTTCTTTATCCTTAACTATTTTCTGTTTACTTCTATGATAGTTCGCTCAGGCCTGCTAAGCCGTGCTGTAAAAATGGCTGCTGAGGCAAATGGCAAATAAGCTAGAGTACGCGTGCGCAAGATGGTTTCCAAGCAAAAAAAAAAAAAAGAAAAGCCGTGAATAAAAGCACCACGTGGTTGTTTCCAAAAGACTAAGATGAAAGAGGGATCAAGGTTGTGATGACCTTATTACCCGAGCGTGTGCCAAAGGGGGACGTAGCAAACAAGTGTGAGAAACAGCAGTGCATTCGTGAATGAACAATGAACTGTTTAAAATAAAGTATCGGAAAGAAGAAACAAATAAGGACTGAAAAATTTGATTGGTAATGTCCTGAACCCGTGAGAAAGGACAAAGTCATGAACCTTTTTGGAAACCGGTTTGAACAAGGAGAATAATAATGAGATGTACGCCACCCCTCAAATGGACCAATTGGAGTAAATCTTGCCCCCGAAATGTAACATTTCTGTTTAGTAAGCTAGTATTAGGGTATAAGAGGACCTACTCTGAAGTAGGAGGGGCGCTGCTTTTTACATATTTTTATTGAGCACAGGACGCTGAAGAAGCTACTGCTATTTTTCTTATAGGCCTTTATATTTTAATACGATTAATCTTTTAGTATAAAACTGGTTGATAAAGAACGAGGTTGTGGAGGCCTATTTAGCAGGACAGACAGTCAGTTTTTGGAATTCCATGCTGGGATCTGAATTTAACAGCTGTGACGAACTTTATTTTTCCATCTAAAAGAGTATGCATTGCAAATTCAATTTATTCTTATAATGATAATAAATGTATTGATTCGATTAATAAAACTGAATTTAGTCTTGCTTATAAAAATTAGATAAACTTTATTATTACTATTAAATTTACGAGTCTGTGGTTCTTTAGCTCAATAACAATTGTAAAAGTTTAATAAGAGTTTATAGTGATTGAGCTGGTCTTAATCACCATCAACTGATTCCTACTAGTTGGTCCATCGACCAATGAGCGGAATACCTTAGAAGATTGAGAATTATTATATTGATTTAAAAGGTATCCCGTCTCCTTCCAGCAACTCATTTTAACTTTTTCTCCTAAGTAGAGGCGGACGAGTTCCAGGGAATATATGAGTGAGTGAATGTTTATGCGGTGTTATGGGCCCCACCGTCATATTGGTATTGTTGTGAAGGAGAGTGTTTCCCAACCTGGATGTCAATGCCTAGAGGAGAAGAAATTTTATTGTTAGCGCTGGATCAGATTTCTTGGTAGCAGAGTTATGGTTACTATAGATTAGTTTGGTGATTATTGATTATTTCATGACTAACACTTCATGTCGAGTTGTATTACGTTATATGTAAGTCGAAAATTTTGAAGCTTCCGGGAAGTAGGAAGTGGACACGTGTGGCAAAAGAAGTCACATGGAATAGTGCATTGTCTGGTTTTTCAAATTGGTGATAACGCAGGTTGTGTTATGATAGGGACAATTTCTGTATAATACGTGTGTGAGTGAAATAGCAACCGGTTTTCTTGTGAAACTCTGGCCTTAATTCTCAGGAGCAGTGTAGTCTCCACATGTGTTTTATCCCCAGAGAAACGGGTTTACCCCTTGCTTGAAAGAAGGGTAAGGTAGAGGGAAGTGCTACACTTATCGAACAAAACTGTATTCTTGTACGACAGAGAAAACTATCACTTTTGTTTAGCGAAAACAGACAATGGAAATGTGTTTTATGTTGTAACTAATAAGATTTAGTTGGTGTGAAACGCGCTGGGATAGGTTCGAATAGCACATAGAGATCAGAGCAGAGTCACGAGCTTGTAGAAGGGAAAGAAATCGTGAAATATGGCTTATTATGAATATTGTAGAGATAAACCGTCATGGATGGCGAAAATTAAGAACTTCTTTAAGAAAGACAAGAAGGTAGTGACTAGAGAGGGACAGGTAATTCCTCCGCTGAAAACAGCAGCTTCGCATATGATGCTAAAATATGGTTATCATACTTGCATTTGGTTAGAAAATTGGACTAAGTATACTCAAAATGATGGAGTATTAGCCTTTCCCGAGAATGGTTCTTTTAGCGTCGCTGTACTTCGGAATTTGAGAGAGAAAATGACAAAGCTTGAGCCAAGACCTAGACCAACACAGTTTGAAGCGTTAAGTGATTGGGAAGATGAGATGTATGAACGAGAGAGATTCAGAGGAGTTAAGAATCATGAGTTTGTTCCTGGAAGACTATGGGGAGTGAATCATGAGGACAGAATAAAGCGTTGGAGATATGCTAATATGACAGGAGGTTTGTTTCCGGCTTTCACAGTTGAAAAGGAAGCAAGAGGAAAGTGTAGTGAGAAAAGGAAACGTATGGCTACTGAAAGAGATGGGTATGGTGGTAGCGAAACTGAGGATGAATTGCTGGAAGATATTTTAAACAGAAACCCACCTCCATACCAACAGAATTCTGCGGTGGTGACACCTAATGCACCGCCAATGGAAACTGGGAGGAATAAAAGTCCAGAACGAAGATACAAAATAAATAGGTCACAAGAACAGTTGAAAACCCCACAAAGCGAAAAGGTTGAAAGTGACAATACAACTGAATTAGCAAAAACCACGAGAGAATTGACTGAGAAAATAAGAGAATTAACAATGAATATGGAAGCCGTAACTGTACCAGTTACAATAGGTCCAGTAATACCAGTTTTTGAGAATCAGAAAATAGATGAACATTCTTTAGTCATTCCCATGAATTCAAATTTACAAAGAAGGAATGAAGGGATGGAACGAGAAAATGAAGTGAGAAATTTGGTCAGTTCATATAGACCGAGCCCACCAACAAATTTGACAATAAATGAAAATGAGTTTAGGATGATTCCTATGGGAACTGAGTCAGCATCAGAGACACCAGAGAGGAATAGAATTGGGTAGAAATAAATAGTACACCTGTAGGTCCAACTCCCGATGAATTAAATGAATGGATGAAAACCTTGCAAAAGAAGGAGACAGAACCAAAACCACTAGATGTAATTAGGCTAAAAATAGACATGGAAGAGTTAATCTTAGGGACTATAGGTACGGAAAAATTAAAAACATATCAGGATGATGAGATTAT
Organism: Calotriton arnoldi; assembly: GCA_963921515.1. NCBI lineage: Eukaryota > Metazoa > Chordata > Amphibia > Caudata > Salamandridae > Calotriton > Calotriton arnoldi. The sequence goes on along the minus strand of CAWUFW010009315.1, from coordinate 548,186 downwards.
GTTTTTGTGTAAAAGCATTACATGGAGAGCTAGAAATTTGCATGACAAGTTAGAAGAGGTAACGAATGAACTAGGACTAGAATTTGTAAAGGTAAGGAGTTTACAGAAACCATATAGGGTAGATTTTTGTGAGAAAGATATAGAAAATTTGAACACATCAGGAAGGTTAACCCAAATAAAATAATTGATTGTTTTGTTGAGAAAATGGGGTGATGTGGACAGGTGGAGAAGCAGGTGGACTAAAAGGAATGAGAAAACGACCGATAAAGCGTCTTTGGCTCTTGCGGTGACAGACAAGGAACCAGTTGTGAGGGAATATCCGATGAGAGAAACTCCAGGAGGTAGTTATGTGCATGTCCCTTGGTCCTGACAAGATATACTGTCATTTACTAATGACTTCCCAAAATTGAGAGAAAAGCCTGTAGAATGGTACCGACAAGTGGAAAGGTTTGTTAAGGTTTCAAAGGTGTTGTGGATAGATTTGGATGGATTATTTGACATTGTAGTACCAGCTGATTTATGGACAGAATGTAAGATTACCATTGATTGGCCAACTGTAGAATACCCAAGAGATGCAAAAACAGGAGCGCCAGGACCAGAAGTTATGAGGAAATATGACCAAGTTATTACCTTTTTGAAAAACAAAATTCCACCCAAAGAAACCGATTGGGTAAAAATTGATAGAACCACACAGGAAAGTAAAGAATCTGTACATGCCTATTATGAGAGGCTACTTCTGGTTTTCAAACAGTATAGTGGTTATGAGACCTTAACTGAAAAGGATACGAGTCATTTTGTATATAGATTTGTTTATGGGTTAAAACCAGAGATAAGTGAAATGATCAAGCAGCATATGATTTGCTGGCAAAACAGCACCGTAGATGAGGTTTTGAGGTATGCTAAATATGGCAGTGATGACATTGAGTGTAGACAACGTAAATTAAAAGAGAAGGCGATGTGGGCACAAGTGAAAGTTGCAGAGAAACAAGAAGCTCAACTGAATAATCAGACTAATGAGGCAGGACAAACTAAATCCAAACCGAATATAGGTAAAGGAATAGGCCAAATGAGTATAGAAGAGGCAAAGAAAAAGTGGCCATGCCACAATTGCGGAAAATTAGGGCATTGGAGAAACGAGTGTAAATTCCTTCCAAAAACTAATGTAGAAAATCAATCATTAAATCCACAGGTGCAGAGTGAGGTGAGTTACCAACCGCTGCAGCAACCGCAGGTAGTTACTCAGCAGAGACAGGTGCCTCAACCACCACTTCCCAAGAGTGTAAATCCACAAAGATACAGTGCAGAAACAGGATTCTACGGAGGAGAGCAGGTAACACAATTGCCGCGCGCAGCTGCAATATCGCAGTATTGGTTACGCCAGGATGGGAATGAGTCGGATGGAAGTTTATGACGGTGCCTAGGAGAGGAGGAAGAGTGCGTGCTTGGCGCAACTCTAGAGGTAGATCAAGCAGGTCCATTTGTGGATGGAGAAGTGAATGGTGCAAATGTAACATTCCTTGTGGACACTGGAGCTACCCGTTCTACTGTTAGATCAGTGGAAATTCCAAACCTTCCTCTCAGGTGAACATATCCAAGTCGTTGGTGTCTCAAATCAGCAGATTAAGGCACCTCTTACTAAATTAGTAGAGGTAAAGATTGGACCATTCAGAGAAATGCACCGATTTGTGGTATGTGATTGCAGTCCTGTGAACTTATTAGGACGCGATCTACTCTGCAAAATGAATTGCACCATCTATTGTACTCGAGATGGAATTGCATTTCAGACCCCCGATGAAGATGTATTGTATAAAATGACGATGGTGAATTTAGATTCAGAAGTGAATGATTTATTTCCAGTATTTGATGTAGAGAAAATCCCAATTGAACTAAAAGAAACAGTAAAACAAGAAGTGTGGGATTTTACGGGTGAAGATATAGGGTTAATGAAAGGAGTAGACCCTGTTAAAATTTCTGTTAAAGAAGGAACAAATTACCCAAATACTCCACAGTACAAATTAACGCCAGAAATAATTGAAGGAATAACACCTGTAATAAACAAAATGATTGAACAGGGAATTCTGAGAGAAATAATGAGCAGTCCATGTAATTCGCCTATAATGGGACTGAAAAAGCCGAACGGAACATATAGAATAGTACAAGATTTGAGAAAGGTCAATAAAATCGTTGTTCCTTGTTGTCCAATTGTACCGAACCCTGCTGTAATTCTGTATCAGATTCCACGTGAAGCGGAATGGTACACTGTCATTGATTTATGCCATGCATTTTTCTCTAACCCATTACATTCAGATAGCCAGCCATTATTTGCATTTAGGTTTGGAGAGCGTATTTTGGCATGGTGCCGAATTCCTCAGGGGTATACAGAAAGCCCCTCGATCTTTAATCAGATCCTAAAGAAATCATCGTGAAAAATCTGTGATGGTTCAGTACATTGATGACCTATTGGTGGCATCAAAAACAAAGGAAGCCTGTGTTACAGACACAATTGCTTTGCTGAACCATTTAGCAAGAGGAGGACATAAAGTGTCCCCATCAAAATTACAGTTTTGTCAACAGGAGGTTCATGACTTAGGCCATAAGATTGAAAAAGGAGTGCGAAAAGTAACGACCGAAAGAATAAAAATAATTCAAGGAATGAGAGCTCCAATGACAGAAAGAGGTAAGAATGTTCCTGGGAATGGTTGGATATTGTCGACAATGGATAAGTGGATTTTCATTAATTGCAAAACCATTACAGCGTTTGACAAAAAAGGATGTTAAAGATCCATTTGAATTGAATGATGAAGAGATGAAGGCGTTTAAAGAGTTAAAAACGAAACTATGTGTAGCTCCGGCACTGGGAATGCCTGACTATGAAAAAGATTTTGAACTGTATTGTAGTGAGAGAGACGGATGTGCGTTTTCAGTCTTAGTGCAAAGACATGGAAACATGAAAAGACCTATTGCGTATTTTTCAGCTGTTTTAGACCCGGTAGCCAAAGCATTGCCTGGGTGTTTGAAAGCTGTAGCTGCTACTTGTGTGAGTCTGGAACAGAGTGAAGGCATTGTGATGGGTTATCCATTGAGAATATATGTTCCTCATTCTGTGGAAATTCTTTTGACAAGAACCAAAACTCAATACATGACACATAGTCGGCTGACTAGGTATGAAAAGGTGATTTTAAGTGCAGACAATGTAACCATTGACAGATGCACAAATGTAAATCCTTCGACATCATTACCGGATGAGGAGAATATGATAGATATGGATGAAGTTGACCATGATTGCTTGAATGTACTAGAATATTGTACGAAACCGAGACCTGATATTAAAGATGAGCCTTTAAAAGAATCAGATTTTGTACTGTTTGTGGATGGCTCATGTTTGAGAGCAAGTGAAGGAGTTTTGAGTGCAGCATATGCAGTATGTACAGTAGCTGCCATAATGGAAGCATCTTGTTTGAAAGGAATACGTTCCGCCCAAGTGGCTGAACTAGTTGCTTTAATTCAAGCATGCAAATTGGGAAAGAATGTCCGAATCACAGTAATCACTGATAGCCAATATGGCTTCGGGGTGGTTCATGATTTTGGGCAGATCTGGTCTCAGAGGTTTCTTGACATCTGCAGGAACTCCAATTAGAAATGGTGAGTTTGTGAAAAGGTTGCTTGAGGCGATACAGCTGCCTAAACAGATTGCGGTGGTAAAGTGCAATGCACACAAAAATGGGGAAGACTACATAACAGTGGGCAACAAGTTTGCCGATGAAATAGCTCAGTATTGTGCCAAAAATGTGGTCTCATTGAACCGAGGCAGGGAAAGAGAGCATGTTTCATGTCCTTTGCTTTTTACTAACCCTGTCGAGACATGGGATGAGGTGAGACAATTACAGGAAGCAGCAGATGATGAAGAAAAGGATAGCTGGATAAAAGCAGGATGCAGGAAAAGGGAGGAAAATGATGTTTGGGTTTACAGAGACGAAAGACCAGTTATGCCTGTTAGCATGATTTCTGACATGGCACGGATGTACCATGGACAGGCACATATCGTAAGGGATGCAATGATCAGACTTTTCAGACAAACCTGGTATAACCCAAAATTCAGAGCCATAGATGAGACTCTTTGTCAAAGATGTTTAGTTTGTCAACAAATAAATCCAGGAAGGAAGACAGTCGTGAGTCTAGGAACAATAGGACGAGAAGGAGGTCCTTTCACGAGAATGCAGATGGACTTTATTGAAATGCCCCCAAGCAATAGACTAAGATATGTTCTTGTAGTCGTTTGTTTGTTTTCTCGTTGGGTGGAAGCCTATCCGACCAGAAGGAATGATGGAATTACAGTAGCAAAACTCATGCTAAGAGAATTCATTCCAAGGTATGGTTTTCCAGTAACGATTGAAACAGATAGAGGAACGCATTTTCAGAATGAACTAATTCAATTTATATGTGAAGCACTTGGCATTAAACAGAAACTGCATTGTGCGTACAGACCAGAGGCTTCTGGAGTAGTAGAACAAGTGAATGGAACAATAAAGAACAGGTTAGGGAAAATGTGTCAAGCCACAGGACTCAAATGGCCAGATGCTTTGCCATTGGTTTTAATGACTATCAGAAGCATACCTGAAAGAAAGACAGGTCTGAGTCCCCACGAAATAATAATGGGACGAGCAATGAGACATGTACCTGTCAACAAACTGCTGACTATAACTGATGATCTCGTGTTGGATTATTGCAAAGGATTGGCTGATGTGGTACGTTCTGTGTTTCATCAGGTTGGACCGGATGCCACCACTCTTGAAAGAAAACCAGCTCATGATTTGAATCCAGGAGACTGGGTCTGCATAAAAGTCCACAGAAGAAGAAACTGTTTGGTTCCCCGTTGGGACCGACCACGACAAGTGATCCTGGTAACAACAACTGCAGTTAAATGTGCAGGAGTGAAACACTGGGTACATGCCAGCCACACCATCAGAGTCCCAGATCCTGAAATTTGACCTGTAAGTCGACATCTGGAAATATCTGATACCAGTTCAGCATCTGATGCAGAAGAAGAACCGAACAGGATTCCAGAACTTGAAGATCGACCTGTAAGTCGACATCTGGAAATATCAGACACCAGTTCAGCGTCTGATACAGATCACTCAGACTGTGATGAAAGTCTGAAAAGGGATTGGAAGATTGATATCATAGACGAAGAAACTGAGCAAAAAGACTGCAGTAGTGAACAACCAAGTACAAGTTATGGTAAAGATCCTTCAGAAATTATTCTAATAGATGAAGAAGGGATAGTTTCAACTAGAAAGATAGAAGAATCGGAAGAATCCGAGGAGTAATAGGGACAGATCGGCGAGAAAAGAAACAGGGAAACATAGAAACAGATAGAGAGGTCGACGCGAATTCGGAAGAACCTCGAGGAGGGACAGAAGTAGGTAAACAAAGAAGAAAAACACAAAAAGGATCAGAACTAGTTGAAAGGAGTGAAATAATAAAGTTCAAAATAAGAGACAATAAAGAAAGGTCTGAAACAGAATCAGAAGAGAGTGGAGAAGAGAGAAAAGAGAAAAGAGGTATTAGAAACAAGGAAGAGAACCTGGAAAGCAGAAAGGGAAGAAAAAGAAAGTGAACCAAAAAGGCAGAGAAAAGGAGATAATTGGCCCCACGAAGTTAGAAGGTTGAGATACAAGATCATAAACTTAAATGGAAAGAAGGCAGAACAAGTAAATGAAACAACAAGTCAAGAGGAACAAGAAAAACATTTGCAGAAAACAATTGCAGAAAACAAAAAGAGTGAAGAAAGCAAATCTAAAATATAAGTCACCTGAATGGTTATACATTGCGTTAACTGACAAAGAAGAAGAGATCACTCACGAGAACCCTGAACAAAGCTACAACTTAAATGGGTGAAGGTGAAGTGCAACAAGTTTAAAAGAAATTTGAAAGAAATTTCTGTCGAACTGGACAAACCCTAAAATTTGACAGAAAAGAGTTCTGAAAAGAACTAAAGAAAGTACCAAAACGAGACAAAGTGAGAATGTAGGGTGGCTAAAAACGCCATTTCTGAGGTGTGGTGACACATTTTCTGTATATTTATATATATATAAACAAGATGGTAGATAACAAAAATAGAACATGTAGAAGTGAGTTCTTACGTAGATGGTGTAAAATGTGCTTCTTTTGTACAGGATTATTAATGACCGTATGGTTTATCTTAGCAATCACTATTCCAATTAGATTAACTGTAGAAGAAACGTCCATATCAGAAAATAACACAGAAAAGGAAGCTAACATGCAGAAAAAAGCCATATTAAAAGATAGTGTAGAATTACATAAAGATAGATCAATAACTGATTTTTCTAAAAATGTTTTTACCAAATTATTATATGAATACGTAGAAACAATGGATGTGAGAGATTGCTATGTTTGTATGCAATTGCCTGCGTCTGTTACAGAAGGTGTGACTTATCATCACCTTCCTTTGACGTATGGGATAACATCTAGTGTTTTAGCTAGTCTATTTTATAGAACAGGAAGACTAGAATATTATTATACCGATATAGATACGATTTTTGCAAAGATTCCTATAGTATCTGAACTAAATAGGGTGAAAGAAGCAAGGATGTTTGGAGAGTTTTTCTTAGAAAACAAGGTTCTTTCATTAGATGACATAGTAAAACACAACCTTACCTGTGAGTTAAGGAAGGAGGAAAAGGTGTTTTTAGAAATGGTTGAAACCAGAAGGATAAAATTCCAGAGAAAAGTGATAGAGGAAAAAGAGACAAAAACACCTGAGTGGGAATTTGAAGAAGAAAATAATGATAAAAAGAAGACAAAGGTAGCTATGACTTTAGATTGGCCCCAACAGGGAAGGTTGTGCATTAGTAGAAATAGAACAAGGTATGATAACTATTTCGTGGGTTCCAGTAATTGTCAAGACAATTATAAAATTTTAGGAGGTTGGGGATTCAAAGGGGGAAAAGATCCAATATTTCCTGGGATCTATTATATTTGCGGAAACAGAGCTTATTACAGGTTGCCGGACCATTGGTATGGGACGTGCTACTTAGGCCTGGTCTTTCCAAAGATTTTTCATGTAGATAGAGAAGAAGGAACACACGAGATGGGAAAAACATTCACACGAAGAAAGAGGGAAAGTTTCTCAGAAATAGTGGATGATATTTTTGGAGCATTGATACCAGCAGTGGGAATATCTTTGAATGCTTTTAAAATTCGAAAATTATCCACAGTAGTAGATCGTTTATCTACAGATACTGCTGGAGGCTTCTTGATGGTAAATACCGAAATTGTTGCCATGAGAGCTATGGTGATGCAAAATCGACTTGCCCTTGACATTCTTTTAGCAAAAGAGGGTGGAGTCTGTGGAATGCTGAAAGTTCAACATTGTTGCACTTACATTCCAGATAAAAGTGAAAATATACAAAAGTATATAAAGAATATTACAAATTTGCACAAAGAACTTGTTCCACTGGAGGTTGAAAATGCCTGGGAGAAACTTGGTAAGAGTTTTCCTCTTTATCAAATTGGTTTACTAAAATAAGTAGTTTGATTATAGGGAAAGTTATGATAGCATCAACAATAATAGTATTAGTAGTATTATTCGTGAGATTTGTCTTTATATGTATCAAAAGAAGAAGAAGACAAAACAAAATAGAAAGAGAAAATAAGATAAAGAAAGAAAGAGCGAGAAATAGGTGAAATCGAACTTGAACTGAAAGAAAGCATGTATAAGAAAACAAAAAGACAAAATGAAAGGGATACAGTTGTGTAAACTAACAAAAGGCAAATGGACAAGAAATATGCTGACAAATTGGTATGACATGGATTTTTGTGGTGATATTAAAAATCACCAAAGGGGGGGATTGATGGAGCAAGGTAAATGAGAAAATTTTGAACCTCCCAATATTAACAATAATTAATACAATTGTTTGTTTAGTGAAATAACCAACAACGTATGTCTTCTTTATAAGTGTTTGTAGTAACATGCAGTATCCATGCAAACTAATTTACTTACAATTGTTAATGTAAATAACGATAACATAACGATGTGCGTATTAATTAGAATAATATTGCATGATTTGTGCTAAGTAGAGAACTGTATGGTGGCAAAAGAAAGTGGTTGGTAAGTAAGAAATAGCTTTATGTGTCGCTTTTGCTAGGTAACACCTAATTGGGGT